>VWZE01004243.1:939479-964639 GCA_013396675.1 Eubucco bourcierii
AGAGCTGAGCTGCGGGGAAGCCGGAGCTGAGCTGCGGGGAAGCCGGAGCTGGGCTGTGGGGGAGCAGGAGCTGGGCTGTGGGGAAGCCGGAGCTGAGCTGTGGGGAAGCCGGAGCTGGGCTGTGGGGAAGCCGGAGCTGGGCTGTGGGGAAGCCGGAGCTGGGCTGTGCCCCCTCTGCCGGTTAAAGCAGAGAAGAGGTGTCCCAGTAGCGGTGGAGGAAGGGCTTTTTGTGACCGAGAAACACGGATTTATTTTTAGTGCCCATAATCCAATTTGCCAGGGACATTAGACTGGCTTTTGTCTTTTTAATTAACCAGCCTGAGCCTTGGCTACTATTTCCACGCAGTAGAAGAAAGGCTTCTCCCAGTAAGGCTCTCGGGGTTTGATCTGTGCAAATCGCTTGTCAAAGCAGGCTGTGGGCATCCCTTCACGGTGCTTAAGAGGCACAGGGCTCTCTGGGACCAGCCTTGTGGACAGGCTGAGAGCTCTGGGGTTGCTGAACCTGCAGAAGAGCAGCCCCAGAGGGAATCTGCTCAGTGCTCAGCAAGAGATGAAGGGTGGGGGGCAAGAGGATGGGGCCAGACCCTTGTCAGTGGTGCCCAGCGGCAGGACAAGGGGCAGTGGGCACAGACTGAAACCCAGGAGGTTCCATCTAAACATGAGGAGCAAATTCTTTGGTGTAAGGGTGCTGGAGGCCTGGAGCAGGCTGCCCCAGAGAGGTTGTGCATTATCCCTTCTCTGGAGAGCTCCCAACCCTCCCAGCCCACTGTAATGCTGGGCAAGCTGCTGTGGGTGCCCCTGCTTTAGCAGGGAGGTTGGACTGGATGATCTCCAGAAGTCTCTTCCAAGCCCCACCATGCTGGGATTGTGAGATTTCCATAGGGAATTATTTGTGCAGCTGCACAAGTGACTGGTGTAACAAAGGCTGTCTCTTGGTGTAACACCTCCACTACCTGGTAAAACACTCCCTTCATTTCAAGCTCTCATCTCTCTTCCCTCCACTAGCTCCTGGTGCAGATGCTTACCTGTGCCTGGGGCCCTCCTCCTTTTGCATCCTCCTCCTCCCTTGGGCCGGTTTCTGTGGAGATGTGGAGGGTCCTTGGGCAAACGTGCAGGCAGCATCTCAGAGAATGGCTTGGGTTGGAAGACACCTTAAAGACCATGTCAAGGGGTTTTCTGGGTCCCTGTCAGGGATTTGTTCAATTCCTCTTTTGCTTGTTCTGGTTCTGCTTGACTTGGTTTCTAATGAAGACCAGTTAACCTGCACTGACCTTCCCTTGTACCACAATCGACTGGAGATCTGCCCCAGGTCAGGGAGCTGTGTGTAATTTCCTCCTCCTTGGCTCTTGAGTAGGAGAGCCCTTCTATGAAGACAGCAGTAAATGTGTTTACTCTTAATCTCAGCCACTGGAGACTTGTGTGTACTCAAGGATTTCCTGGGAAACCCTCTAAATCCTCTGGCTCTGGCAGTGCTTCTCTGATCCCCCTCTAAATGCTAATAAGGCATCAGGGAGCATCTGGGGGATGCTGCTGGGTGGGGATGGGTGGTCTGGCTGGTTCCTGGGGCTGGTGGTGGGTCCTCCTCCTTCAGGAGGGGTTTCTCACTTGGGGACAGAGCTGGGAGTGATGTTCTTCTTTTTGTAAAATTTTCTTGGTGTGATTACCCCACTACTGGAAACATTCCAAGTCTGGAACCATTCCAGATCAGGTTGTTTGGGGCTCTAGTTGAAGATCACAGAATTGTTTTAGTTGAAAAAAGGCTTCTGAGTCTAACCATCAAATCAACACCACCATGCCACCACAATTTCCAGCATCTGAAGGAGACCTACAGAAAGTCTGGGGAAGGACTATTGACAAAGTCTTGCAATGCCAGGACAAGGGGCAATGGGTTTGAACTGGCAGAGGGGAGATTGGCACTGGATGTTAGGAGGAAGTTCTTTACAGTGAGGGTGGTGAGGCACTGGCACAGGTTGCCCAGGGAGGTTGTGGAGCACAGAATCACCCAACGTGATCTTTGATCACGTTGGGTGATTCTGTGCTCCACAACCTCCCTGGAGGTGTTCAAGGCCAGGTTGGAGGAGGCCTTGAGTGAGCTGTACTAGTGGGAGGTGTCCCTGCCTATGGCAGGGGGTTGGAACTAGATGATCTTTGAGGTCCCTTCCAACCTTACCATTCTATGATTCTATGCCCTCTAAACCATGTCCTGTGATGCCATGTTTCTTGAATTCCTCCAGGGCTGGTGACTCCACCACCTCCCTAAGCAGCCTGAACACTCTTCCTGTAAAGAATTTTTTTCCTAATCTCCAACCTAAAGTTTTTTCCTAATCTCCAACCTAAACCTCACCTGGATAATCTTTGAATGCCCTTTCCCACCCCAAACCAATCTGTGATTTCATGGCCAGTTTAAGAGTAGTGTTGAATAAGAGTTTGCACAACACTTATTAGACCTTCCTAAGAAACATGAGGATCTGGGAATGTTCTGGGATTGTATGTCCAAGGAAACTGGTAAAAAAAGAAAGGTTTATGAAATATTTATTGAAATGCTTTCTCTGAGCTTCCTGCTGCTTGGCTGTAAAGCAGCTTTGGAGCCCTGCTGTCAGGAGACTGAAGCTGGTGCAGCAGAGAGGTTCTAGAGAGGCGACGCTTCCCATCGCTTGAATCTGATGACGGCCAAGAGGTTCACTGAGGTGAACTCTGATATCCCAGCTCAGAGCAATGCTTTGATGACTTAGAGTGCTTAAAAGTGGTGCTTCTAAGAATAAAAAGGCTTTGCTCCTGCCAGGGATGATGATGCTGTTCTTTCTGGGGCAGTCCAACCTCCCACAGCTACATGAATATACCTCCTGGGCTCTGCAGACTGCTGGTATCTCTCTCTCCCCTTGCTGCTGGTCCAACCATTCCCAGGAGAAGACATCCATCTTGGTCACAAGCAGCAAAATAATAGAATCATCATAGAATCATAGAATGGTAAGGTTGGAAGGGACCTCAAGGATCAGCTAGTTCCAGCCCCTTGCCATAGGCAGGGACACCTCCCACTAGCACAGCTCACTCAAGGCCTCATCCAACCTGGCCTTGAACACCTCCAGGGACAAAGCAGCCACAACCTCCCTGGGCCACCTGTGCCAGTGTCTCACCACCCTCACTGTAAAGAACTTCCTGCTAACATCCAGTCTAAATCTCCCCTCTACCAGCCCAAACCCATTGCCCCTTGTCCTGGCATTACAAGACCTTGTCAATAGTCCCTCCCCAGCCTTTCTGTAGGCCCCCTTCAGATCCTGGAAGGCTACTCTAAGGTCTCCTCGAAGCCTTCTCTTCTAACTCAATTAAACCAACTTTAATTTTTTTTTTTTTTTTGTCTTGGGCATAATACAAATGACACTTTGGGATGTGGTTTTATGGCTATTGGGGTTCTTAGATTATTGATTGGACTTTATGATCTCAAAGGTCTTCTCCATATGAAACAATTCTATGATAATTAACTTTATCCTAGTTGTTCCATCTTTGAGGGGCTGAGGTTCCTAGAGGATTTGCTCCTTCCAACCCATGTTGTGGAAAACCTTAGAGCTGTGGAGCTTGGGGAGCCACATCACAGCCTGCTCTTGCTGGTGGGATGGTATCTGGGTCACCAAGCCTCCCTCAGCCAGAGGTCAGAGATCCAGCTATCAGGGTTCACCAGGACTTAATGCATGGCTGTTGGCAAGGTGCCTTGAAGAGTGACTAAACAGGAAGCTATGGGGATGAATTTCTGAATTTCCAAATTTATTGTCTTTTTTTCGTTGCCTCTTTTTGGGCTCCTTTCCTTTCAGGTGTCCTGGGCATGAGCACAACCCACCACTGCTGTTGTACAAGGGCGTCATAGTAGCTCCTGCCTGATTTTAATACAAACTCCTCATTTCTTGTGCAGAAACTGTCCTTAGAAAGTATCAAGCCCTAGATCAGGCTGCCCAGGGCAGTGTTGGAGCCCCCATCCCTGGAGGGGTTCTAGAGCCATAGAGATGTGGTGCTGAGGGACACGGTTTAGTGGTAACCCAGCAGCACTGTGTTAATAGTTGGGTTCAACAATCTTAAAGCTCTTTTCCACCTGAGACGATTCCACCTGAGACAATTCCACGATTTTAACCCAGTTCAGTTTTGTCCTCTCAAAATCCTAATGGATTTGGACAAAACCTATCAAATCTACTTTGCAGAGGAAATCACTCAGCTGGTTGCTCAGAACTGAAGTGGTTGCATGTTAACTGCTGCCGCTAAGAGGTCCATCCGCTGGGGATTTAACAGCTGCTGGATGGATTTCTGCTCTAGACAGCATGGTAATGACATCATGCTAATGCAAATATGCAAATAGACGGGGAGCTTGATAATCTGAGCTGTTTGAGGATGCAGTGTCTGCTGGCACACTTAATGTAATAACCAGTAAAGCTCTACTTTGCATCCCATTAACTCACAGGAGGGTCACTGGCTGCTACAGGAAAGCAGAGTTAGAAAGAAATGATGTTTAGATTGGACTTTAGGAAAAGAAAATCTCCTAAAGGCTTGCAAAGGCCTGGCCCAAGCTGTCCAGGGCAGTGGTGGAGTTCCCATCCCTGAAGGGCTTTCAAAACTGTGAAGATGTGCTGCTGAGGGACATAGTTTGGTGGTGACCAGGGTAATGAAGGAGTCCCCATCCCTGGGACTACTACATCCAGTGCCATGTAGATGTGGTGCTGAGGGACATGGTTTAGTTGTCACCAGGGTAGTGGAGGAGTCCCCATCCCTGGAGGGGTCCCAGTGCTGTGTGGATGTAGTGCTGAGGGATGTGGTTTAGTGTTGACCATTGATGGGGTAAGGGTTGGACTTCATGCTCTTAAAGGTCTCTTCCAATGCAAACAATTCTATGATTAGCAGCAGCGTCTCACTGGGAGTAAATTAATTCCTATACATCAATCCAGCAGTGATGCCATGGGGTGAGCCCCTGGGCCTGATCTGGCTGCTCAGAGGGCTCCTGGCCTTTGCCTTGAGCTGTGGGTGGTGGAACCTCAACGTGTTATCCTCAGCACGTTCCTTTGTTCCTGTTAAATGGAGCCAGGAGCTCGATACGTTAGAAGGTCAGCGCTGGAAGGGCTATGAAATATTTAGTGGCTGTGTCGAGCTGACCTAGTTAGGTTGCACGCTCCAAACCGTGCCACTAGCTCCAGGCTGCAGCAAGGAGACAGAGCAGGGGAGGGAAAGGTGTGGGGTGTCTGCTCAGGGAGGCATCCTGTAAGGTGTAGGAGCTTCCTGGAGTGCCCTGGAACCCAGGGCAGGGACAGGCAGTGGGGCAGCTGCTCGTGGAGGCGCCCCGCAAGGTGCAGGAACATCCTGGAATGCATCTGAGATGGGAACCTCAAGAGGAGGCTGTGCTGGGTGCTGTGCTAATAGGGTCATTTAGGTTGGAAAAGACCTTCAAGATCATTAAGTCAAACAGTCAACCCAGTAATGGCCAGGTTAACACTAACCACATTCCTCAGCACCACATCCGCAGGGCCCTGAAACCCCTCCAGGCTCTGGGGACTCCACCACTGTGCTGCAGCCACTAAACTGTGTCACTCAGCACCACATCTCTGTGGCTCTGAAGCCCTTCCAGGACTCCACCACTGCCCTGGGCAGCCTGGGCCAGGGCTTAGTAGTTGCTAAAGATAGTTTCTGCCCAAAAAATGAAGAGTTTTGGTTAAAATTAGGTGAAGGCAGCCAGCACACAGCAGCTGCCATGATGCCTTTGTGCAAGACAGTGGTGGGTTGTGCCCATGCCCAGGACACCAGAAAGAGAAGGAGCCCAACAAAGGCAACAAAAAAGAAATTAAATCAGGAATCTATGCCCATGGCATCCCATGTAATCACTTTTAGAGAGGTCTTGCCAAGCATTAACCCTACTCTACCAAGTCCACCACTAAGACAGATCCCCAAACACATAGCATCTTCCTCTGTGGAGCACTGCAGGCCCTTGGTCTGCTTGGATGGAAGGACAAGATGGTCCTTAAAGATCTTGCAAGAATGTAGATGAAGGTCCTGCAAGATCATCATCCACATGGAAAGATCTCATCAAGTGGTGTCACAGTTTAGATTACTGATGTCATTATGCAAGAGTGTTGATGATCCAAAAGCCACTGGGGTTTTCTTCTGTGATGTAGGCACATGGACCTTGCTCAGCATTGCTTCCAAATTTGGGAGGAGACTACCAAACTCTTCATGTATGACCCAGCGGTTGGCCTAGCTTGAGACCCAGGGGGTGATTTTTGACCCTTTCCAGATCCTTCAGGCCCTTCTGCCCCTGGTTTTGGATAGTCATGGAAAGAATTCCTACTGAGCAGGTGATGTCCCCTCCCTGAGGATGGACAGCCCCATGGGGTTGCATTTGTAGAAACCCCCCCTCCTATATGGATTCTGGGAAAACTTATGGGATAAAACCAATCCCTGACTCATTTTTGACATCTTCTCCAGCCAAAAACCCCATTCCAAGGAGACCTCTGGAGCTCAGTCCCGTAACAAGGCTCCAACCTTAAAAGAGCTCAACTTTATCACACTTCTTTGTGTGTGTGTGTGTGTTTTCTCTCTTTTTGTGCTTTGTTTTACATTACAGACAGGCAGGATCGAGCCAAACTACCCCAAAGTTTGTGGTCACCAGGGCAATGTGCTGGACATCAAGTGGAATCCCTTCATTGAGAACATCATTGCATCATGCTCTGAAGACACCTCGGTGAGTCGCGGTGCTTCGGGTTGGATCCTCCCAGCAGGAGGATTAGGTTGGATATTGGGAAAATTAGGAAATATTAGGCCAGATATTAGGAAATATTTCTTCCCAGAAGGGGTTCTAAGGTGCTGGAACAGGCTGCTCAGAGAGGTGATGGAGCCACTGTCCCTGGAGGGGTTTAAGAGACGTTTGGATGAGGACAGGCTACAAGAGTTGCGGGTCTTCAGCCTGGAGAAGAGAAGGCTTCCAGGAGACCTAATTGTAGCCTTCCAGTATCTGAAGGGGGCCTACAGGAAGGCTGGGGAGGGACTATTGACAAGGGCTTGCAATGACAGGACAAGGGGCAATGGGTTTGAACTCTGGCAGAGGGGAGATTTAGACTGGATGTTAGGAGGAAGTTCTTTCCAGTGAGGGTGGTGAGACACTGGCACAGGTTGCCCAGGGAGGTTGTGGCTGCTTTGTCCCTGGAGGTGTTCAAGGCCAGGTTGGAGGAGGTCTTGAGTGAGCTGTGCTAGTGGGAGGTGTCCCTGCCTATGGCAGGGGTTGGAACTGGATGATCCTTGAGGTCTCTTCCAACCTTATCATTCTATGATTCTATGATTCTATGCTAGAGCTAGGCTATGACCTTAAAATTCTTTTCCAACCCAAACAATTCCAAGATGCCATGATTGGTGCAGGGCAATGAGCAAACTGTGCCAATCCCCAGCTGCTGCTCGGCAGTGCCCAGCCCCTCTGCTGTCCTCATGTCACTCCTGGCCCCTGTGCTGCTCTTTCTGTGTCCCCGCTGCGGATCAGCTGGACATCTGTGCACAACGAGGGCTTGTCTTTTTTTCCTCCTCTCCAAGCCCAACAGCAGTGCTATTATTAATCCTTCTTGCTCTCAGGGGCTGCAACTGCTCTTGTGTCCTGATCCATCAAGTGACAGGAGCAAAAGTCCCTTTTGCAAGCTGAGGGACAACAGATCAGGCTCATCTTTATGGAGCTCTTAGTTGCATCCTTCTCCTTTTGTGTTCTCTGGACACAAAACCCATCCCAAGGTCTCCATCATAAAGGGGAAAAAGGGACACTGAGTGGGACATGAAGGGGACACTGGGGAGAGACATGAAAACGTTGGGAGGACACTGAGGAGACACATGGGAACATGAAGGGGATGCTGAGGGGACTTCAAACTCTTCTGGGTCCCCTAACTTGTCCTACAAAGTACACAGAACACAGGGGACTCTGGGAGGATGGTGAGGTGACAATGGGGGGAACACAGACAGTAGCACCCAACTCTTCTCCCTAACACCCTAAAAGCCACCCTAGAGGGAACACAGCACAGGGAAACTGGGGTGCCAGTGGGAGGGACACTCATTACCTTTGCACATCCTCCCACCCCGAACTTGATCCCATTTCCTCCTGTCTTCTCTTTCCTCCATCATGCCCTACCTGGAGAGGACAACCTGTGAAACATTGTCCCTAGGGCATCACTGTGGGTTAAGCTTCTCCAAGGACATGATGAGGATCTTGACAGCCACAGTTTGATGCTGCCTTGCTGGAGGATCACTCACACCTCACCCATCTCATCACCCTTCTTGAAATTCATCTTGTAACCACTCCCAACCCGACCTGTGTCCATCCCTACCTCTCTGTTCCTGCATGGGCATGGGCAGATGTCCTCTCCTGATGCTCTCCCATGGGTTGCTGAGGCCATTCATCCATTTGTAGCCCTGGCAGGACAATTAGCAGCAGAGCTGGTCCTTTCCTGGTCCTCACCATGGTTCTGCCAGCTGCTGAAATGCTGGGAAGGCTTTTTTTAGGGATGAGTTTTCAAAGGACAGGAGCAACAAAGCGGAAAGATGAGAAGGGGAATTGCCCAACCTGCGTAGGTGCTTCAGGCTCATCATTCTTTGTGCACTGTGATTTTTGGGTTAGCTCCAGCTATGCCTACACTGGCACCAGGACAATGTTAGCTCTCCAGCCAGTTCCAACATGTCTATTTTGAGGTCAGAGGGACCTTGAAAATGGGGAAACCTCCCTAAAAGATCCTGCCTCAGGCCTTACCCTGCTGTGCTTTGAAGACACAAGCAATGATGGGGCTCCATGAAGAAGAGCTGCAAAGGTGATGCTGCCCTGGAGAGCCCCAGCAATGATTTCCAGTGGGGTGTGGTTGCAGGACACTTTTGAGAATCACTCTTCATGCTAGGCACAGAGGGAAAGACGAGACAAGAGGCAGCTCCTGTTGGAGCCCACCCTGATAGTGCAGGGAGCCAGGACATCACATGGAGGTTGCCCAGAGAGTCCACCCCCTCAGGGCTGGCCAGCTCATTCCTTCACCAGTGAGTACCTCTCTGGTGTGGTACTCTGCTGGCGGTCACCATGAGCCAGCAATGTGTCTCCTGGCCAGGAATGCCAATGAGGTGCATGAAGAGGAGTGTGGCCAGCACATCTCCCCTTCTACTCTGCCCTAGTGAGGCCACAGCTGGAGTAGTGGGTTCCCCAGTTCAGGAGAGACAGAAAACCACTGGAGAGAGTCCAGGAGAGGGTGGGAAGATGCTGAGAGGCCTGGAGCATCTCTGTGAGAAGGAAAGGCTGGTGAGTTTGGAGAAGAGCAGCCCCAGAGGGGATCTGCTTAATGCTCAGCAAAAGCTACAGGGTGGGGAGCAAGAGGATGGGAGCAGACCCTTGTCAGTGGTGCTCAGTGCACAAGGGGCAATGGGCACAAACTGGAACCCAGGAGGTTTCATCTGAAGAGGAGGAGAAACTCCTTTGGTGTGAGGGTGCTGGAGCCCTGGAGCAGGCTGCCCAGACAGGTTGTGGAGTCTCCTTGTCTGGAGAGCTTCCAAACCCCCCTGGCCATTGTGATGCTGGGCAAGCTGCTGTGGGTGCCCCTGCTTTAGCAGGAGGGTTGGACTGGATGATCTCCAGAAGTCCCTTCCAACTCCTACCACTCTGGGATTCTGTGTGGCACTGTCTCAGAGCCCTCCTGGATGCAGAGGTTTGGTAACAGCCGTTTCGTAACTCGCTGTTTCATAACTTCAGCACCGGCTGCTCAGGGTTGTGTTGCTCATTCCCCATCTTGTGCCTCGTTTGAAAACTGCTGATGCTCTCCAAATCATCCCTCCTAGCCAAACCAGCCTCTCTTAACCATGCCACTCACACAACCCCATTTCCTTGGCATGTCTCATGACTCAAAAAAAGTGGCTTCCACCTCAAGATGTGCAGGTTCAGGCAGAAAACTGCCCCCTCCTGTAGTCTTTTACTTGCAATGACGGGGTGTAGCCCAGCCAATGGCTGGATGGGAAAGCCTTTGGATGAGAGGAATTGGCCTCAAATTGCCCCAGGGGAGTTTCAGGTTGGATGTAAGGAACAATTTATTTGCTGTAAGAGTGGTCAGGCATTGGAACAGGCTGCCCGGGGAGGCAGTGGAGTCCCCACCCCTGGAAGCATTCAAGAAATCTGTGGGCATGGCACTCCGTGAGGTGGTTTAGTGGCCATGGTGATGTTGGACTTGATGATCTTAGAGGTCTTTTCCAACCTTCATGATTTCATGATTGAGGGGGGGTGCGGAGAAGAGAGTGAGAAGCAACCAAAGGGGCTGCAGGATCAGGCCTCCCAGATACTGCCTGCATTTTGGTAGCACTTTGTTGTGGCTCAGTGATGTTCTTTGGGGTAACTCATTGGCCCTGGCCACTGTGGCTGTCCAAAGGCCAGCTGATCTTTGGACATGCTTCTGGAGGATGTGGTGATGTGCCTTGAACACAAGTCTTCTGAGGAATAGCTGAGGTATCTGGGGTTCTTTAGAAGAGGAGACTGAAGGGAGACCTCATCTCAAAGGAGGATGGAGTGAGGTGAGGTTTGGCCTCTTCTCACATGCAACAAGGGACATGACAGGAATAGGAAGCAGCCTCAGCTTGTGCCAAGGGAGGTACAGGTTGGACAGCAGGAGAAATTTCTTCCCAGAAAGGGTTCTCAGGTACTGGAACAGGCAGCCCAGAGAGGTTTTTTTCATGAGGTACTGTAAAGTGTGATGTGTCTGCAACTGGAGGAGACTCCGAGAAGGGTGTGAATGCTGGCCAAGGAGCATGGGGAGGAGATGAGTGCACAAAGCTCAGTCTTTGGGGAAGGATTCTTTCAGGAAACTCATTTCTTCACCTGGACCATGGGGACACGTACACTGCCAGGTTTTGTGTGCCTCTAGGGAGCTGCAGGGCTTGCAGGACCCTGCATCTAGTGCTCAGATGGGTTCAGGGTGCTCAACACTGAGCAGACCAAGACAGGTTAGATAAATATAATGTGTCACTTCAGCTTCCTGCTGGTGACCTCCCATGGCCAGCTACAGCCACACTTTGATTGCATTATCTGGGGCTGTGTAACTGGAAAGAAAACACCCCAGAAGCCTCACTCCATCCCAGTGCATCATCTCCTTTTCTTCAGCAAGCACCTTCAGTGCAGAGGCTTTGCTGGCTTATTTTCAGCCATGCTCTCCACACTGGGTGAGCAGCAGCTCCCAGCAAGGCTGACAGCGGCTGGGGGATCTCCTTTGGCCCTGTTTCCGCAGGACCCCTGCATCAGGTCCTTCTCCTGTTGGGTCCTTCTCCTCAGTAACCACAGTGCCTGTTTTAGTACCTGTAGACCTTTTGGGATGGACTCTCCATGCTCTCCCCCAACAGGGGATTGGATTGACCTCAGAACATTCATTAGGATGCAGGATGAGACTGCTGGTGTTGGGGCACCGCAGGGATTCACCCATGTGTCGGGTGGGTGAAAGCTGGGGTCCTCCCAGGGCTCCCAAAGCCATCTCAGAGCTCATCCCATGCCACAGGTGCGGATCTGGGAGATCCCAGAGGGTGGCCTGAAGAGGAACATGACAGAGGCTGTCCTGGAGCTGTATGGCCACAGTCGGCGCGTTGGCCTGGTCGAGTGGCATCCCACCACCAACAACATCCTCTTCAGTGCTGGCTATGACTATAAGGTGAGCCACTGCCCAGGGGTGCCCTCACGAAGCTTTTTCTTGCTGAGAGCACGAGTGGGAATTACTCACGTGTAGCCAGGGCAGGATCCTGGGGTGAAATGTCCCACCATGCCTGAAGCAGAAGATACCTTCCCTCCTGCAAGGGTTTTGCCCCCATCATAAGGACTGTTTGAATTTTGCACGAGCAGCAGCTGCAGAGAGGAGGACACAGGTTGGGGGTCTCCAAGTGATGAGGGGATGATTTTTTTGCCAAACAATGAGATATTCAAATGCTCAAAGCAGACATAGAGGTTGCAGGAATGGTAGGAGGTCTCCAGGAGCGGAGACAGCAGGGCAGCTTCACTGTCTTCCTACAGGTCCTCATCTGGAACCTGGACATTGGGGAGCCGGTGAAGATGATCGATTGCCACACAGATGTCATCCTCTGCATGTCTTTCAACACTGATGGCAGCCTCCTGGCCACCACCTGCAAGGACAAGAAGTTGCGGGTGGTGGAGCCACGCTCTGGGAGGGTCCTGCAGGTGCGATGTCCGTGCCAGGGGGTCTGCATGGGGTGGGAGGATTACAAAGAGGATCTTGGGGAGATGTCAAAAAATGTTGCTGTACATACTTGCCATGTTCTGCGCGTGTCAGGCTCTGCAGGTAGATCTCTGGTGGCTGTTGAGGTGGAGATGATGAGGAGGGCTTGGGCTCACCTCAGACACAGGAGCTGGAGGCTTTTCTTCTTTTATTAGTTAAGGATTTGTGGAAAAGAAGAGAAATTTGGGAGGAAAAATGCAGAACATTCCAGAGAGAGACACAGTTTAGACAATGGTGGCTTCTCAGCAGAAGTGACATCTACTATTAGGGGAGATGGGCTCTCAGTCACGGCACCTCCATACCAGCTGCCACCCAAACAGCACACAGCTGCTGTTTGATAGAATCCTAGAATGGTTTAGGTTGGAAGGGACCTCAAAGCTCATCCAGTCCCAACCCCTCGCCATAGGCAGGGACACCTCCCACTAGAACAGGTCACTCAAGGCCTCATCCAACCTGGCCTTGAACACCTACATGGGCAAGGCTTTGGGGGGACATCAAGTTGGGGTAGCTGCCAAGGAAGGAGCTTTCTTGGGATGAGGGCTGGGTCCTGGGGCTGCTGGTGATCTCACTCCTGTCCTGCAGGAGGCCAGCTGCAAGAACCACCGGGTCAACCGGGTGGTCTTCCTGGGCAGCACGAAGCGTCTGCTGACGACGGGGGTGTCGCGCTGGAACACAAGGCAGATCGCTCTCTGGGACCAGGTGGGTGCTGGGACCCCCAATCCATCCTCTCTGGGATTCCCCCCTCAACATCTTGCTTCATCAAGTGCTTTGTCCTCTTGCACAGGAAGACCTCTCCATGCCCCTGATTGAGGAGGAGATTGATGGGCTCTCAGGTCTCCTCTTCCCTTTCTACGATGCCGACACACACATGTTGTACTTGGCTGGCAAGGTACAGGGTGGCCTTCAAGTTCTGCAGCTCCAGCAGCTCACTCCAAGAGAGACATAGAGGTGCTGGGGCAAATCCAGAGAAAGGCAATGGAGTTGATGAAGGGTCTAGAGCACAAATTTTGTGAGCAGTGAGTGAGGGACCTTCTCAGCCTGGAGCGGTGGAGAAGAGGGGAGGCCTTTTGGCTCTCTACAATTCCCTGAAGGGAGGTTGGAGCCAGGTGTGGGTGGGTCTCTTCTCCCAAGGAACAAGCAACACAGAACAGAGGAGATGACCTCAAGTTGCCTCAGGGGAGGTTTATGTTGAACATGAGTAGCAACTTCTTCCCCAAAAGTGTTATGAAAGCCTGGCTCAGGCTGCTCAGGGCAGTGGCAAAATCCCTCTCCCTGGGGGTGCTCAAAGCCACAGAGATGTGGTGCTGAGGGACATGGTTTAGTGGTGACCTGGCAATGCTAGGATAAGGGTTGGACTCCATGACCTTAAAGACTTTTCCAACCCAAACAATTCTATGAGTTTATCATCTCCATGGGAATCAAAGTGGCCTCTCTCCAACAAACAGCATGGAGGGGAAGAATCATCCTAAGAGCAAGGCTCTGCTCAGCCCCAAGCAAAGCATTGTGCAGCTCTCTGGCAACCAAACCCTGGTTTGGAGAGGTGCCCACCACTGCTGCAGGGGCAGAAAGCATCTCAGCAGGTGCTGCACGGGGCTGCAGCATTTCCCAGGGCTGGATGGGCTGGAGGCTGTCACCACGGTCTTTGTTCAAGCTCATGTTCCTCACGCCCACGCTGGCTCCCAGGGTGACGGCAACATTCGGTACTACGAGATCGGCTCGGAAAAGCCCTACCTGAGTTACCTGATGGAGTTCCGCTCCCCAGCCCCACAGAAAGGACTGGGTAAGGCTGGTTGGGCTGCTGCCCCTTCTCTGGCACTCTGCTAAAGGTGGGTGGTGGAAGGGGCTTCATCCGATGCTGCAGGTGAAGGTGAAAGGCTTTGGTGGGTGCCGTGTTGGCTCTAGGGTGAGGTTCAGGTTGTTGTGTTGTCCTTCCTATGCTGATTCAGCCAGGCTGGGGCTGGAACCATGCCTGGGGACACTCTTCCTGCTGTCACACAGTGTCCAAGGCTTTACTAGGGGACATCACTGAGTGACTCCTGGGACGTGTCCTGAATAAAAGCTGCTCATCCCCTTCCCAGCAGCCCACTGCTGTGGCCCAGGTCCGAGTCCAGGCTGACAGCAGAAATTCATTCAGCAAGATTCTGGGTCTCCTGATCATGGGCACCTCTTAGGGTTGGGGTCATCCAAACCAGGGAGGTGGAAGGATGCCAGGGTTTGCAGCACCCGGGAGTTATGGCCTGTGCCTCCTTCTCCACAGGGGTGATGCCAAAGTACGGGCTGGACGTGTCGGCCTGCGAGGTCTTTCGTTTCTACAAGCTCATCACTCTCAAGGGGCTGATTGAACCCATCTCCATGATTGTGCCCAGGAGGGTGAGTGCCCTGGGCTCTGGGCTGTGGGCTGAGTGCTGCCCAGGGATGAACACACCAAGGCCAGTGGGGTGGAGATGTCCCTGCTTGCCAACACATTGCTGACCCGTCTGACTTCTGGCTCTTATATCTCCCAGGCATTACACTTCCCAGGCGTGGGATACCTGGGGGTTATGCAAAGCTTAGTGGGGATGTTTTTAGGAAATTATGGGGTGCATGAAGAGGAGTGTGGCTAGCAGGTCAACAGAGGTTCTCCTTCCACTCTGCTCTACCCCTGGTGGGGCCACAGCTAGAGGACTGGGTCCAGTTCTGGGCTCTTCAGCTCAAGAGGGACAAGGAACTACTGGAGGAAGTCCGCTGGAGGCTACAAAGATGTTGAGGGGCCTGGAGCATCTCTGTGAGCAGGAAAGGCTGAGAGCCCTGGGGCTGGTAAGCCTGCAGAAGAGCAGCCTGAGAGGGGATCTGCTCAGTGCTCAGCAAGAGCTAAAAGGGTGGGGGGCAAGAGGATGGAGCCGGACTCTTGTCAGTCGTTCCTAGCAACAGGACAAGGGACAGTGTGCACAAAATGGAACCCAGGAGGTTTCAACTGAGGAGGAAGACAAAACTTCTTTGGTGTTAGGGTGCTGGAGCCATGGAGCAGGCTGCCCAGAGAGATTGCAGAGTCTCCGTCTCCGGAGAGATTCCAAACTCACTTGGACATTGTGGCTCTGTGTACTTTGCTGTGGGTGATCCTGCTTTAGCAAGGGGTTTGGGTGATCTCCAGAGGTCCCTTCCAAGCCTCACTCTGCTGGGATTCTGAGACTTTCCCTCCATATGCTGCTTTGCAGAGCCCATCCCGAACATCAGCTCATCATGTGCCATGCACACTGAGGAAGCCCAAGCTCATGTGGTTCCATCTCAGCAGGTTCACACAGGCTGTTGCTTTTCTTTCCCCCTGTTTTTCAGTCAGAAACCTACCAAGAGGACATTTACCCAATGACCCCGGGTACGGAGCCAGCCCTGACCCCCGATGAATGGCTGAGTGGAGTGAACAGAGGTAAAGCCACTGGTGGTGTCATGCTGGGTGGGCAGCACAGAGCCCACTCAAAGAGCTGGGCAGAAGGATGGGACCTCAATTCCCCCCTGACCCCTTCACCTGCTCTGCCCTGCTCAGATCCCATCCTGATGTCACTGAAGGAGGGCTACAAGAAGACCTCCAAAATTGTCTTTAAGGCACCAGTGAGGGAGAAGAAGAGTGTGGTGGTCAACGGCATCGACCTGCTGGAGAATGTGCCACCCAGGACAGAGAACGAGGTGAGGCAGCATGGGCATGGGGGCAACAGGGGATGGTCACTGCCTGGGGGGTTGCAGCTTGATATATCCCCACTAGACTAATGGGAGGAGGACAAGGAGTCCCCCCCAGGTCCCTATGTACAATGTTTCTGGGTGCAGCTTGGAAAGCCACCACTCTGCACCACTCCTTCTACACTCAAAGTGAGGTCACCCTATGGCTTGAAGGATCCTGCTCCACATGAACCACAGAGCCATGTTAAGCTCCTCTGTTACTGTCTCCATTAAAATCTTTTCCTGGAACAGCACAGGGAGGTGCTGGAGAAACATCAGCACTTGGTCCCAGAAGGAATTTGATTTGCTGGTTGCCTGTTTAGGGTAACCCCAAGCTAAGGGTGGAAGATTAAATCTATGGGAGTAGTTGAGTTATGGAATGGCCCCAAAACAGCTCCAGGGGCTGGCAAGAGTGTGCAGGAGTGTCAGTTCAAGATGAGCAATGAACTACTGTAGAGAGTCCAGTGGAGGCTACAAAGATGCTGAGGGACCTGGAGCATCTCTGTGAGGAGGAAAGACTGAGAGCCTGGGACTGGTGAGTCTGGAGAAGAGCAGTCCCAGAGGGAATCTGCTCAATGCTCAGCAAGAGCTACAGGGTGGGGAGCAAGAGGATGGGAGCAGACTCTTATCAGTGGTGCTCAGTGACAGCACAAGGGGCAGTGGGGCATGAACTGGAATGAGGAGGTTCCACCTGAAGATGAGGAGAAGTGGGGCATAAACTGGAATGAGGAGGTTCCACCTGAAGATGAGGAGAAAATTTTTTGTTGTGAGAGTGCTGGAGCCATGGAGCAGTCTGCCCAGAGAGGTTGTGGAGTCTCTTTCTCTGGAGAGCTTCCAAACTCCCCATGCCATTGTGATGCTGGGCAAGCTGCTGTGGGTGCCCCTGCTTCAGCAGGAGGGGTTGGGCTGGATGATCCCAAAAGGTCCTTTCCAACCCCCCCACTGTGCTGGGAACGGAGGCATTCTGTGAAGCCCCAAAGGGGTGAGCAGCCAGCAGGGTGCCTCCACCTCCATCCAGCCCCCTCTTTCCCACCCAGCTCCTTCGGATGTTCTTCCGGCAGCAGGATGAGATCCGCCGGCTGAAGGAGGAGCTGGCGCAGAAGGACATCCGGCTGCGGCAGCTGCAGCTGGAGCTGAAGAACCTGCGGAACAGCCCCAAGAACAATTAACTTCCAGGGACGTTTTCTAAATAAACTCTCTTTGTTTATACTTGCTCTTTAATTTTATTGTCCCCACCTCACCCGGGCCGCCACCCGGAAGCCAAGTGACCTGCCAAGAGCCCACTCGCTAACTGGAACTTCATCCTCCCAAGCCTTGCCTCGCACTAAAACCTTCCTAACTGAAAGCTACTGCATGAGAGGCAGCTGGGGGAGGACTCACCTGCCCTGGCGATGCTCTTGGAGTAAGTAGATGAGCTGCGGCCCCTCTGTCGGGATCCAGCAGCTAGGGGCAGCCCAGCTGGTGGCCGCTCCCTGCTGCGATGCTTCACTGCTGTTCTTTTTTGTTTGTTTGTTTTCCTATGCAAAATAAATGTGACAGAACTGGAACTGGGATGGGTGGGAAGGGCTTCACCCACGCAAAAGACCATTCCCCGTGGTGGTGGCCGTGGCATAGTTGGGCTTTGGAAGCAGCAGCCTGTGAGTGTCCCCAGGCTGTGACCCGGGGAAGGGAGCTGCTTCGTGTGTGCGTCCCTGCACATGCACCCAAATCCCTCCTTACAAAAATGAGGCTGGTCCCCCTAACCCAAGAGGGATTTACCCTCCTCCTGGCCACTGGGATCCATGCCAGTGCCATAGGGACAGGGGAAGGATGGCACCCAGCTCTCCCTGAGGGTCTTCAAGACACAGAGAGAAGGGAAAGATATCACCCAGTTCACCCCAAGGAACAGGGACAGGAGAAGGATGTCACTCAGCCCTCCTCAAGAGATAGGGAGAGAGGAAAGGTGTCACTGAGCTTTCCTCAAGGGTCCCCAAGAGACAGGAGGAGGGGAAGGATGTCACCACATCGCCCTGAGAGATAGAGAGAAGGGAAGGATGTCACCAGCTCACTCCAAGGGATGGAGAAGGTGCAAATACGTCACCCAGCTCTCCCTGATAGTCTCCAAGGGATACAGAGAAGCAAAGGATGTCACCAAGCTCACCCCAAGGAGTGGAGAAGCAGGAAAGATGGCATCCAACTCTCCTCGAGGGTCCCCTGAAATATGGAGCAGGGAAGGATGTCACCAGCTCTCCCTGAGGGTCCCCAAGAGACAGAGAGAGGGGAAAGCTGACACCTAGCTCTCCCTTATGGTCCCCAAGAGATATTGAGGGGTGAAGGATGTCACCAGTGGGCGCTGGTTGGGTGCAGCATGTTCATAGAAGCAGAGGTTTTGTGGCTCAGGCCAGCAGCACAGATGACAAGGGCACCAGGGACTGCTGGTTGCCCTAGACCTGGACATGTATCTCTGTATGTTGACTAATTGCAGTTGTTGATCTGCCTGGCCCTGCCTGTGCAATGGTTCCAATGGTTCCTCCTTGCTGTTACTTCACCTTGTGCCCACTCCCCTCCCCACCTGCCATGTGCTGTCATTCTCCATTATTTATGTTACCATGGAATAGTGAGGAAATAAAATGTTTTCAAGATACCAAACCCTCACCAGCTGCTTCTCTTCACTCAGGGACTGTGCATGAGGGTGGTGGGACCCCAAATCCAGACATTTTTGGTGTCCACTGCTTATGATTCTGCTCTTGCCCTGGGTTGGGAGGTTCCCAAGGGCCAGAGCCTCAGCTCAGTGCTGTGAGATGGCTGCATGGAGCTCAGGGGGGTGAAGTCCTGAGTGTGCAGGGAAGGAGATGCTGAGAGCTGCTCCAGGTTGGGTTGAATGAATTAGGCTCATCTATGATGTGAGTGGGGCAGGGGACAGATGCTTGCTGGGGGCACTGGATAAGGGAAGCAGCTGAAGGTGAATCTATGGCATCACAGAATGGTTTGGGTTGGAAGAGACCTTTAAAGGTCTTCTTAGTCCAACTCTGCTGTCAGCAGGGACATCTGCAACTAGATCCTCAACCAGAGTTGTGGTAGCAAGGTGGGGGTCAGTCTCTTCTCACAAGGGAGAAGCAACAGGACAAGAGGAAACAGCCTCAAGGTGGCCCGGGAGAGGTTAAGGTCAGACACAAGGAACAATTTCTCCCCCTTGAGGGTTGTCAAGGCCTGGTTCAGGATTTCCAGAGCAGTGGTGGAGTCCTCAGCCCTGGAGGAGTTTCAAAACCATGGAGAGATGTGCTGAGGGCCATGATTTCATGGTGACCTGGCAGTGCTGGAGTAATGGCTGGCCATTATCTTGAAGAGATCTTTTCAAGCCAAACTATCCTCTGAGTTTTAGAGCAGGTTGCACACAGCCCCAGATAACCTGACCTGCAATGGTGCCAGGTGTGGGGCATCTCACAGCATCACAGAGGTTGGAAGAGAGATCAAAGCTCATCAAGTCCAACCTGATACCACAGCCCTCAAGACCAGACCATGGCACCAAGTGCCACATCCAAACCCACCTTGAACACCTCCAGGGACAGTGACTCCACCACCTCCCTGGGCAGCCCATTCCAGTAGTCAATGACTCTCTCAGGCAACAACTTTCTCCTCACCTCCAGCCTAAACTTCCCCTGGCACAGCTTGAGACTGTGTCCTCTTGTTCTGATGCTGGTTGCCTGAGAGAAGAAAGAAACCTCCTCCTGGCCACAACCACCCTTCAGGTAGCTGTAGACAGCAAGGTCTCCCCTGAGCCTCCTCTTCTCCAGGTTAACCAATCCCAGCTCCCTCAGCCTCTCTCCATAGGGCTGTGCTCCAGGCCTCTCCCCAGCCTTGCTGCCCTTCTCTGGACACGTTCAAGCACCTCAATATCCTTCTTCAATTGAGGGGCCCAGAACTGGACACAGGACTCAAGGTGTGGCCTAAGCAGTGCAGAGTCCAGGGGGAGAATGAGCTCCCTGCTCCTGCTGGCCACACTATTGCTGATGCAGGCCAGGATGCCATTGGCCTTCTTGGCCACCTGGGCACACTGCTGGCTCATGTTCAGGCGGGTGTCAATCAGCACCCCCAGATCCCTTTCTGTTTGGCTGCTCTCCAGCCACTCCCACCCCAGCCTGTAGCTCTGCATGGGGTTGTTGTGGCCAAAGTGCAGCACCCAGCACTTGGATTTGTTGAGCTCCATCCCCTTGGACTCTGCCCATCTGTGCAGGTGGTCGAGGTCCTGCTGCAGAGCCCTTCTGCCCTCCAACCCAGCAACATCAGCCCCCAGCTTGGTGTCAGCTGCAAATTTGCTGCTGACTCGATACCCTTGTCCAGATCAATGAAGATGTTAAAGAGGATGGGGCCCAGCACTGATCTCCCATCCCTCTGGGCAACCTGGGCCAGGCTCTCACCACCCACAGGGTCAAACACTGCTCCCTTCTCTCCAGTCTGAATTTGCCTCTTTCAGTTAAAACCATCACCCCTTGTCCTGTCACAACAGGCCCTGCTGAGAACTCTGCCCCCAGCTTACAAACCAAAGGTGCTGAGACTGACCCTGGGTTTTCAGGTAAATGCAGCAACCCAGCAGCTGGACGTGGGCCAGCAGGAGGACAGCAGAATGCCGAGATGGAAAGAGAGTTTTCAGCTTTACATCCTTCATGTTCTGCTGGGGCATTTGGTGGAAGGATGGGAGATTCCTGGGATTCTTGTGCCTCACTGGGAATGGGAAAAAAAAAAAAATCATATCACCTTTGAAGCACATCTCAGCTGCTACATGCAGAGCTGCAGTGGCTTGGGCCTGACTGAGGTTATTTATGTCTTAGGATCTTCTTGGAAGAGAGAGGGGAAGTTGGATTTATTGTGCTGAACAATCTCCTGGAAAGCAAGAGCCAAGGTTTCTCCAAACCCCCTTGAACTGCTGTGGAATGAGCCCAATTAAGGCCGTGGGTGGTGATGATTAATGAGGCAATTAGCATATCTGCCCGAGTCAGCACAAATCCAGGCAGTTGCTGTTGCAGGTGAGGAGGACGTGCAGGATGTGGACCCGTGGGGTGGCTCTGGATGGGCTTTGGTATTTGGTGGCCTCTAAAATATTTGGGATTCACCAAAACCCTCCAGTTTCCAGGGCAAACCCTTCAAGCAGGAGCTCACTGCTTCTCCTCTTGGCATCTTTCCTTCTCATGGTAGCAGCTCAAGCTCTTCCTGACAATTCCTCCTGCACCATCTGCCTGCTATTTAAAGCAGAAAGGGCCATTTGGGGGGCACCTGAACCATCCCATTTTAGCACTCAATTCCCTGCTCGGCTGCAACCTACTCCATGGAGCAGGGACCCCATGAAGCTGGGTGCCAGGCCCTGCTGCATCACCTGGTTTGGGCTCCCCTGGGGACTATGAGACCTGCTCCTGCCCCCTTACCCTGCAGGTTTGGGCTCCCCTGGGGACTAGGAGACCTGCTCCTGCCCCCTTACCCTGCAGGTTTGGGCTCCCCTGGGGACTAGGAGACCTGCTCCTGCCCCCTTACCCTGCAGGTTTGGGCTCCCCTGGGGACTAGGAGACCTGCTCCTGCCCCCTTACCCTGCAGGTTTGGGCTCCCCTGGGGACTAGGAGACCTGCTCCTGCCCCCTTACCCTGCAGGTTTGGGCTCCCCTGGGGACTAGGAGACCTGCTCCTGCCCCCTTACCCTGCAGGTTTGGGCTCCCCTGGGGACTAGGAGACCTGCTCCTGCCCCCTTACCCTGCAGGTTTGGGCTCCCCTGGGGACTAGGAGACCTGCTCCTGCCCCCTTACCCTGCAGGTTTGGGCTCCCCTGGGGACTAGGAGACCTGCTCCTGCCCCCTTACCCTGCAGGTTTGGGCTCCCCTGGGGACTAGGAGACCTGCTCCTGCCCCCTTACCCTGCAGGTTTGGGCTCCCCTGGGGACTAGGAGACCTGCTCCTGCCCCCTTACCCTGCAGGTTTGGGCTCCCCTGGGGACTAGGAGACCTGCTCCTGCCCCCTTACCCTGCAGGTTTGGGCTCCCCTGGGGACTAGGAGACCTGCTCCTGCCCCCTTACCCTGCAGGTTTGGGCTCCCCTGGGGACTAGGAGACCTGCTCCTGCCCCCTTACCCTGCAGGTTTGGGCTCCCCTGGGGACTAGGAGACCTGCTCCTGCCCCCTTACCCTGCAGGTTTGGGCTCCCCTGGGGACTAGGAGACCTGCTCCTGCCCCCTTACCCTGCAGGTTTGGGCTCCCCTGGGGACTAGGAGACCTGCTCCTGCCCCCTTACCCTGCAGGTTTGGGCTCCCCTGGGGACTAGGAGACCTGCTCCTGCCCCCTTACCCTGCAGGTTTGGGCTCCCCTGGGGACTAGGAGACCTGCTCCTGCCCCCTTACCCTGCAGGTTTGGGCTCCCCTGGGGACTAGGAGACCTGCTCCTGCCCCCTTACCCTGCAGGTTTGGGCTCCCCTGGGGACTAGGAGACCTGCTCCTGCCCCCTTACCCTGCAGGTTTGGGCTCCCCTGGGGACTAGGAGACCTGCTCCTGCCCCCTTACCCTGCAGGTTTGGGCTCCCCTGGGGACTAGGAGACCTGCTCCTGCCCCCTTACCCTGCAGGTTTGGGCTCCCCTGGGGACTAGGAGACCTGCTCCTGCCCCCTTACCCTGCAGGTTTGGGCTCCCCTGGGGACTAGGAGACCTGCTCCTGCCCCCTTACCCTGCAGGTTTGGGCTCCCCTGGGGACTAGGAGACCTGCTCCTGCCCCCTTACCCTGCAGGTTTGGGCTCCCCTGGGGACTAGGAGACCTGCTCCTGCCCCCTTACCCTGCAGGTTTGGGCTCCCCTGGGGACTAGGAGACCTGCTCCTGCCCCCTTACCCTGCAGGTTTGGGCTCCCCTGGGGACTAGGAGACCTGCTCCTGCCCCCTTACCCTGCAGGTTTGGGCTCCCCTGGGGACTAGGAGACCTGCTCCTGCCCCCTTACCCTGCAGGTTTGGGCTCCCCTGGGGACTGAGACCTACTCCTGCCCCCTTACCCTGTAGGTTTGGGCTCCCCTGGGGACTAGGAGACCTGCTCCTGCCCCCTTACCCTGTAGGTTTGAGCTCCCCTGGGGACTATGAGACCTGCTCCTGCCCCCTTACCCTGTAGGGTTGGGGTTATTTGAGGACCACAAGATCTATACCTGCAGCACCTCACATCAGTTCTGATGAGCCTGGGGTGTCTTCTTTCAGATGTTTCTGGGCAGTCTGCTTTAATAGCCACAGTGGGCTTAGGTTCATAGTTGGACTCAACAATCTTAGAGGTTCTCCAACCAAAATGATTTGGTGATGCTATGATTTTCCAGGGTCTAAAAAAGCCTCTCTACCCTCCCAGCTTTTTTTTTTTCCTCTCCCATCCTTCCTGCAGTGCCTTTAGACACCCCACACCACCACCACCACTACCCTCCCCTCCTCAAGCTTCTCCTTGCTCCTGCAGCAGTAGCAAAGCTTCTCCTTTTCTCTTCAGAATCCCTCCAGGAACTTTAACCAGCCCCCACAATTCCCAGAAAATCCAACTTACCTGCAGCATTTTCCAAGCTGTCCCCATGCAACCCCAGGCTTAGAAGTCTCACCCTTGCTGTACTGCTGCTAATTGCAAGAACTTCCCCATCCCCACCCACAGCTTCAGGGAGAACAGGTTTTGAAGATGTTAAGGGAAAAAAAAAAAAAAAAAGAGAGATTCAAGATCTCAGCCCCTTCCAACAGGGCTGTGAGGTGGTTTTCATTCCCACTGGTTTGGTTTTTTCTTTCTTCCCCTTCCATGCTAACATTGTCCCTCTGCTCTCATCCTTATCAACCTGACCTACTTTCTGCTTCCTGGAGGTTTTGCTTTGTCTGAGGCTTGGACTCCTTGCATGCTTCCAGGCTGCAGGATTATTGTCCTTTCTTCATTTCCCAGTGTTTTGGGGAAGGAGTTCTGCTGATTCAAAGCTCCCTGAATTGAGAGGGCAAGACTGAAAAGCTGGGGTTTGAAAGCTGAAGTGAAACAAATGCAGAGGAGCAGCTGCTGGGGGCAGGGTGAGAGAGAAGGTATTTTAATTAAATGGGAGTTTTCCCACCAGTTTGCTAAGGATGGTGCTGGGCCCATCCATTTGGCTGGGGGTGATTCCCATCCCTCCTTTTTCCTGACATCCTTAAAATCAAGGCAAGGGCTTTACACTCCCAGAATTAGCCCCACTTGGCTCAGCAGCTCCAGCAACACTCTCAAGGACCTTCCCTTGGGAGTTCAACCCCCTCACAGCAAAAGATCACCAGGAATATCTTACAGATTTAGGATATTTTTAGAAATCAGGGACTGCTGCCTTTTGGTTGAGACTGAGCTGACATGGAACTGTTAGAGTGGGTCCAGGTAAGGGCCACCAAGATGCTCAGAGGGCTGCAGCAGCTCTGCTATGAGGACAGGCTGAGAGAGTTGGGGCTCTGCAGCCTGGAGAAGAGAAGGCTTCCAGGAGACCTAATTGTAGCCTTCCAGGATCTGAAGGGGGCTACAGGAAGGCTGGAGAGGGACTATTGACAAGGACAAGGATAATGCAATGCCAGGACAAGGGGCAATGGGTTTGAATTGGCAGAGGGGAGATTTAGACTGGATGTTAGGAGGAAGCTCTTTGCAGTGAGGGTGGTGAGACACTGGCACAGGTTGCCCAGGGAGGTTGTGGCTGCTTTGTCCCTGGAGGTGTTCAAGGCCAGGTTGGAGGAGGCCTTGAGTGAGCTGTGCTAGTGGGAGGTGTCCCTGTCTATGGCAGGGGGTTGGAACTAGATGATCCTTGAGGTCCCTTCCAACCTTACCATTCTATGATTCTATAATCCAGTTTTCCCAGCCCCTCTCAGAGCTTTTCCATCACCAAAATGGGAATTTAGTGCTGAAACTGAGCTCGGGTTCCACCAGCATTTCTGCACCATTTGGTGGCTTCTCTGGACATCCTGGTGAGCACCAATGGCCATATTTGGTTGCACCTGCTTAAATTCAGCCAGAGTGGCTGTTCCAGATGTTCCACAGCATCTGTAAAGGCTCAGCAAGGGAACAGCTGCCCAGCAGCTTCTGAACAGTGCAGGAAAATCCCAGCAAAATCAGCAAAGCTGTGATGGTTGCAGAGCAAACCCTCATGGGAGGGTGTTTGGGGTGGAAGCACTCACCTGGTACCACCTCCCTTCTCCAGGCACGTTTGGCCAGTGGCCCTTGGGATGGACAAATGAAAACTCCAAGCAGAAAGTGTGGCAGTCCCAAAACAAAACCACACCAAAAA
>VWZE01004243.1:971540-1003740 GCA_013396675.1 Eubucco bourcierii
AAGTGTAAGGAAAAAAAAAAAAAAAAAAAGGGGTCTAAAAAAAAAAAGTATAGAGCACAAGTGGAAGTAGTTTCTCATCACTTTCCAAATGGGACTAAGGTGTTAATAGATATATTACAGACCAAAATAGTACACACCTTATTTTAAAAGGGTTGAAACAGTTTGGGTTTTATTACAATTGTCAAATTCAGTTCACTAGTAACTCAGGAGTTAGGAAACACTGGGGTTTGTTTGTTTGGTTTTTTTTTTGTCCTTTTTTTTTTTTAATATATATTTATATATAGATTTTAATGCCTGCCATTTTCAGTGTGTTGGCTATACCCTAGCCCCCCCCCCAAAAAACCCAACCAACCCAAACCCAACTAAAAACAAACCACCCAACCAAAACAAAACAACCCCCACCCCCCACCAAACATCAAAAATAAAACAGACAAGAAAAAAAAAAAAGGGGTGGGGGAAGAAAAAACAAACCCACACGACACACAAGAGTGAGGAGAGAGGGAAGGGGATTGAAAATTCACCCCACAAACCAGATCCAAAAAGAACATCCCCCAAAAAGGAGGGAGGGGGAGAAAAGAAAAAAAAAAAAAGCTCAAACCAAGCCCAAGAAAAACATTTGGTCACTATTTACAATGAAGAAAATAAAAACTAAAGTTGGCTACAAGGAGCAGGGAAAGCTTTGGCTGAAAATGGCAGTCATTCACCAACAGGCAACAAAGAAATCACTGGATCCAAGATGCCATTCTCACAACCCTGTTGCTGTGGAGGGGTTGCTCTGCCTAAAAAAAGAAAAGTAAATCCTGTAGCACCCCTCAAAAAAACCAAAACAAAGCCAAAACCCCAACAAAAACCAAGAGGAAAAAAAAGAAAAAAAAAAAAAAGGGAAGTGTTCTACAATGTGGTTAAGTGACTGGAAAAATAAATCCCAATGAACAACTTTACTGAGGTGTCTTGGAGTGGAGTACCTGGGGTGAAATCCACTGGATCTGAAGCTTTTGGGTGTTGTAATTTTTTTTTGTTTGTTTGTTCAAAAGATGTCAAAGCCTCCACTCCACTAATAAGAAACAAATTACCACTTGGTTTATACTTAACTATTGCAGTTATAGGGACTAAAAGAAAGGGACCCCAGAGGGAAAAAAAAAAAAAAAAAGAAAAAAATTCAAAATGAATAAGAGGAGGAGTGGCAGTAAAAATAGGATTTTATTCCCTTGCCCACCCAGTCTGTTTCTCCCTCTCGTTCCCACAGCAACATTACAATCAAAAAAAAAAAAAAAAGAAAAAAAAGAAAAAAAAAAGGAAAAATAAAAGGAAAATAAAAAGGTTGGGGGTGCAGGGAGGGGGAAAATACAGGGTAGAAACAGTCAAATCACAATAGGAAAAATTAAAAATAGGTTATTCGGTTTAGTCGTCTTCATCGCCTTCGTCTTCAGGTTCTCGTTTTCTCTTCTCTCCCTGTTCATCTAGGAATCAAAACCCAACTGCAGTTAGCTGAGTGCTCCTTGTGCTGCTCAGAAGCACAGGATGGCTTAGGTTGGAAGGGACTTTAGAGATCATCTAGTGCCAACCCCCACTGCTATGGGCAGGGATACGTCTCAACTAGACCAGGCTGCTCAAGGCCTTATCTTAACCTGGCCTCGAACACCTCCAGGAAGGAGGCATCCAGCACTTCCCTGGGTAACCTGTTCCAGAGGCTCACCAACCTCAGACTGAAGAGCTTCTTCCTAAGATGCAGTCTCAACCTACCCTCCCTCAACTTCAAACCATTTCCCCTTGTGCTGTTGCTAGACACCCTGATGAACAGTCCCTCTCCAACCTTCTTGTAGCCCCCTTCATTGGAAGGCAGCTATAGGGACCCCTGGAGTCTTCTCTTCTGCAGGGTGAACAACCCCAGCTCCCTCAGCCTGTCCTCACAGCAGAGCTGCTACATTTTTGTGGCCTTTTCTGGACTCACTCTGACAGCCCTGTGTCCTTCTCGTGCTGGGGACACCAGAACTGAGCACAGTATTTAAGGCGGGGTCCCACAAGAGCAGGGGGGTAGAATCACCTCTCTAGCTCTGCTGGCTACAGTCCTCTTCATGCAGCACAGGACACGATTTGCCTTCTGGGCTGCACGAGGGCACTGCCAGCTCATGGGGAGCTTCTCCTCAACCAACACCCCCAGGTCTCTTTTCTCAGAGCTGGAGCAGCTCTGCTATGAGGACAGGCTGAGAGAGTTGGGGCTCTGCAGCCTGCAGAAGAGAAGGCTTCCAGGAGACCTTAGAGTAGCCTTCCAATATCTGAAGGGGGCCTACAGGAAGGCTGGGGAGGGACTATTGACAAGGCCTTGTAATGACAGGACAAGGGGCAATGGGTTTGAACTGGCAGAGGGGAGATTTAGACTGGATGTTAGGAGGAAGTTCTTTCCAGTGAGAGTGGTGTGACACTGGCACAGGTTGCCCAGGGAGGTTGTGGCTGCTCCCTCCCTGGAGGTGTTCAAGGCCAGGTTGGAGGAGGCCTTGAGTGAGCTGTGCTAGTGGGAGGTGTCCCTGCCTATGGCAGGGGGTTGGAACTGGATGATCCTTGAGGTCCCTTCCAACATTACCATTCTATGATTCTATGCTCTCAACCCACTCTGCACCCAGCCTGGATTTGTGCCTGAGGCTGGCCCAGCTCAGATACAGGACCTTGCAAGTTTGACTTATTGAACCTCATGCAGACTGCACTGGCCCACTTCTCCAGCCCCTTGTGGATGGATCCCTGCCCTCAAGTGAATTCACCATACCACAGAGCTTGGTGCCACCAGCAAACCTGCACTCAACTCCACTGTACACATCACTGACAAGGATGTTAAACAGCACTGGACCCAGAGCAGACCCCCTGAGGAGCAACAAAAGGTCCAACAAGCTTCTAAATCAGCAACTGGGTTGTTACCAAAGGAGCAGGGATAGCAATATCTGCCTGCTTTTGAGAGAACAGCATTTCCCTTGGGAAATGAGAGTTAATTATCATCATCATTATAATTTTAACCTAAAACTGGATTGTTGTCATACCAGGCTCATCTTCATCTTCATCATCATCTACCTCACCATCGTTGTAGCCTTCTTCATCCTCCTGTATTTAAAAAAGCAACAAAAGGAAGGATTGGAAAAAAAAAAAAGGAAAAAAAGGAAAGTTTTAGTGCAGGACATTTCACACTGTGAATTCAACAGCATTTTACAACAGCAAGTCCTTGAAGCATCTCAACCAACCACCAAACAGAAAGGCAGAAGCTTCCCACACACTTATGTAAGAGCAGCTTTTTGGTGCAGAAGAACTGGACTGTGGCCCAAGTTTCATTGCAGAAACATCACAAGTGATGAGAGCAGAGACTTCATTAAGAAATGGGGTTTGGATTTCATGGTGATACAGAGCTGCCAATTCTGATCCAGTAGGTTGAGATCAGTGAAACTTGACTCATCAGTTCTAGGGGTAGAGAGAGTTAAACCATGGACCTCTCTGGAGCATGAGGAGCAGCTGGTTGTTTTGAGAAAAGGCTGAGCAGCCATCCAGGAGTGGCACTGAAGGATCTGAGACTTAGCATGTCCACAGGAGGTCACAGCAATGATGAGAGAGCTGGAAGGTCTCCGTTGTGAGGCCAGGCTGAGCTGGGGGTATTCAACCAGGAAGACCTTTTGGTGGTCTTTCAGGACTTAAAGGGGCCAATCAGAAAGCTGGGGACAGAAGTTTGAGCAGAGCCTGTTGTGACAGAACAAGGGGTGATGGTTTGAACTAGAAGAGGGAGACTGTCAGACTGGAGACAAGGGAGAAATGTTTGACACTGAGGGTGGTGAGACCCTGGCCCAGGTTGCTCTGAGAGGTGGGAGATGCCCCATGCTTGGAGCCATTCCAGGTCAGGTTGTTTGGGGCTCTGAGCAACCTGCTCTGGCTGCTGGGGAATTTGACTGAATGACCTTTAAAGGTCCCTTCCCTGATTGCTTGGCTAGAAGACAGACAATCCAAGACCAGTTTTAGCCCCATTCCCAGAGCTGAGCTCCCAGCAAAGCCTCATCAGTACATCCTACACACACCCAAAGAATTTGAGGAATCATAAGGAACATGCCCTGGGGGGACCCTCACTGAGAGCACAGGGTCAGTAAATCATGGCTGTATGGGGGCTGTGACTACAGCCCTCCAAAGGCACCACAAACCATGCTCCTGATCTTGTGATATCAGCCCAGTGAAGAGAATGATTTCATGTCAGTGGTCACTAGATGGCAGCTGGTTCATAGACAGGCAGCCCTCAAAGCCACCCCCACCGAGATGCTTCTCAAGTCAAATCAAACATGAAGTACACACTTCAAGTACTAAAAGCCTCCAATATTTGACTAATTTCCACCCAGCTCTTCCCAGTCACTCCACACCCATTGTTATGTTTACATTGAGGGTGGTGAGACACTGGAAGAGGTTGCCCAGGGGGACTGTGGATGTCCCCTCCCTAGAAGTGACCAAGACCAGGTTGGATGAAGCCTTGAGCAACCTGTGCTAGTGGGACATGTCCCTGCCCATGGCAGGGGACACAATCTTTAAGGTCCCTTCCAACCCAAAGCATTCTGTGAATCTATGCTTAAATGCACAAATCCTTACCTCCTCTTCTCCACTCACATCCTCCTCTTCTCCTTCTTCCTCTTCTTCCTCATCTTCTTCGTCATCTACTACCTGAGCATCATCATCATACTCCTCTTCTACACAAACAAGATTAAAACACTCAGACATTTAAAGTTCACTCTATTTTTCCTCCCCTCAATATTATCACCTGAGGTGTGACCTCCTACATGAGGAGCAACCAGAAACATAGCTGGAGGGCAGCTTTGTTGGTCCTGGGCCCCAGTGACAGGTTTGGGGGGCAGCTGCACCCAGTCTGAGCCGCCCCAGGGCTGCAGGGGCTGTGAAGCTAAGTCACAGCAGCCTCAGGACTGCTTCAGCTTCAGCTGCTCCACTTCCCACTGCCAATAAACATTTTTGAGCTTGTGAGATACTTGCAGGGTCCATCTGCTCCCAGCAGGCATAGAGCAGAACTTTCCAAGCCAGACATGCACTGGGAACCCTCCCTGAGGGTCACCCTTTGCCTTTCTGCTGCCAGAGCAATCCAAGAGGCTCACATACTGCCCATCTTAGGGCTCTGCAATCTCTTTTCAAGAGGAAAAGAGATTATCTGCAACTAACCCAAACAACAAACCAGATACTGTTTTTCCAAGTTAGAGGAACGGTGTTTTGGAGCTTTTTCATGTTATTTCAAATGCAGGCCCAGACTTGTGAGGAGAACCTGTCCCTGACGAAGCTGAGTGCTGTTGGCTGAGAAACTTCACCAGGGGAAGATGAGGGAACTGGAGCATCTCTGGAGGAGGAAAGGCTGAGAGGCCTGGGGCTATTGAGCCTGGAGAAGAGCAGCCTAAGAGGGGATTTGCTCAATGCTCGATGAGAGATAAAGGGTGGGGGGCAAGAGGATGAAGCCAGACTCTTCTCAGCGGTGCCAAACAACAGGACAAGGAGCGATGGGCACAATGTGGAACCCAGGAAGTTCCATCTGAAGATGAGGAGCAAATTCTTTGGTGTAAGGGTGCTGGAGCCCTGGAGCACGCTGCCCAGAGAGGTTGTAGAGTCTCCTTCTCTGGAGACCTTCAAAGGCCCCGGGCCACTGTGATGCTGGACAAGCTGCTGTGACTGACACTGCTTTGGCAGCAGGGTTGGACTGGATGAAATCCCTTCCAACCCCCATCATGCTGGGATTCAGGGTTTTTCTGTGCGTGCCCCACTCTGCCCAGCCCTGCTGCAGCCCTTGCCCCTCTCAGCAGAGCTCCCATTCAGCACTCAAGGCAAAACTGCAAGTGCAGCTTTTCTGCTTTTGCTGTGCAGCTGGGTTTGAAGAGTCCAGCAAATTCCCCAAACTCAGCCGGATACTCACCCGACCAGTACCCTGGGGCCTCCCACTGCAGTCTGCTGGGGAGGCACAACAGCACCTACACCACACTGGAACCCACTCTGTGTTCTCCTGCCATTGCTTGCTGCTTCATCAGTACCTTTCACACCACTTGCCCTGGGCAGACCTCAATACAGACACTCTCCTCTGCCTGATCTCAACCAGTTCATATGTTCCTCACGGAGCATCTACCAACTCACATTGCTGCCTTGGCTCCTTGACTTAGATTATTTTCTACACCTAGTTCTCCACCTTAGCCTTCTCCATCAGGAACTGCTCATCACATGGTTCCTGGAAACTGAAGCACGTTCACACCATCCTTTCTTAGCCGTTTCTGTCTCACACCCTTATCCCCATGGGTTTACTGGTTGCCTGACACTCTTCCAGTGCCTTCCTTCTCTTCTTGATGCCTTTCCAGCATCCTATCGCTACAGACGACTGAGAAAGTGGTTTGTTCATGTTCTGCCATTCTCCTTTCCTCCTTCCTTCCTCTCATCTTTTCTTCCTCTCCTCTCCTCCTTTCCTTCCTCCCTCCCTTCAGAACTATTTCTGCTTTCCATCAGACAGAAGGAACCACTGAAGACACTCTTCTCCTGCCAACGAGTCATAGCTGGAAGCAGAACATACCACGCAGCACATCAATCTTTCAACTCATAGACACCAAGTAGCACAAATTCACATACCATCTTCATCTTCCTCATCATCATCCAAGCCCTCCACGTAGCCCTCTGCGTCAGAGTCCAGCGCTTCTTTGTCGTCCCGATCTTTCACTAGAGATAAGACTGAGAAAGAAGCTCTTTCAGGCCCTGCCCAGCTCCTTTCCCCTCCTGCCTTCAGAGGACACTGAGGTAACTTCTCCTTTTCATCAGTCAGGAACGAGCTGCTGAGAACACCTTTCAGACGCAGCAACAGGCTGCCCAAGGAGATGGTGGAGTCACTGTCCCTAGAGGTGTTTCGAGATCCATAGAATGGTGGAGGTTGGAAGAGACCTCTGCAGATCACCCAGTCCTACACCTCTGCCAAAGCAGGGTCACTCACAGCAGCTTGCCCAGCATCACAATGGCTGGGGAGTTTTGGGAGCTCTCCAGAAAAGACGACTCCACAACCTCTTTGGGTAGCCCGCGCCACAGCCTCCTGGGTTCCAGTTTGTGCCTGCTGCCCCTTGTCCTACCACTGAAAAGAGTCTGGCCCCATTCTCTTGCCCCAGGAGAGGGCTCTTGCTGAGCATTGAGAAGATCCCCTCTCAATCTTCTCCAGACTAAGCAGCCTCAGGTCTCTCAGCCTTTCTTCATCAGACAGATGTTCCAGTCCCTCGATCATCCTCACAGCCTTCGTTGGGCACTCTCCACAGCATTTCTCTGTATCTCTTGAGCTGAGGAACCCAGAAGAGGACCCAATATTCCTGATGTGACTTCAACAGGGTAGATAGAGGGGGAGGAGAACCTCCCTTGACCTGCCGGCCGCACTCTTCTTAATAAAGAAACGTGTGAACATGGCACTCCAGGACATGGGTTAATGGTCATGGTGGTGGTGTGTTGATGGTTGGACCCAGTGAGCTTAAGGGTCTTTTCCAAGCAAAAGAATTCTGTGATTCTCTTTGGCAAGAAGTCAGACCTGGAAGCAAGATGCACTAGGTATCATCTTTTAGCTTAGGTACACCAAGTAGCATGATTCACCTACCATCCTCATCATCCTCCTCGTCATCTAAGCCCTTCAGGTAGGCCTCTACATCCGAGTCTGGGGCTTCTTTGTCATCCCGATCGTAGCCATCGAGGTATGTGAGTTGTGGGAGGAGCTTGAAAACGTTTTCTCTGTAATCGTTCAAGTTGGTTACCTCGCAGTTGAAAAGGTCTAGGCTCTTCAGGTTTTCTAACTTCTTCTGCAAAGCAAGAAGAGTCACAGAATGGTACATAGAATCATAGAATCAAAGAATGGTTTAGGATGGAAGGGACCTCAAGGATCATCCAGTTCCAAAGCCCCACCATAGGCAGGGATGCCTCCCACTAGAACAGGTTACTCAAGGCCTCCTCCAACCTGGCCTTGAACCCCTCCAGGGAGGGAGCAGCCACAACCTCCCTGGGCAACCTGTGCCTGTGCCTCACCACCCTCACTGCAAACAACTTCCTCCTAACATCCAGTCTAAATCTCCCCTCTGCCAGTTCAAACCCAATGCCCCTTGTCCTGTCATTGCAAGACCTTGTCAATAGTCCCTTCCCAGCCTTCCTGTAGGCTCCCTTCAGATCCTGGAAGGCCACTACAAGGTCTCATGGAAGCCTTCTCTTCTCCAGGCTGAAAAGCCCCAACTCTCATAGCCTGCTCTAGCCTCATAGCAGAGCTGCTGCAGCCCTCTGATCATCTTCGTGGCCTCCTCTGGACTCGCTCAAACAGTTCAATGTCCTTCTTGTGTTGGGATCTCAGCAGATTGCCCAGTCCAACACTCCTGCTAAAGCAGGATCACTCACAGCAAGGTACCCAGGGCTAATGTCTAGGTGGGTTTAAAATCTCTCCAGAGGAGGAGACACCACTGCCTCTATGTAGCACCACTACCAGACCGCTACAGGGCTCCAGCATCCTTAAAGAAGTTCCTCCTCACGTTTAGATGGAACTTCTCAAGTTCAAGTCTGTGCCTGTCACAGGGCACCACTGAATAAAGTCTGGTCCCATCACTGAAGTTCAGAGTAATGATGACAGTTGGATGAGGTTTTGAGCAACCTGCTCTAGTGGGAGGTGTCCTTAACCATGGCAGGGAGGTTGAAACTAAACAATAAAGTCCCTTCCAACTCAAACCACCCTAAGACTCTAGGATAACTCTCTAGAGGGCAAAGTGAATGTGCTCAAGAGCTTCCCATGACACCAGGCTCATTTTGGTCTTTGACTATTAAATTGGCCTGGAAAAGATACGTACAAGGCACTGCTGCTTTGAGATGGCAGAGGGGAAAGTGACTTTGTTTGAGTTCAGCATCTTTTAAGGAGGAGCCTGAAGCTCAGGAAGAGGTAACAGTACAATGGATTAAATGACTGGACATGATGTGAGAGGCCAAGCTAGGAATAAACACTGCTCCAGCCAGTTATCCCAGAATATCTTGCCCAGCAAAGCGGTGGGAGTCCCCATCTCTGGAGGTATCTCAGAGTCATGTAGATGTGGTGCTTAGGGATATGGTTTAGTGGAGGGCTTGTCAGTGTTAGGCTACTAGTGTTAGTTGTTTTCCCATCTAGGCAGTTCTGGGATTCAGAAAGTACAAGGCAAGACACTGTAGCCAGTCAGGTGTATCTGAACTGCTGCTTTCAGTGGAAGAACCATGGAATCCTTCAGGCTGGAAGACACCTTTCAGATCATCAAGCCCAACCATTAATCCAACAATGCTAGGCCACCACTAAGCCATGTACCTCAGCACCACATCTGCACAGCTTTGAAACCCCTCCAGGCATGGGCATTCCACCACTTCCCTGGGTAGCCTGGGACAGACCTTGACAACACTTTCCATGAAGAAATTGTTCCTCATGTCCAAGCTCAGCCTTCTCTGGGGAAACTTGAAGTCATTTCCTCTTCCTATCACTCGTTTCTTGGAAGAAGAGACAAACCCCTACGTGGTTACAACCTCCTTCCAGGGAGTTGGAGAGAGTTCCCCATAGCCTTCTTTTCTCCAGGATGAAAACCTCCAGTTCCTCAGCTGCCCCTTAGGAGCCTTATGCTCCTTATGCATCTTATGCATCTTTGTTGCCCTTCTCTGGTCCTCAATGTCCCTCTCTTGTAGCAAGGGCCCCAAAACTGAAACCAGCATTCAAGGTGGGACCTCACCAGTGCTGAGAAGCAAAGGGAACAGACAATTCTTTGGTCACAATAAATTTTGCTAAGAGAGNCCACAACCTCCCTGGGCAACCTGTGCCTGTGCCTCACCACCCTCACTGCAAACAACTTCCTCCTAACATCCAGTCTAAATCTCCCCTCTGCCAGTTCAAACCCAATGCCCCTTGTCCTGTCATTGCAAGACCTTGTCAATAGTCCCTTCCCAGCCTTCCTGTAGGCTCCCTTCAGATCCTGGAAGGCCACTACAAGGTCTCATGGAAGCCTTCTCTTCTCCAGGCTGAAAAGCCCCAACTCTCATAGCCTGCTCTAGCCTCATAGCAGAGCTGCTGCAGCCCTCTGATCATCTTCGTGGCCTCCTCTGGACTCGCTCAAACAGTTCAATGTCCTTCTTGTGTTGGGATCTCAGCAGATTGCCCAGTCCAACACTCCTGCTAAAGCAGGATCACTCACAGCAAGGTACCCAGGGCTAATGTCTAGGTGGGTTTAAAATCTCTCCAGAGGAGGAGACACCACTGCCTCTATGTAGCACCACTACCAGACCGCTACAGGGCTCCAGCATCCTTAAAGAAGTTCCTCCTCACGTTTAGATGGAACTTCTCAAGTTCAAGTCTGTGCCTGTCACAGGGCACCACTGAATAAAGTCTGGTCCCATCACTGAAGTTCAGAGTAATGATGACAGTTGGATGAGGTTTTGAGCAACCTGCTCTAGTGGGAGGTGTCCTTAACCATGGCAGGGAGGTTGAAACTAAACAATAAAGTCCCTTCCAACTCAAACCACCCTAAGACTCTAGGATAACTCTCTAGAGGGCAAAGTGAATGTGCTCAAGAGCTTCCCATGACACCAGGCTCATTTTGGTCTTTGACTATTAAATTGGCCTGGAAAAGATACGTACAAGGCACTGCTGCTTTGAGATGGCAGAGGGGAAAGTGACTTTGTTTGAGTTCAGCATCTTTTAAGGAGGAGCCTGAAGCTCAGGAAGAGGTAACAGTACAATGGATTAAATGACTGGACATGATGTGAGAGGCCAAGCTAGGAATAAACACTGCTCCAGCCAGTTATCCCAGAATATCTTGCCCAGCAAAGCGGTGGGAGTCCCCATCTCTGGAGGTATCTCAGAGTCATGTAGATGTGGTGCTTAGGGATATGGTTTAGTGGAGGGCTTGTCAGTGTTAGGCTACTAGTGTTAGTTGTTTTCCCATCTAGGCAGTTCTGGGATTCAGAAAGTACAAGGCAAGACACTGTAGCCAGTCAGGTGTATCTGAACTGCTGCTTTCAGTGGAAGAACCATGGAATCCTTCAGGCTGGAAGACACCTTTCAGATCATCAAGCCCAACCATTAATCCAACAATGCTAGGCCACCACTAAGCCATGTACCTCAGCACCACATCTGCACAGCTTTGAAACCCCTCCAGGCATGGGCATTCCACCACTTCCCTGGGTAGCCTGGGACAGACCTTGACAACACTTTCCATGAAGAAATTGTTCCTCATGTCCAAGCTCAGCCTTCTCTGGGGAAACTTGAAGTCATTTCCTCTTCCTATCACTCGTTTCTTGGAAGAAGAGACAAACCCCTACGTGGTTACAACCTCCTTCCAGGGAGTTGGAGAGAGTTCCCCATAGCCTTCTTTTCTCCAGGATGAAAACCTCCAGTTCCTCAGCTGCCCCTTAGGAGCCTTATGCTCCTTATGCATCTTATGCATCTTTGTTGCCCTTCTCTGGTCCTCAATGTCCCTCTCTTGTAGCAAGGGCCCCAAAACTGAAACCAGCATTCAAGGTGGGACCTCACCAGTGCTGAGAAGCAAAGGGAACAGACAATTCTTTGGTCACAATAAATTTTGCTAAGAGAGATCTTGAACAATTTAATGATTGCTCCTTAGCATTTGAAAAATGAAAACACAAATTGAATAAGAATTCAATTCCTGGGTTTAATTTAGTTTTTTTTTTAATTATTATTGTTATTATTTTGGAAGAGGAGGTGTTGTCTGCATTGCCCACAGTACTTCAAAGCACTAACAAAAGAAGCAGCTGAGGATTTGTAGCAAGCCTTAGGAAGTCTCTCCCTTCTGGAGTTTCATGTGTGGAGTAATGGTGACATCAAGAAAACCATTAGGCTGAAACTGGGACCAGTTACAATCCCCTCTCTCCTCTGTTTGCTGCAAGAGTTTAACTGCTCTGCTCACCCTTCTCCTGGGGCAAGGCAGATTTGAGAGGAACTCAGAGAACTGCTCGAGACATTTTAAGAGGAATTATTTGGAATAGGGATAAGATGGAACTCTTCACTTCTGGGAAGCAAAGAGGTGACAAACTACAAGCTATGACAGTGTGGAACGGGCACTGGGAGGCTTTTTGAAACTAAGACCTGACAAACTTGCTGTCAGCACTTGAAATAAAAAGTAAAATGACTGTGAGCAGAAGAATTCATTAATTCATAGAATAGTTTGGTTTGGAAGAGGCTTTGAAAATCATCTATTTCCAAACCTCCTGCCACAGGCAGGGACATCTACCCCTAAACAAGACATTTAAATTCCTCATATAACCTGGCCTTGAACACCTCCATGGAGAGGGTATCATAGAATGGTAATGTTGGAAGGGACCTCAAGGATCATCCAGTCCCAACTCCCTGCCATAGGCAGGGACACCACCCACTAGTACAGGGCATTCAAGGCCTCCTCCAGCCTGGCCTTGAACATTTCCAGGGAGGGAGCAGCCACAACCTCCCTGGGCAACCTGTGCCAGTGTCTCACCACCCTCACTGCAAACAACTTCCTCCTAACATCCAGTCTAAATCTCCCCTCTGCCAGTTCAAACCCACTGCCCCTTGTCCTGTCATTACAAGACCTTGTCAATAGTCCCTCCCCAGCCTTCCTGTAGCCCCCTTTAGATACTGAAAGGCTACTCTAAGGTCTCCTGGAAGCCTTCTCTTCTCCAGGTTGCAGAGCCACAGCTCTTGTAGCCTGTCCTCATAGCAGAGCTGCTGCAGCCCTCTGAGCACCTTTGTGGCCTCCTCTGGACCCACAACCTCCCTGGGCAACCTGTCCCACTGTCTCACCACCCTCACTGGAAAGAATTTCTTCCTCGTCTCTCCAGTCTAATAACAGAAAGCAGAAGGAATAAGTTGCAAGCTCAGTGATCTCTACCCAGTTACAGTGAGCAAGCTGAGTTTGGAAGCCCACGGTGCTGCAGCCACCACCGGCACATGCTGCACCCCGAGCAGAAGCAGTGGCTGGAGATCTTGGACTCAATGCACGTCAGGAGAAAAACTCACCAAGCTCAAGCAGAGTTTGTGTGGGAGGCCAACCCAGAGCCCAGGGCAGCATGGAAGGACGGAGTGTTCCCCAGAGCAGCAGCCACTAGAGGGAAGCAGCTGCCCAGGCTGCAGGCACAGCCCCGGGGGCGGGCTGGAGACAGCCCGGGGGCAGACTGAGCCCACGGCACACACACAGAGGGCTCCGTTGCAATCGGCTTTGTCTTTCCGAAGCTATAATGCCGCGACTCCAAGGTGAACAGGAGCTAGCAATGTGCCCTCACAGGCCCAAAAATCAACCATCATCTGGGCTGACCCCAGCACTGTGGGCAGCAGGGTGAAGGAGGGGATTCTGCCCCTCTGCTCTGATGACATCTCACCTGCATTGCTGGGGCCAGCTATGGAGTCCTCATCGCAGAAATATGGACTTGTTGGAGTGGGACTGGAGGAGGCCACAGCAATGCTGGAAGGGCTGTGAGGCCAGGCTGAGGGAGTTTGGGTTGTTCAGCCTGGACAAGAGAAGGCTCCAGGGAGACCTTCTGGGGGCCTTTCAGTGATTTAAGGGGCCAAACAGAAAGATGTGGACAGACTTCTGAGCAGGCCCTGTTGTGACAGGACAAGGGATGACAGTTTAAAAGTAAAAGGAAGGTTCAGACTAGAGGGTAAAACAACAAATGTTTCACACAGAGGGTGGTGAAACCATGGCCCAGGCTGTCCAGAGAGGTGGGAGCTGCCCCATCCCTGGAACGACTGCAGGTCAGGTTGTCTGGGGATCTGAGCAGCCTGCTTTAGTTGCAGGTGTCCCTGTTGACTGCAGCAGGGTTGGACTAGAAAAACCCTTAAGGTCCTTTTCCACCCAAATCACTGTGTAATTCTACAGCACTGCTGACAACACAGGTTTTGATCTCCCCATGCCCCACACCCACTTACCAGAGGTTCTATTGTCCCAAGATCTTTTATTTTGTTGCCGCTTAGGTTTAGATGCGTGAGGTTCGGACACTTCTCTGCCAACACTTCCAGTCCTCCTGAGACTCTGTTGTCGCTCAGCTCGAGCTAAAAGGCACAGCAACACCTCGAGTTCGTAGTGCAAACACATACCACACAGTGTAAAAAAAACAGCTGGACCCATCTCTTGAGGTACACAGCTGGTTTATAGAGAGAGTGGTGTGCAGAGAGGGCCCCCACCCTCATACCCCCTATCACCCCTTATAGCAGAGGAGATTTGATTTTACCTTCTTCAGTTTGTTTAACTTTGGTAAGTTTGCAACTGAGGTTAAGCCTACGTTGATTGTACTTAATAATTCCAGCTCTTCAAACTCATCTGTCAGGCCTTCGATTTTGCCTTCGTTTGACCTGCAGTTGTCAAGAACCAGTTCTTTAACCTGGAAAAAGAAGCAGACAACAGTGACTGTAGGGCCTTCAAGCAGGGAGGAGCAAAGTTTCACCCAAGAAGCAAAGGACGGCACAGATCAGACAAAATTTCATAGAATGGTTTGAATTAGAATCATAGAATGGTAAGGTTGGAAGGGACCTCAAGGATCATTCAGTTCCAACCCCCTGCCATAGGCAGGGACACCTCCCACTAGCACAGGTCACTCAAGGCCTCATCCAACCTGGCCTTGAACACCTCCAGGGAGGGACCAGCCACAGCCTCCCTGCACAACCTGTGCCAGTGTCTCACCACCCTCACTGCAAACAACTTCCTCCTAACACCCAATTTTAAGTTCTCCCTCTGCCAGTTCAAACCCATTGCCCCTTGTCCTGTCATTGCAAGATCTTGTCAATAGTCCCTCTCCAGCCTTCCTGTAGGCCCCCTTCAGATCCTGAAAGGCTACTCTCAGGACTCCTGGAAGCCTTCTCTTCTCCAGGCTGCAGAGTCCCAAGTCTCTCAGCCTGTCCTCACAGCAGAGCTGCTGCAGCCCTCTGAGCATCTTTGTGGCTTCCTCTGGACCCCCTCCAACACTTCCATGTCCTTCCTGTGCTGGGGGCTCCAGAACTGCACACAGGACTCCAGGTGGGGCCTGAGGAGAGCAGAGCAAAGGGGCAGAATTCCCTCCCTTGCCCTGCTGCCCACACTGCTCTTGCTGCAGCCCAGGACTCAGTTGGCTGTCTGGGCTGCATGTGCACACTGCAGGCTCATGTTGAGTTGGAAAGGATATTGAAGATCATCTAGTTCCAACCCTTCTCCACCAATGGGCAGAGTCACCTACCACTACATCAGGTTGTTTAAGGTTTTGTCCAACCCTGAACACCTCCAGGTAGGGGGTATCCACAACCTCCCTGGGCAACCCGTTCCAGAGTCTTACCACCCTCACTGTAAAGAATTGCTTCCTAATTTCCAGTCTAAATCTCCCCTTTTCAGGTTTCAGTCCATTCCTTCTCATCAAGGTATTCCAGCAAACCAGTGTGTGAGTGGTTATTTTCAGTGCCCCATCCCTGCTTTTGCTGAGATGTTTATAAGTTAGACATCTCATTGCTCTCTACAGCTTCCTGAAAAGCAGGCTGGAGCCAGGTGGGGGTTGGTCTCTTCTCCCTAGTATCAGGAAATAGATCAACAGGAAATGGCCTCAAATTTTGCAAAGGGAGGTTCAGGTTGAAGGTTAAGAACAAATTCTTTCCTGCAAGAGTGGTCAGATATTGGAACAGGCTGCCCAGGGAGGTGGAGCCCTCATCCCTGAAGTGTTTCAAAAACATGCAGACATGGTACTTTGGGACATGGTTTAGTGGCCACGGTGGTGTTGGGTTGACAGTGGGACTCAATCTTCTTCCAACCCAGACAATTCTAGGATTCTATGAAGAGTTTCAGAAACACAGATATGTGTCTTGGCTCCAACTTCCCACCTTTGTGTTGTCCCATAATCCATGTAAACAGCCCAGAAACATTAATCCTGGCTTAACCAATCTGGTTGTTAGAAGCAGTCTGGTCTTTGTGAAATGCAAGCAATAAACAACCTGAAAACCACAAAGCCAATCTCTTTGTTTTTAAACTCCTGTGCTATTACCATAGATCATCAGCCACTAAAGCAGCTTCTCCCCACTTCCAGGAAGTGTTGGAGCTTTCCAAGAGTGGACAGACTTTGCTCACAGACTTCTGAAACCCACAGCAGGAGCTGAGGGTCCTAAAGCAGGTCTTGTTGGAGTTCTCCACTCTCACAAACCTTCTGATGCTGGGTATTTTAAGGGAAGATCTTCAGAGGTAACTGCTTTGGTGGGAAATGACAATAGATGAAGGCATAACTAGACTGGAGATGAGGAAAAATTCTATCCAGTGAGTGATGAGAGTCTGGCACAAGTTGCCCAGGGGGGCTGTAGATGCCCCCTCCCTGGAAGTGTTCAAGGCCAAGTTGGATGAGGCCTTGAGCAACCTGGGTTACTGGAAGGTGTCCCTGCCCATGGCAGGGGGTTGGAACTGGATGATCTTTAAGGTCCCTTCTAACTCAAACCATGCTATGAATCTATGAAATGATGCTGGGAGTGGAGGTTTAAGTGAGTGAAGCTTTATCTTCCTTGCCCTTCTGCAGCAGGGAGGTTTGAAGATAATGTCCCCATAGGCCTGGGCAGCAGAGGATCTGTCTGTCACCCAAAGATGGCCACCCCATGGGTGCTACCTTCAACAACAGCATCCATACAAAAAAGCCTCCAAACTCACCCTGACTAAAAGGGCTGCTTTTGTCCCCAAGCCAGGGTAGTCTTAAGGGATTTGAGTTCTTCTGAAGTTCTCATCTTCAGAAGATGAGTTCTGGGGAGCTCTGGGAAAGCTCTACTACCACAGGCTAGAAGTCCAGAGGAAAGACCCACCCATTTGGAAACCCATGGGATTATTTTGCATCTATAAAATAGCTACAAAAATTGAAATTCTGCAGCTCCCATCCTGCATTTGAAGTTTCTCCATAGGTTTGGAAAGAACAGAGGTGATTCTTTAAGCTGAGGAGGGGATCAAACCAGCATGCAAAGCATGCAGACATGATGCAACACTTCAGTTCACACAGAGGACAGTTAATATGCAAATATTTAATTTGCTGATTTATTTTTCACTAATCCCATGTAGTAGGGGTTCTTTTGTTTGGGTTTTTGGTGGTTTTTGTTTTGTTTTTTACAGCTGACAGTAAACCATCCCAAGATTTCTAATTAAATCCCAGGCACATAAGTCAAGAGGGAAGTCAGCCCAAAGCAACACAGGAGGACAAGCGATTCATTGAGAGTAGGAGGATCAGGGTTAGACAGGAAACAAGATTTTTCCAAGGCTCTACAATTTTCCTAGAAAAATTAGGATAGGGAATGACTACACTAGAAGTTCTCCAGAAGAATTTTAGGCCAGTTAGAAGAAACCAAAGATCAAGTCAAAAGCTCTGACCCTACATACATCTATTCCACTGGGAAAATAAAAAACAACGTTGAATTCCCCAAAATAAACTACATATATCAAAAAACACTCAACAAAACCTTTTTGATTTGAAATTGGGACAGCAAAAAGCCCTTTTAAAGGCAAGCATGTTGGAACAGGATGATCTTTAAGGTCTCTTCCAACCCAAACCGTTCTAGGATGCCTATCTTCTTACTTTACTACCAGACTGTAAGTATCAGGATCTTCCAGTGAGATTATTTTGAGGACAAACAAAGTTTCCTCAGTCATCTGCTTCACACAGGCTCCCGCCAAAAACAAAAAGACAAAAAAAAAAAAAAAAAAAAAAAAAAAAAGAAGCTCCCCTCCACACCCACAATTCCAGCAGCTGCCTTCTTGCTATCTGTGTCCTCACTCAGCAGCACACAAGGCCCCTGCCCACCCTGTTATCTCCCTGGAGCAGTGAGGTGGCTCATCCCAGCACCCACCTACAGACAACGTTTTGGTGCAGAGGAGAGGCTGATGTCTATATAGGGGAAGGTCCATGCTTGTGAAGAGCATCAAGGTCTGGTTTTGTCTTCTCTTTGGAAGAGCTCATGTAGCATTTACAGGTTCAGAGAAGGGACCTTAAAGATCTTCTAGTTTTGATCCCCCCTGCCATGGGCAGGGACACCTGCCACTGGACCAGGTTGTTCAAAGCCTCATCCAACTTGGTCTTGAACACTTCTAGGCAGGGGTATCCACAACCTCACTGGGCAACCTGTTCCAGTGTCTCACCATCCTCACTGCAAAGAACTTCCTAATCTCCAGCCTAAATCTCCCTTCTTCCAGCTTGTCCTATCACAAACCCTTAGAAAAACTCCCTCTTCAGCAGTCCTGTAGCCCCTTTCAAATACTAAAATGCTGCTCTCTAAGGTCTCCCAGGAGCCTTCTTTTCTCCAGGCTGAACAGCCCCAACTCTCTGTCTGTGCCCACAGCAGAGATGCTCCTGCTCCCTGGAGTTCTAGACCTGCTCCAGCAGTTCAGAGGCAAAGTAAGGCAGGAGGAGTTGAGGGAGGGAAAATGCTTGTGGCTGCAACAGGCATCAGGGTTTGGAGGGAGTTCTGGCTCTGAGCTGTGCAGCAGAGCAAAGGCACAGAGAGGAGCAACACCTAAACCTCACCAAGAGATAGGAACAGCATCTGCCCTCACCCCAGGAGGCGAGACATCTACCATCCCCTTCAAGGGGAGGATGAAATAATAGAATTCTTTCAGTTGGAAGAGCTCCAAGATCCTTGAGTCCAACCTTCAAGCCCATCACCACCATGGTCTTTGAACGACATCCCCAAGTGCCACACCCACATCTTTCCTGAATGCTTCCAGGGATGGAGACTCCACCACCTCCCTGGGCAGCCTGTTCCAATGCCTGACTGCTCTTGCAGGAAAAATTGTTCCTAATCTCCAACCTACACCTCCCCCGGCACAGTTTCAGGCCATTTCCTCTCATTCTTTCATGTGACACTAGGGAGAGATCGACCTCCACCTGGCTCCAACCTCCTTTTGGGGAGCTGTAGAGAGCCAGAAGGTCTCCTCTTAGCATCCTTTTCTGCAGGCTGAACAACCCCAGTTCCTTCAGGTACTCCTCACCAACCCTGTTCTCCAGACCCTTCACCAGCTTTGTTGCACTTCTCTGGACTTGCTCCAGATCCTCAATATCCTTCTTGGAGTGAGAGACCCAAAACAGAAACCAGGATTTGAGATGTGGCCTCACCAATGCCCATTATAGGGGCACAGGTGAGAAGATAAAGGAAGAACTGGACAAAGCTGCCTAGGGAGTAGGAAAGGGATTTGAGGGAGTTGGAAACAGCAATGGATTCTGGAGAAAATCTTTTAGTATGGTGACAGAAGATCCAACTGGCTTCCACTCTCAGTTTGCTCCTTTTAGGGCAAGATTTCTGCTTCCTCTCTGCTTGGCAGAAAAATTGAGACAGAACTGAAACATTCTCTTGCTGTGCCCAGTACCAAGACACTGGGCAGAAGTACAGCCAAACAACTCCATGGAATCAAACCAGCTAGGTTTGGAAATGGCCAAATTGAGGAGCTCATTTGGGAGACAGAAAAAAAAGAAACAGCATTTTTGGTGCTTATGTGATCAAAAGCTCAATTGCTTCTGCAAGACCCTGACTCCTCAGAACAAGATTCAAGTCAAAATGAAGATGATCCAAGACCTAAGAAGCAAAAGGATGAAATCCCTCATACAAAGGACCAGCTCAGTATCACCTGAAACAGCTCATCACCACCTAAACCAAGCTCAATATCGCTTGAAACAGCTCACTGCCACCCAAATCAAGCTCAATACCACCTGAAACAGCCCACCATCATCTAAACTCAGGTCAATGCCACCAAAATCAGCTTGCCACTAACTAAAACCAGCCCAAAGCCAACTTAAGCCAGATTCCCAATCACAGAACAGCTTAGGTTGGAGGAGACCTTAAAGATCATCTAGTTTCAACCCCCTGCCATGGTCATGGACACCTCCTGCTAGACCAGCTTGCACAAGGCCACATCCAACCTAGCCTTGAACACCTTCAGCTTTGGAGCCTTCACAACTGCTCTGGGAAACCTGTTTCAGTGTCTCACCACCCTCACAGGGAAGTTTCTTCCTAACATCTAATCTAAATCCAGTTTCTTCCAGAAGACAACACAACCTGCAGAAGTTGTCTGTTGTTCATCTTATCACTGCCTGGGCCATGCTGCATAAGTGATCCAAGCACTAATTGGAGTAGGAACTAATGAACAAGACAAACTCCATGACCTGTACTTATCTTCCCCACAAACTGCTACCTAGTGAGAAGCAGCAGCAAAGCAACATGCCCCAGGTACCCATCCACCAGCAACACCAGCACAGCCCTCACCCAAACAGCTAAGGCAGCACCCGCAGGTGAACATCTAGCAGAAGATCTACCATGCATGGGGCTAGGTTGGTTCCTGTAGGACACACACACATCTTTGATGGGATTTGTGATAAAGCCCTATCAGTTGGCTTGGGTTGGCATATTGCACATCACAGTGCTTCAACTGCCAAGCATTCCTGGCCCAGCCTGTGTCTTCTGCATTCCCACGGTGGCCCAGGGCTCTACTGTCTCTCTCCCCCTGTTGAGCAGGTGCCATCTGCTCGAGCAGGTGCTTCCTGGTTGTCCACATCTTCTGCTTCAGTGCTGCTCTTGGCCCTCACTCTGCAGCAGTCCCGTGTCGGATTTTAAAAGAGGCAGAGATGTGGTGCTGAGGGACATGGTTTAGCACCAGACTGGGTAGAGTCAGAGGATGGTTGGACTCCATGAACTTAAAGGGTTTATCCAACTGAAATGATTCTGTGATCTGAGATTGGGACATGAAGGTGATCAAAGAGCTGAAGTACCTCTCCAACAAGGACAGGTTGCCAGAGTTTGGGACGTTCAACCTAGAGAAGGCTCCAGAGAGACCTTAGAGTTTCATTTCAACATCTGAAGGGGGACCCACAGGAAGACTGGGGAGGGACAGTGTGGTGATAGGACAAGGAGCAATGGTTAAAAACTGGAAGGGGAAGTTTAGGCTGGACATAAGGAGGAAGTTCTTCACAATGAGAGTGGTGCAATACTGGAACAGGTTACCCAGGGATATGGTTGAGGCCCCATTCCTGGAGACATTCAAGGCCAAATTTGATGGGGTTTTGATCAACCTGCTCTACTTGGAGATGTCCCTGTTGGCTGCAGGGTGGTTGGACAAGATGACGTTTGGCAGTGCCTTGCCATTCGATGCATTCTGTGTTGTGATGATTTTGTGCTTCTCCAATACGCTGTTTGGACCACAAGCCTTGGACTTGTTCTTGAGGTCATTCCAGTTTCTATTTCTGGTAGTCCTGGCCACTTTCAGCACATGACATCACATCTGTGCTGCTGCACTGCTTGCTGTGGATTACAGCATCTCCTTTAGTTCTTCATGGCTTTCATGACATCACATTCCACATTGTTGCCTGCTTGATAATGAAAGAGCCTTATCTGCTTCCTAGGATGGTTACAGCATGAAGCTGCGTTCCCAGTGCATCTAGAGCAGTCTTAATATGGCCACGGCGGCTCCTGCGAGATCCAACCTCTTCCCAGGGTAAGGACAAGCAGCCACATCTCACTGGCCTTCAGGGGAGCCACCACAAGTGACAAGTGACTCACTGGCTATGCAGAGGACCTGGCAGACCTTCCCCTACCTCCCTTGACCATGCTCTGGAGTCATCAACACAATCAATAGAGTATAATAACATTCAGACAAATATTGAGACACACATTGCCACCTTGACCTTTCATAGAACCATAGAATTGTTTTGGTTGGAAAAGACCTTTAAGATCATCAAGTCCAACCTTCAACCTAAGAATTAATTTAATTGACATTTCCCTTGTAATAGGTAAAAACAAAAAGGCAAAGTTTCCATCTCCAAAAGCCTACAGACCATGAGCTGGGAGATCCAGGAACTTGGGACTAAGCTCCCCAATGCTAGTCTGTAATTGAAGGCTTAAGGAAGTGGAAGGAGGACAGAGCTGTGAAGATAAATGGCAAACTTTCAAGTACCAACACCATTCTGCTGCCTTCAAAAGCAGGAGAGGTTGAAACAGTTCATTTTCAGCACAACAGAGCAGATGTTTTTGAAGCTGCATATGGTACCCCCAGGACAGCAGTGTCCCACTATGTGGTATTTCCATCAACAAAAGCAGGTAGAAAGGAGAGTGTTAACTCTGTCGTGCACTGCTCCCAGCCAAATCAGAGACACACAGAATGGTTTGGATTGGAAGGTATCTTAAAATTCATCTACTTCCAACCCCCTGCCATGGTCAAGGACACCTTCCACTAGACCAGGTTGTTCAAGGTTTCACCCAATCTGTCTTTCAACACTTTTAGGTTTGGAGTCTCCACAAGGTCTCTAAGCAACCAATTCCAGTGCCTCACTACCCTCATGGGGAGGAATTTCTTCCTAATGCAAAATCTCAGTCAAGATTGTTCCAGTTTGAAGCCATCACCCCTCACCCTGTCACTTCATGCCTTTGTAACAAACCCCTCTCCAGCTGCCTTCCAATACCTGAAGGCAGCCTACAGGATAAGGTTGCAGAGGGACATTTCATAAGGGTGTCTAGGGATAGGACAAGAGGGAAAGCTTTGAATCTGAGGGAGAGTAGGTTTAGATTGGCTCTTAGGAAGAAGTTCTCCAGCATGAGGGTATTGAGACTCTAGAACAGGCTGCCCAGAGAGGTTGTGGATGCCTCCCCCCTGGGGGGTGTTCAGGGCCAGGTTGGATGAGGCCTTGAGAGGCATCCCTGCCCGTAAGCAGGGGTGGTTGGATTAGATGATCTAAAGGTCCCTTCCAAACCTAAGCCATTCTATGATTCTCCTGTAGCCCACTTCAAATACTGGAAAGCTGCTCTAAGGTCTCCCTGGAGTCTTCTTTTTTCCAGGTTGAATAGCCTAATTCTTGCAGCCTGTCCCCATAGAGCAGGTGCTCCAGACTCTCTGATCATCTTTGTGGTCTCCTCTGGACCCTCTCTAACAGTTCCATGTCCATGTGCTGGGCACTCCAGAGCACTGATGTGAGTCCTTCACACATCTTAACTCACTTGGAGGAGGACAGAGCTGAGGAGAGAAGGGATAAGAGAGCAAGAGAAGCTTGTAGTGGCAAGTAGAAGCAAAGTCCAAACTACTTCTGAAAGCAGAGAGAGATTTAACCTTTCTTACACACACAAACATTTTGAGACACATGGATTTCTGTCTTGGGGGAGATTTTTTGTCTCCAAAGCCTGCAGAGTCCATGCAAAGTCTTGCATCACTCCACAGTAAAACATGACCACTGGGATCTACTGCAACCAGAGAGCCAAGAGCTGTGCCCTCCTAATTCTTGTACTCTATTCTAGACCTGCATTTGTGCAGATCTGGGGGTCCATGAGCAGAAATCCTTCTCCTTATGTTCCTATTCCACTCGATTTGTGCAGCAAAGCTTAAGAGAAGCCAACCTTCCATGGTCCCCATGTCCTGATTTGTTGAGGAAGGCATGGGTTCAAAGGCTCAAGATGACACCCAAGTCTTGCAGAAGGACATTGTTCATCCTTAACTCCCTGATGCCAAGGATCTAAAGCTCTCCATACTCACATTACAAGCTTCCTCTGTTGCATGAATTTCCATTTCAGATACTATCTGGAATGTGACTGGGCCAAAAAACAACTCCACTTGAACAAGGGTCTTCAACACCTTGGGCTAACAAAGCTCCTCTGAACACTCAAAAATGTGATCCAACTTCAGTGGTCTGTAACCAAGCTGAAGAACTGAAAACATAGAAAATGGTACCATGTGCCATCCACTACCTGCATTCAAGACAGATCTTCAGCCATGTGGAGCCTCCTGTGGTGCAACTACACAGAAAAGCAAGGCTACAAAATGTTCAGCTCCTGGAGGAAAAGAGCAAGAGGAGCACAAAATGATCTCCAACCCAAATCATGGCAGTTTCTGGGCTGCTGTGTGTCAACTAAGAGACACCTCAAGAGCTGTTGAGCCTCCCCAGGCTCACCTGTGGCCTCTACCTGCCTCTGGTAGGGTAGACAGGGGAGGGAGGAAGGCAGGTGCCACACCTGGGTGCTAGTGGGGGCTCCCCTTCAGCAGGGCAATCCTTGGCTGGTCCTCCTGGTCAGGTCAGCATTGCCCCAGGGAGATGCCTGGGCATGAGGAGCTAGCCATGGAGACAATGACATTCAATAAGGGAGAGAGAAGTCCAGGAGTGCTGGTATCTCCCAAGTCCAAGATCCGCAAGGAAGAAGCAAAGCAGAAAAAAGAGTCACCAGCTGCAGGCAACACTAAAGCCTTTTTTTTTTTCTTTACCAACCCAACATGTGATTTTGGAAACCCAGAATTGTTTGAATTGGAAGAAATAATCCAGATTGTCAAGCCCAACCAAACACTACCAAGTCCACTACTAAACCATGTCCCTCAGCATCACATCTCCACGGATGGGGACTCCACCACTTCCCTGGGCAGCCTGGGACAGGACTTGACAACCCTTTTGGGGAAGAAAACGATTCTTATGTTCTGCCCTGATACAACTTGAGGCCATTTCTTCTTCCCCTATCACTTGTTCCTTGGGAGAAGTGACTGAGCTCCACCCGGCTCCATCCTCCTTTTAGAACTTCATAGAATGGTTTGGGTTGGAAGTGACCTTGAAACTCAACTAGTTCCAACTCCCCTGCCATGGGCAGGGACATCTCCCACTACAGCAGGTTGCTCAAGGCCTCATCCAACCTGGTCTTGAACACCTCCAAAAAGGGGCTATCCACAACCTTACTGGAAAGAATTTCTTCCTCATCTCCAGCCTAAATCTCCCCTCTCCCAGTTTCTAATGTTTCAGAGGGAGGTTTAAAACCCCAAAATTGAACTCCCAGCATCACCTTGATGCAGTATTAGTGCTTCACTTTTTTCACTCCAAGCAGTGATACCCCAATACTGCTGTCTTTGACCATGAAGTCATGGTTCTCCTACAGGTTTACTCTGTGTTTGTAAACTATATCCTAGCAAGCACTTCAGTATGTAGTTTAGTTGATCCCACAATCACACGACGAAGAAAATCGGATTTACTCCAGACAAGGGTGCAACCAAGGAACTGCATGAAAACATTTGCTTAGAGCCCAAGAATCGACCTAGTGACCACATGGACATCTCCAGGGACATCTGGCACAGCCCAGCCTTAAGCAGATTGTTAAATCATTGTCCCCAAGTTCAAAGTGATGCAGTTAAAGAGCAGTTTAAAGCCACCTCTCACAGAACTACAGAATCACAGAATGGTAGGGGGTTGGAAGGGACCTCTGGACATTATTATTGAGTCCAACCCCTCCCTGCCAAGGCAGGGTCACCTAGAGAAGGTCACATAGGAACATGTCCAGATGGGTTTTGAATGTCTCCAGAGACTGAGACTCCACCACCTCTCAGGGCAGTCTGCTCCAGTGCTCTGCCACCCTTAAGGAAGTTCCTCCTCATCTTTAGATGGGACTTCTTATGTTCAAATCTTGTTACCCTTTGTCCTATCAATGGGCAGCCTCTCAAGACGAGCTCTCTTCATACTCACTGCCAGGAGGATGAGCACAGTTATGGTCCTCTACCCTGACTGTTCTGCCTGTATGGGGGACACTGCATCATCCCCACCCTAGCCAAAGGAGAAGGGGAGGAGAGACAGGAAACTTCTGTTGTTTCGTTTGTTTGGTTGTTGTTCTGTGTTGGGGGTTGGGTTTTTTTCCTCTCCCTTAAATCAAAGCTGCTCTGTGTTCACAGCTTAAGGCTGCTTGCAGAGCTAGGAAAAAAAAAAAACCAAACCTGGCTCAGTATCAATAAATTCAACTTTTTTCACCCTCTAATATTTTAGATAGCAGAGCCATAAACCCTGAGAGTAACACATACGGCTCCAACGCATTTTACACTGCTTTGCTCTCTCTGCTGAGGAACTGAAGGTCCAAGTGAAGCACAGAAGTAGAAGGGTGAAGAGCTTTGGCAATTTTAGATCTTACATCCAATTATGAGGCACCTCCAGCATTAAAAAACTTCCAGAAATACAATGGTAGGTTAATTCTTTTTCAAAACCCACCACCCTCTCCACCCAGGAAACCCCATGAGTCACATCAATACACATTCACACATCTACAAGGGTCAATGGAGCCATATGCATGAGCTCCACACTGATTAATAAATCAACCAAGCTCTAGTTACACCAAAAGCTGTTTCATTCAACAGCAGACAGTTAGTTTGGGGGTTTTATTCCTACTGTGAGCAGTAAAACTCAGTAAAAACTCCAACTATTTCTTGAGACACTGTTTCAACTAAAGATTAAATTGATTTTTCCATTAAATGCTTTTTAGTATTCACAGAAATGTTGTTTGCTTCTCTGGGTAGGTGCCCAGGGCTCAGTTCTGGGTTCAGCCTTGTTCAATACCTTCATCAGTGACCTCAGTGAAGGGACAGAGTGGATCCTCAGCCACTTTGCTAATGATACAAAGCTGGGGGGAGTGGAGACACCCTGTCAGGCTGTGTGCCCATTCAGCGAGACCTGGACAGGCTGGAGAGTTGGGCAGAGAACCTCAAAAAGTTCAACAAGGGCAAGTGTAGCATCCTGTATCTGGGGAGAAATAATCCCCTTTCACCAGTACAGGTGACAGGATTGAAGCAGCTGTGCAGAGAAGGACCTGGTGGACAAGGTCACCAGGAGGCAGCAATGGGTCCTCATGGCCAAGAAAGCAAATGGTCTCCTGGGGTGAATGACGAGGAGTGTGGTCAGTAGGTCAAGGGAGGTTCTCCTAACACTCTCCTCTGCCCAAGTGACACATCAGGAATACTGGGCCCAGTTCTGGGCTCTCCAACTCAAGAGAGAGAGAAGTACTCAAGAGAGTCCAGTGGAGACTATGAAGATGCTGAGGGGCCTGAAGCATCTCTGTGAGGAGGAAAGACAAAGCCCTGAGGCTGGTGAGGGGATTTTCTAAGATCTCCTCTAAGAGGGGATCTGCTCTATATTCAGAAAGAGCTAACGGGCCTATGGGGGGGCAACGTGATGGGGCCAGACTCTTCTCAGTGGTGCCAAACAACGGGACAAAGGGCACTGAACACAAACTAGAGCCCAGCAAGTTCCATGTGAAGATGTGGAGAAGCTTTTTTGGTGTGAGAGTGCTGAAGCCAGCTACCCAGAGAGGTTGTGGAGTCCCCTTGTCTGGAGAGATTCCAAATCCCCCATGCCATGGTGATCCCAGGCAAGCTGCTGTGAGTGCCCCTGTTTTATCAGGGTGGGTGGACTGAATGATGTCCAGAGATCCCTTCCAGCTCCCACTATGCTGGAATTCTTTTCTACAGATGGTATCATCAAACAGTAAAGTGCTTTGCTGTGATCCTGGTTGGGGTGGGTGACTGATGGACCACTTCAGCCCCACATGTCAGTCAGAAACCAAGTGCCGGATATCACATTTAAAATGCTTTTCATTCATTAAAAACCCCAGAAGTAAAATTTCATCAACATCTTCAATGTGAAAACCTTTGGGTAACAGAAACATGAAGCCTTTAGCTGCACCTCTTCCTTTGCTCAGCTGCACGTTAACTCCAAAGTGCCCTCAGCAACAAAGGGCTGATGTAGAGCCACACAGAAAGACAAAAACACTGCATTTAAATGAAGGCTAATTTCAAGAGCTGCATATTTAATCCAGAAAGCAGCCTCTGAAGATGTCAGCTGCTACAGAACACAAATCACCCTTGCAAAAGATAAGCTTTCCCTTCAAAGCCATCTAAGAAAAAGCTAGGGAAAAGTATTGGATAGGACCAAGGGGACGGACAAACGAACGCTCTGAAAACCAGCAGCACAACTTTTACACCAAGGCAAAGCACTGAGGTTTATTTTCTTCTCTTTGGAATGATTTCAGAGGTCATGCTTAGACACGCAATGGCTTCAGGACTGATTTTAGCAACCTAGTCAAAAAACACAGACTATGTATTTAGTAGCTGTTTTGTTTGCAGGAAAGCTGAGCAAGAGAGGAGACAGGGCAAAAATTATATGCAGAACAAGTCCAGCAGTGTCACTGAAATAGCTGAGAAGTGTCCATCACTCCAAAGCGCAACACAAACATCACTGCTCTCTGTTCCCACTTGAGACTTGGACCCTGCTGCAGACACAGAGGGTTTGGTTCATTGAGCTGAGCTGTTTGTCAGTCAAAACTGCTGAAAGCCATCACGCGCTCCGCAAACGGCAAACTGGACTCGGCGGGTGGCGAGGAAAGGACCTCCCTTCCCAGCATCATGGGTGACTTCTGCTCCCACCCAAAGGCACCTGGAATTCTGGTGTGCAACCAAAACTACTCATTCACAGACTGCATTGGGTTGGAAGGGACCCTCAAAGGTCATCATGACTCATCCAACCTCCCTGCAGTGAGCAGGGGCATCTCAACTAGGTCAAACTGCCCAGGGTCACATCAAGTCTGAATTTGAATGTCTCCTGGGATAGGAGACTCCCAGAGCTTTTCCTTTCTTTTAATTCATTCTATAGGAACAAAAAAACAAAACAAAACAAATAACAACATTCAAAGTGTAGCTCCCACACATTTCCATAGGTCCAGTTCATTACCTTCTGTTATCTTTACTGGAGGATGGGGGGAAAAAAATCATCCACAGAATGAAGGAAACGGCAGGGGGGAAACACACACAAAACAAAACAGTCAAGGTCAACCTAACAGGACGGTAAATCTAAACAGCCACTGAAACTTGTCCCACCACTCAAACTACATTTCAGATCACAGAAGTAGGTAATACTGTCTCTTAAATACAGCAAAAGAGAAACTATTTGACAAGTCCTAACACCCCCACCCCCCCTAAAAAGTACCTTGAAACACTCCAGTTTTGGTGTACATTTAGGGCAGAATTCTATTTATTGATATTTAACACACAAATCCTGCTGCAAGGATGGATTATAACAACCAGGCTTAACCCTAAAAAAGCTTCTTAGTACAAACCTTCTGGGTTTTCTCTCTTTTTTTTTTTTTCCTTCTCCCTTGTTTCAACAACTTTATTTGTTTCACAGTCAAGAACTCTTTATTTCTTCAGGAGATGTCTTTCTTGATGGGCTACCAATGCATTTACATCAAGGAAAGCCCAGATAATTCTCTTAATGTGTTTTTAATCAAGCCAGGGTTTGGATACACACCTGAATTGTACAGAAAAATGGTGTAATTTGGACCGTACTTTACATGTTTGATACAGAATTCTCAAGAGCTGAGGGTCAAAAAAAAAAGGATATTAAAAAAATTGCTATTTTCTAGCAGCATCAGAGAAAAATGGGACAATTAGGCAACCAATTTGGGATCCATATACTGGTAGGTTTCAACTCTAAATTCATAGCTACTTTGGTATGGTTAAAACTTCATCTAGGTTAAGAGAACCAGTCAAATGTTTCCAAAGTCAGCTATGAAACTGTATTTCCACAGGGACAGCTCACACATCATACCATCCTCTAGTCTGATGTTTGTGGGCTGCAGCCTCTCTGAGATAAGGATCCATCCATCACCCAACAGGACACTGACTTACAGAGCTTTGCAGCTGGGAATTCTGAGCCTTGAAAAGTAGCTGTTACACAAACTCGGGAAGTTTTTGGGTACATCTATTCACATTCCCACCCTGCTGTCAGCCACAGAAGTGGTTAAGTGATACAAGCCTGCAAAAATCCAGGATAATCTGCAAATGCCACATGGAGTTTGTACGTGCTGATCTCATGGCTCCCCAGACACAATCATATCCCACTTTGTTTCCAACCTTTCCAATTTATTCTGAGCTTGTTCAGCCTGGGGAAAGGCAAAAAAGATATAGCTTGGACCCATACACCACACCAAAATATTTTAAGTGAAGGTTTTTGAAATTATGTCTGTCACTTTAAACTATTTATCGTTCTTGTAAGCATCACAACAGGGAACCAGCTTGGGAGAGGAGGAAGCAGAGGGAATCTTTTTATTTATGTTCTTTCAAAGAACACTTTGGGTAGATTTTTGCACTGTATTTCCCTTCAGTGCTGAAATCTACAGAAAACCAAAAGCAAATGAGATTGACAAATAAGTTTTGAAATGCAACAGAGCAAGAAGCAGCACAAGAAATTATTTTACAGTAGGTTTTTTTTCACTGCCCTAATTTTGAACTGATAAAGCACTAAATCCTCAGACTAAACGAAGCGGTGTGGTAGCTGTAAACCAGAAATGAGGAATTTTGTGCCCAATTTCACAACCCTACCTCTGTGCCACACAGTTAACAGCCTCAGCACTTAACCTGTGTCACAGCCTTTTGCATTTTACTCATGAGCTTACGATGAGAATGAACAAGAACAGCCGGAAACATGCACCAGTTACATCAGTCAGCAGTTACATCATGACCAGCTGATGGTTCTGGAGGAAACTCACCTAAAATAACCATACCTGAGCCCATTTCTAGCAGGCAGTTAATCAGAAAGCAAACAAACAAGTCGATGGGGTAAGTGACAAAGGCTGTAGCAAGTGCACTACAGAAAGTGACCATGAAATGTAATTACGGGATGGAAAGACGTGGGTAGAAAGCAGATGCACAAGCTAAACACTCTCTGAGCACAGGAGGAAAAAAAAAAAAGCCCAAGTTTCAAGCATCAAAACCACAGACCTCTCATCAACACTGAATTAGTATGAAAGGGAAGAATTAAAACAACAACAAAAAGCTAGAGGGGTGGGGGGGGAGGAAGAAGAAATAGCTCCTACACATTCTACTTCAGGGCATTTCTGTTACATTTTATTAGTCGACACAGTATTGTCTGAACAGCTGGAAGCAACCAGCTCAGCCACACAGCAGCAGAGTATTCTTACACAAGAAGAGTGTTAGCCATTTCAAAGTCTTCATACAGGCTCAGAAAGAACCACACCACCTTATCAGCATCTGTCTATCTAACTTTGATTTACAAAGGGGTTTGATCCTGGAAGCTCTGATAAGAGGATGTACCACAAAACTTCAGCATGTATTGGGGCAGAAACTCCAAACCAAGTATGTTTAAGGTTATTTGCATCAAGATTTCTCTCCGTGACATTCTGAAGTTTGAACCTTTTTTGCCCCACAGAAAATGGAGATACACTATCAAAGCAGAGAGTAACCAAGTAACAGAACCATCCCACTGCTGCCCAAACCCTGAATAAAAGCCATAAATAAATGGCAACAGCTTTAGAATCACCTCCAAATTCCAACTATGATTATTTTAGCTAAAGCACTTAACTGTGTTTAGCCAAATTTTATTTTAATAGGTATTTTAGAGACTTCAAATCGTACCCTTAATCCTCCAGGATGCAAAAGCACATATCTGTAATCAACGGCTTTACAAAACACAGCAGTGTTCCCAAATGGAATCTCTACCTTTCTTGGTATGAAACCTGAAAGATTTGGCTTTGCAACAGAGCTTATCATCACTATCCCTACTTTGGGAGAGCTGATAGGCATCACTCACTGACAGAGCTAAAGGTCAGCAGGGAAAAAGAAGAAGTGACAGGTTGAAGAAGCCTTATTTTACAACCAACTGAACGCTGAGGAGCAGCGAACCCCCACCAGTGCACAGCTCGCTCAACTTTCCTGGGGTAAGCCAGTACACAGCAAAAACCCGAACAAAATCCAAGCGAGGAGGAGGGAAAATGTCATCTTTATATCTAACAAACGCCTTGAGTCAAGTCTTTACACTGTAATTCCGTGTTTTAAACGGTGAACAAGCCTCCCCCCCAGCAGTAGGGGCGATGGACAAACCGAACCAAATTCGGAAGGGGGGGGGGGAGGAAAGGGGGAAAAAATTTAAATATGATAATTTTAGAAAAAGAAAACGAGTCCTCAAAAGCAGAGCCCGACTTTTCCGCAAGGCCCTACCCAGGAAGAAGCCTCCCCGCCCTGGGGAGGCTGCAGGGGCACCCCCGGCCCCGTTCCCGCCCGGGCGGGCGTTACCGGGGCGGGGCGGGCAGGGCAGGTACGGGCTCGGTCCCCGCGGTTGGGCGGGAAGGAGGCCTCCCTCCCCACGGCAGCACCCGCGGGATTAAATAATCACAATAACTAAAAGAATAAGGGGCTGGGGGCGGAGGACAGTGCCTCTTTACCCTCCTGGCTCTTCCCGCTCTGGTCGTCACAAGCCTCCTCCCGCCCTGCGCTCGGTGGCGACGGCGACAAAATGGCAGCCCCGGTGGCTGGCAGTCATGTCGGAGAGGGCGCCCGGGCGCGCCACCGCCGCCACTGCCACCACAGCACCGCCACCGCCGCCCGGCCCCCGCCGCAGTGCTGGCGGGAAGGGCCCCCCCTCCGCCAACGCCTCATGTCGCACTTCCCCACACCGC
>VWZE01004243.1:1005348-1019147 GCA_013396675.1 Eubucco bourcierii
CCCCCCCCCAAAATATAAATAAAATAACGATACGATGGATTTTTTATTATTATTATTATTAATTATTAATATTTGGGGGGCATTGCTTACATCTGAGGGCGTCCTGTTCCGCAGCTCTAAGTGGACCCTTTTCTTCATGTCCATGTCCGTGGCTGACGGGAGTCGCTCGCTGTCGCCGGCTCCGCTGGTCGCAGTGACACCACCGATGGAGACCCCCCCAAAGCCAGCGCGCTCGGTGAGGCACTTTGAGGGTTCAACCAGCTCCGCTCGGAATCCCGAGCCCCAGCACCGCGGCGAACACTAACCTGATAACTGCGGAGGCGGGCGCTCCCGGGGGCTCCGGCCTGATTTACGTCCTTCTCCACCAACCGCAGCGCTGAAACGCCAGGCCGGAGCCAATGGGGCGGGCAAGGGGAGGTGAAAGCCAATGGGGGAGCGGCGAAGCCGGCCAGGGGGACAGCCCGGCTGGGAGCGGAGGATCANGGCGAGCAGCCAGGAAGGGAGGGAAAGGTGCGGAGCGGGGCGGCGGCGGGCGGGGAAGGCGGGACGCGGGAGGCCCGGCGGGCGGGGGCGGGGCGCGGCGCCGATCACCTCAGCGGCGGCCCTCAGGGGAAGGGGAAAGGCAAAGAAAAGGGAAGAGAGGCAAAGCCGCTCTGTTGTACCCGCGCCTGCTCGCTCTCAGCGGGATCCTCGCGGCGGGAATGCGCAGAGGGTGGCGGTGCTGCTCGTACCGGGCCGAGCGGTCAGTGTCGGGGCTTCGCCCTTCTCTGGGTGAAGGGGCTGCTGCGGGCAGGGGGAAGGAGGCGAGAGGCCTTGGTTGTGCTCAGAAATCCCGTGTCGGGTCGTTTCCTCTGGAAGGCTTCCTGATGTTTGTAGCTGATCTGAGTGTGTCAGCCGAGCCTGTTCTTCAGACCCAGTTGTTGGATCAAGCTGTGGGCTGGGACCTGTGGTGCCAACAGGAGGGATCTCCTCCTGTATCTTCTTCCAGGCTGACTTCTGAAACGAGGTGTCAGATGTGTCCTGCAGGGCTTGCTGCCCGCGTCATGTATTGGATCCGTGAGCGTTCAGCCAGCCACAAAACCCCATGCTCGTTGGTCTGCGTGGACTTGTGACTAGATTTTTTTTTTTTTTCTTTTTACAACCATAGAGGAGCATTTTAGCAGACGATAGATAAAACGTGCTTTATTTGTTTGTTGAGGTTCTTACTTGTTCTTTTATGCAGAGCTGCTGGAGTTTTCAGTAGACTCGTTAAACTTTGCTTCACTTCAGGTGCCTGGAAAAGGCAGAGCTGTGAAAATGTTGTTCGAAACATTTGCTATCCAGTATCAACAAAGAGATGAGAACTGATGGAAAGCTGTCTGTCTTGTCAAAATATTTTGCAGTGCAGGACAGAGATACTACTTTGACCTGCCTCGTCTGGGGATAAACTGTAAGGAATGAGTTGACAACTAAGCACAAATTCTGTTGAGAGTGTTCGAGCTGGCAGGAAGGTCAAGTGGGATGCAGTTTAAGGTGAAAAGTGTAACTTTTAGTATTCTGCAGCAAGCTAGCGTTTGTGTGTCGTTTAGGGGCTTTTTACGATCTAACTGTGAGAGCTGTTGCACTTTGATTTTGGCTGTGGCACGGACAACTAGTTTGTTATTCTGTGGCATGGGTTAGAAGCTACTGCAGCAATTCTAGAATTAAACTTCACAAAGTTTTTAGGACTTCAAGATCAGGGTGGATTTTATTTTAGCTGTTTCAAATTCCCCAAGTGTGAAAATAAAGGTTGTCCCCTGGGTGGAGGCTTCACAAAGGAAGGTTTGGTCTGGAATTCATTTTCATGGCACAGGTCTTTTGAAATGAACTTTTATCATGGCAACAAAGTGACTCTGAGTATTGGTTAAGCAAATGTAATACTAAAAGTTTTTTGAGACTACAAAGATGTTTTTCCCTTTGTTTTTTTGGAAGGAAGGATGAGTTAGTTGTGTGTGTAATTTATATAAAAGTTATGTAAAATCTCTCCCTTTCAAACTATTGCAGAAAACTTATTCAAGCTTGAAACCCAAAACTAAATGTTTTATACCCATTGGTTTCCCTACTGCTCCACTCTCGTGTGCTCTGCTTGTATGGTGAAGGTTTGAGATCTGTTTGGAGAACTAAAAATGGGAGGCAATGTTTCTCAGGTGGAATATTGAAGGATCTCATCACAACACTAAATATATTACAGATAAATCTTTGCAGAGTAAACAAACAGCAGCAAAAAAAAAAAAACCCCAACCAAACCCTAGCCCTTGGGCTGGCTGATAATATTTTGGGATACAAAAGTAACCGTCGGCTGTAAAAATGGATGTGATGATGCCTGTAAAGGTCTGGTTTTGCTTTCTTTATAGTAGCAGAAGAAGCTGTTAGGTTTTGATGAAGTGATACAGTCTTAGCTGAGGAGTTCTGGTGATGCCTTTCTATGAATAAAGCTGTCAGCTGTCTGCTTAGAAATACCTTGTACTGACCCAGTGCATGGAATCCCCTCCTGTCTGAGCCCTGCCGATGGTGCTGAGAAACTGTTCTGTGGGATTTCTGGTTGGTCTCCCCGTGGAAGATTAAAATATTATCTGTATATTCTGATTTTTAAAGCTCAGCTATGAAGAATATTGTGAGTAAACAGTGTAATCACTTGCATCCTTCGTAACATCACTACAGGTAATGTTTGGGGTTTGTACGTGGTTCATATGTTTGTCCTTTTTTACAAATGTTATTTGCATTACTTTAAAGTAATCTGTGGTTAACTATGTGAAAAGGAAACTGTAAATGCAACATTGCATGTTAAGATCCTGTCCCCAAATCTAAAATGTTAAAAACATTTGCTATAGAAATTCCTCAGATAAAGCGAAATCTGTGTTAGGATTTTCTGTCCTTCTGTGTAATTATCATTCACATATTTATTTGTTTTTTTGCTTATAGCTTTAAAAAAAATAATTAACTATCATTTGGTCAGTTGGGTTGTGTCATCTACTGTTTATATTTTGTTATGGGTAGTTTCTTTTCTCTTTTAACATGACTGCTGCAGCTTTACATTAACACAAGGGCGTTAGGAAGAAATTCCTCCCTGTGTTGGGGGAGAACGAGGCACAGGAACAGGTTACCCAGAGAACTTGTGAAGGCTCCAATCCTGGAAGTGTTGAAAGTCATATTGGTTGGGCCTTTAAGCAATGTGTTCTAGTTGAAGATGTCCCTGCCCATGGCAGGGAGGGTTTGGAACTAGCTGATTTTTCAGGTCTCCTCCAAACGGTTCTGTGATTTTATGATGGTCCAATGCACCATGTGTTAAGTTCTGATGTGTTGCTGGGTAGCTGAGCATTGGCTGGAATGAGCTGCTGATACTTTTTTTTGTGCCTTATAATAGCCCTTTGTAGATCTGCTGGTGTCTTGTTTGTCCCTGCTACATCTAGACAATGCTTCCTTCATGTTTGCTGTAAAGTAGTCTTCAGTCAATTCTGAGCCATGTAAATATGGAAGCCAGAAAGGGAAATTTCTGTTCTTAACTAATCCCTTAACTTCCCCACCAACATAGCTGGAGCATCATAGAATCCCAGACTGGTTTGGGTGGGAAGGGGCCTTTAAAGCTCATTTAGTCCAACCCCCTGCAGTCAACAGGGACATTTGCAACTACAGCAGGCTGCTGGAAGTGATCCAGGGTGGGGCAGCTTCACCTCTCTGGGCAACCTGGGCCAGGGTCTCGCCACCCTCAACGTCAAACATTTCTCTCCAGTCTGACTCTCCCTCTTTAAGTAAAAGACGTCGCCCTTTGTTCTGTCACAAGAGGCCCTACTTAGCTGCTCATTGCAGGGAATTTAGAACTGTGTCAACTGCAGATATCCAGAAATTCTGAGGAAAAGGGACAAAAATCAGCATTGGGGAACTATATAAATCTTCTGTCATCACAAATTTATGCTTTGAGACCCTTAAAATCAATAGGAAAGTGCTACAGGCGGAATCAAACCAGAGAGAAGAGCTCCAAAGGCTGGATGAGTAAGCTCTGGAGCTTAGTGCTCTTTTAAGAGGCTTGGGTGTTGGTGCAGTGCCTTCTGTCTGCTGTTCACTTGTTTAAATGTCTCCCAGTAGTAGTTAGCAAGGTGTAAACCAAGTGGTTGAGTCTAAACCCAGAAGGGCTCTTGTCTGATGGTGTTTGCTCTTTTTAGTTTTGTTTTGAGTGTAATCAGCCCTTTGAGGGAGTTGGGTGAGTTAAAAATGAGGTTTTTCACCACCTGCTTCTGGGACCACGGTGTAATTGCTCTGGCTTAAGAATGATTCCCACTGGTTTGGGCATTAATTGCTTCTAAATACTCCACATTTATGTCACAATATTCTGTTTTCTAGCAGAGTTTCAAGCCAGAGATTGATACTCAGCTGGGAAACTCAGACAAGAAATGAAGAGAGGTTATTTAAAACAATGTATAGAATGAGAAGGAATGAGCAAATTAGGAGATGATGAGGTGAATGCTTCTGGTATGTCTTAAAACTGGATGTCTTCGTGCTCTTTGTCTCCAGGGTTGAGTATAAGATGTGCTTTCTCCTCTTTATTTGCCCACTGGCACGCCAGTGAGCCTAGAAATTCACAATGAGCAGAACAAGGGAAGAAATTAAGTTTCCCCTTTTTTTTTTTTTTTTGGTGTACAGGAATACACTCAGATCAATACAGAGAATCAGAGTGGTTTGAGTGGGAATGGACCTTTAAAAGCCATATAGTAACTGAGGGGGAAAATGCAGACAGTGGTGGTGTCAAAGTGAAACAGAAGGCCACCATATCCCATCAAGGCCAAGAAAACCAGTGGTCTCTGGAGTGCAAAAAGTGTGGCCAGCAGGTCAAGGGGGGTTCTCTTCCCCCTCTGCTCTGCCCCTACTGAGGCCACACCTGGTGTATTGTGTCCGGTTCTGGGCTCCCCAGTTCAGGAGAGACAGGGAACTACTGGAGAGAATCCAGGGGAGGCTCTGAAGATGCTGAGGGGCCTGGAGCACCTCTGTGAGGAGGAAAGGCTGAGGGTCCTGGTACTGTTTAGCCTGGAGAAGAGCAGCCTGAGAGGGGATATGCTCAATACTCAGCAAGAGCTTAAAGGTGGAGGGCAAGAGGATGGGGCCAAACTCTTCTCTGGTGTCCATTGATCAGGTAAGGTGCAGTGGCCACAAACTGGAACCATGAGGTTCCATGTTAGCGCGAGGAGAAAATTCTTTGTTGTGAGGGTGCTGGAGTCCTGCAGCAGCCTACCTACCCACAGATGTTATGGAGTCTCCTCTGGAGAGATTCCAAATCCACCCCTGGGCAAGCTGCTTTGAGTGTCCCTGCAGTGGGGTTGAACTGGATGATCTCCAGAGGTCACTTCCAACCCCCAACATGCTATGATTCTGTGAAAAGAGTTTGGAGGACTAATGTAGGTGTTCCTGAAGATGAGAGACTTGGAGGACTCTAATTACAAGCATAGGAATTTGTGAGATTGGTTTCAGATTAGGTTTGTGTTGGGATCCATAGAAAGATTGGGCTGGTTTATAGCAGTTTGTCTCAGTAACTGACAGCACCGAGAACACAGTGTCACATTTTAAAGGCCTGGACACCAGCAGTGTAAGTGTAGCTGAAGGTGCAGCAGTTTGCTGCCCCGCTAGGACTTTGAGAAGACTTTTAGGAGTATTTTACTCATTCTGCTGTTTTCAGAGAAGGAAAAAAGAAATGCAATTTTGATACTTTACAGACTGATCAGGTTTTGATTTAGCAGAAGTGCTTCAGAAGAAGGAAATGTGGTTCTTTCTAGCCCTCAAAACAAGAAGGACCATATTGTATGAAGCTCATTGTGGTGGATCTGGGAGCTTTCCAGTTTGACCGTTTAAGCAGTGAAGGTTGAAGTGAAGACAGTTTTTGGGCAGGACACTTGAAGAGGAATGTGATTCATGCGACATAGTTAGCAGAGTAATGACCAGTGCAGCTGCTGTGGTGATATCTGCCAGTGTGAAGCAGATCTGTCATGTCCACTGCTCTGCTGGCTGTGTGACTGACAGAGATAATCAAATCATTCAGGTTGGAGAAGACCTCCAAAATCATTAAGTCTAGCCTTCCACCCAACACCAGAAAGGCAAAGCCTTCTACTTCCCAGCTTCGGAGCAGGGTGGATGGAAGGACCTGAGTCTTACACAGTCATTAGAGGTTGGAAGGAACTTTTGGGAGATAATCAAGTCCACAGTGTGTGCTTGGTTCCAAACCTCACCAAAATTTCGCAGAGTATCCTAAAGTATTTCCAAGGAGCTGATGTTCAAGAAACATGTGGACATGGGACTTTGGGATGTGGTTTAGTAGCCATGGTGGTGATAGGATGATGGTTGGACTTGATGATGATCTTAGAGGGCTTTTCCAACCAAACCAATTTTGATTCCATGATTGGGGTCCCCTGGGTGGCTCACAGCTGCCCTCTCCTCCCCTCCCACACACAGCTCAGCAGAGGCTGGCACAGAGGAGAACAGCTTCACCACACCAAGATGGTCAGCTCCACCCTGGAGACAGATGATGACATCTTTGTGACATTCTGTACCACTGAGGACCTCTTCACTATCATCCACAGGTTAGGGCTGGCATGTCGGGGGTACATGGCTTGGCACAGTGTCCTCCCAGCCACCACAGCTTAAATGTTCCATGCTGGGCCCAGTGCTGTGGCTTCCTCAAGCATCTGGGTGTTTAGCACTAGGGTCTGGAGTCAGACTGGGTCACCATCAGCTTAGAGGGGCTGGGCCATTGCTCCAGCAGCCTTGGGCCAAGTTGGGTCTCACTGCCAGGAGAGCATCTGTCAATAGCTAGGCTTGTGCTGGGCCAGCATCATGCCTCTTGCTGTTGTATCTTGCCCCATCCACAGTAGCAGCAGCTCCTGCTGCCTTCACCACCTAAAAAGGAAGGTCTGGGGAGGAAAGAGCCTGATGACACCTTTAGTAGCAAACCCAGCTCCCACTCACCTGTAAGGACTTCAGGCTCCCCGACTGGCAAGTTACCAGCAGCAGCAGGCACGCTAAGCTGGACAGTGCCAACAGCCCCAAAAGCCAGACCTGGCTTCACACAGACCCAGACAGCCGTGAAGGGCCATGGCAGAGCTGGGGCAGGACTGGGAGGAAATAGCAGCCCCAGCCCCGTAGCCAGAGAGAAGAGGCCAGCCTGCGGAAGAAAGTGGACATTTACGGCAGCTTCCACTTTATTTGTGAGCATGGGGCAGAGCCATGTGGCTGGGTGCAGGCCACGTTGGTTTCCGTGTACTGCCGAGAGCCCTATCCCTCTCCGAGGCTTGAGCACTCTTATTCCCGGGGACCTCCACCACCTCAGAGCGCCCTCAGATCCCTGCCCAGGATCCCCCCAGCCCGCCATGCATCCCCACCCCATTCCGTCGCTTACTCTCAGTATCGCTCCGCCAGCCTCGGTGTCTCCAGCACCACCCTGTTCCGCCTCCGGCGGATCGATCCCATCCCTCCCATCTCTCCACACCGCCTCTGTCCCCTGCGCGGAGCGTCTCTCCCGTCCCGCCGTTCACTTGCGGAAGCGCCGCTCCTGCTCCTCTGGAGCTGACTGCGAAACAACAAGACCCTCGAGCAAACAGCGCCGGCCGCTACCGGCACCGCTCCGCTAGTCTCTGGTGCAGCCCCTTTCCTGGTGCTCTTCCCAATCCCTAAGCCCCGCTCCCGTGGTGCACCTCCGCCCTTTCTGGTGAGTCCTTGGAGCGCCGCCCTCCGGTTCAGTGCAGCCCCTCCCGGTGGCTTCCCGGAGCCCCGCCCCGGGCCCGTCGAGCAGAGGGTAATGCGTCCGTCTCTCGACAGGGGGCAGTGTGAAGTGCGGCAGGCGCCTCTAGGCGCCACGTCCGTGTTCAGCGCGGAGTTGCTGGCAGACGGAGGCTCTGCCGTGGTCTGGTCTTATGCACCGGGACCTGCCCCAGGGAGCCGCGGAGAGAGGGAGTGGGCCGGCGGGGAGTGTGGGCGTGGAGAGCTCGGTAGTGGCGGTGCTTTCGTTAGGTGCGGCGCAGAGCGTGGCCAGCGCGGCGGTGCGGGCTGGCCGCTACAGGTGAGTGCCGAGCTATGGCTGGGGGTGGAGCTGGTCTGGCTCCAGTCGCCGGCAGGGCCAGCCAGGTTGCTCTGACTGTTGTCCCAGAGTCCGGTGTGGTGCGTCCGGTTGGTTGTGCTCGCTGCCAGGACGCGGGACGTGCGGACGCCTGGTCCCGAAGCCGGTCTCCCGCCTGGCCGAGGCTGTACCGAGCTGGTCACGGCCGCCGTGACTGCCCCATGGAGTTGAAGCTGTTGAGCCGCTGTGTTGCGAGCGGGGCCGGGGCAGAGTGGGAGCGGTGTCCGTCGGGCAAGTGTGGTGAGAGGCAGGCTCTGGAGCTCTGTTGTCTCTCTCCGCTTTCCTGCTTCTTCGGGTTTCTCCGAGGAGCCGAAGCCGCTGCACCCTAAGGCCGAACCTGCCCTGGAGCAGGCAGAAGAGAGCGGCACTTCAAGCCTCTCTCCGGGCACCCCTGTCCCGCAGGACTTGGAGCCTCCTCTCCCTCCACCAACGGCTGTCGGTGCACGGGCAGGACCTTGTTTGGGGCTTTACTTGGCTCTGCTCACCAGTGTAGTTCGCTAGCGGCAGAAGGAAAGCTTCGACTCCAATCACATCCCCATCAACAGCCGCGTTAAGTGCGTGCAAGGTACTGACCGGGGTGGGCCTCTCTGCCCCTGGTGGGAACCTGCTGCTGTTTATTGGCAAAGGCTGGATTTGGAGGCTTTCCTTGACCTGCCTCCTGGGCACCCCGGCTGAACCCTTACCCACGGAACTAACCCTTCCAGTTTATGGAGGCTCTTCCCCATCCCGCGGGCAGCAGCTAGGCTGGGGCTGGTGAATTGTGGTCTCCTGAAGAGCCAGCACCTTTAGCACTTGTCTGCAGTGGCTGACGTTTGGTGTCTGCTGCTGTCTGTCTGCTCCAGAAGGACAAGAGTTGAGAGATTTTAGATCTAAACGTCTTTGAGGTCTGGCAAGCTGTTGAGGCCCAACAGCCATGGAATGGGAAAAAGCTTCAGGTCTTATCTTGGGCTAACCAAAAGAGCAGTGTATGTCCTGGGAGCAGGGGTTGGTTGGGGAGTGCAATCACCTTTTGCTGGACCACCTTGTCCCCTTCTGTGCAGTTCAGGTGGTTCTGCCTGTGGGTTTTGCTGTGTGGAAATCTCTGGAGTTCATTTTGGTCCTTCCTAGACACTTATGTGGGACAAACCATCCAGGTGTGTAAGAGCTCTGGATGTTGAGAATCTCCCAAGTCAGACCAGAGTTATGGGAAGTGGCTGCCCAGGCTGTCCAAGCATGGGCCTACTTTGTCCTGGAGCTATTATTGGAAGCTCAGGTGTAAATTGGAGCTGTTTGTTCAATCGCTAGGACTCTCTTGTGCAGGCAGGATGATATTTGGAGTTCCCAATGCCTGCAGCACTCAGTGTGAGCTCTCCTGATCCTGTTTTTCTCCTTTCCAGAGGCAGAAAAAACTCTGCTGGTTGACATCACCACCAACAGTAAGTTTTACACCTGTGGCTGTGTGGCCTCCACACTTGGGATTTGTCTCCAGGGACTGAATTTCCCCTGATGATGTTGTCTGGCTCTTTTAGACAGTCAGTTGCCCTGGCAGATGTGGTCTGAAATGCCCAGGCTGGATTCTTGGCAATTAGTCAAACGAGCTTCTTAAATCTTCTGTGGACCCCTGCTCTGTGCCCTACACCATCATCTCCCTTCCCTCAAGGGGAAGAAATTGTTCCTCATGTCCAACCTAAGCCTTAACGTCCGGCAACTTGAGGCCATTTCCTCTCGTTACTTGTTCAACCCTAACCTGGCTTCAACCTCCTTTCAGAGAGTTGTAAAGAGCCAGAAGGTGTCCCCTCAGCCTCCTTTTCTCCAAGCTGAACAACCCAAGCTCCCTCAGCTGCTGCTCACCATACCTGCTCTCCAGACCAGCTTTGTTGCCCTTCTCTGGACATATTCAATGTCCTCCCAGAGTGAGAGGCCTCACTTAGAATTCTATGATTAGAATTATGTGATAGGACAAGAAGAAATGGCCTCAAGTTGCACTGGGGGAGGTTTAGGTTGAGCATTAGAAAAAACATTGACTGAAAGGGTTCTCAAACCCTGGAGCAGGCTGCCCAGGGAGATGGTTGAAACCCCATCCCTGGAGGTGTTTCAAAGATGCAGAGTTGTAGTGCTAGGGGACATGGTTTAACAGCAGCCTTGGTGGAGACACAATTGCTGGACTTCATGACCTTAAAGGTATTTTCTAGATCTTAAAGGTGTTTTCCAACCAAAAGGCTTCTGCTTTACGATTCTGTGACAAGCCCCAGCACTCAAAAACAAAGGACAGAGTGACTGAACAATCTCTGTGGAACACTTAAGAGTTCTCCAAATGTGACTTTCCAACTTCCCGTGCCCAAAAAGGAGTTGCTAGTGTAGCTTAGGTATTTGTAGCACCTCAGGAAGCATTAATCAGCTTCTGGGTTCTTCAGCAGTCAGAGGAACAAAGACTCTTGGTAGCAGCTTGCCAAAGAACGCTGAGGAGCAAGTGGTTCTTCAGCTGCATTTCACTGGGAAAGATGGAGTCAGTGTCTTGCTGAGCAGGTTTAATGGGGGAGAGTCTGGGAGAACTGGTGGGGCTGGAAGTCACCAGCAGTCTACTAATATTAGAGTTGAGTTAGGCTTCTGTATCAAAAAGTGATGATTTGTCTCCTTTCCCTTCAGTTGTTCTCATAGACACATGGGTCCAAAGCTGATTCTCTGACTGCTCAGTAGCTTTTAGCTGGTTTCAGATACAGATAACTTGGGGTGGGGGTTGAGGCATGATGACAACTCCAGGCTGGGAAGTCAGCTACATCAAGAATATTGGCTTTTTGTTTTGCTTTTCATTCCATCTAAGATTTTTCTTCACAGCTTCCTCTTTCCTTTGTGATCCATTATTCCCATGGCTCTTGCTCAGAAAGCTGCTGCTTCCACTTGTAACCTGTATCAAACTGGTTTGTAATGTCATTTTAAAAGAAGGTTTTTATTTCCATGCTGCCTAAAACCATCTTTATCTTTTTGGAATCACAGAAATCACAGAATCACAGAATGTTAGGGGTTGGAAGGGACCTCAAAAGACCATCCAGTCCAAACCACCCCCCTTGCCAGAGCAGGATCACCTAGAGTAGGTCACACAGGAACATGTCCAAGTGAGTTTTGAATGTCTCAAGAGAAGGAGACACCATAACCTCTCTGGGCAGCCTGTTTCAGTGTTTTGTCACTTTCACAGTGATAAAAGTTTTTCTTTATGTTCACCTGGAACCTTCTCTGCTCCAGCTTGCACCCACTGCCCCTTGTGCTATCATTGGACATCTCTGAGCAGAGCCTGGCTCCATCCTCCCAAAATCACAGAATTAACCATTGGAAAAGACCTTTGAGATCATCCAGTCCAACCTAACACCTTTCTAATTACCTAAACCATGGCACTAAGTGCCTCATCCAGCCTCCTCATAAACACCTCCAGAGACAGTGACTCCACCATCTCCCTGGGCAGCCTAGTCCAATGCCAATCACTCTTTCTGTGAAGAACTTCTTCCTGACATCCAGGCTGAACCTGCCCTGGCACAACTTGAGGCTGTGTCCTCTTGTCCTGTCACTTGGTGCCTGGGAGAAGAGACCAACCCCTGCTTGATGACAGCCTCCTGACACTCACCCTTCACATCTTTATTAACATGAATGAGGTCACCCCTCAGGCTTCTCCAAACTGAACACCCCCAGCTCCCTCAGCTTATCCTCACAAGGGAGATGTTCCACTGCCTTCATCTCTGTGGCTCTGTGCTGGACTCTCTCAAGCGGTACCCTGAGGTCCTTCTTCAATTGAGGGGCCCAGAACTGGGCAGAATATTCCAGATGTGGCCTCACCAGGGCAGAGTAGAGGGGTAGGAGAACCTCTCTCAACCTAATAATCACTTCCCTTCTAATGCACCCCAGGATGCCATTGGCCTTGGTCACAAGGGCACATTGCTGGCTCATGAGCATCCTTTTGCCCGCCAGGACCCCCTGGTCCCTCTCCTCTGCACTGCTCTTCAGCAGATCAGCCCACAGCCTATACTGCTTCATGGGATTGTTCTTTCCCAGATGGAAGACTTGTCCTTGTTGGATTTCATTCAATTTCAGAAATTATATCTATTTTTTTTTTTTTTTCTGCCAGGAGACTGTGGATAACCCAGTGATGGAGGGGGAGCTGTCAGCTTTGGAAAGCCTTGCCTGAAAAGGCAAAGATTTGAAGGCTCAGCCAATGTTAACTTCTCCCCAGGTATTTGAGTTAATGAACATAAATAGAAACCAGCTAATTTTAAGCCACCTGTAGTAAAGCAATTTCCTTTGCAGAGCAAATTTTGCTCTGTGTACCCCATGGGAGAGAAAAGCTCAGGATCCAGCATGAGATCTCAGCAGGCAGCAACATTTCCTCCCTTTTAAACAAATCCTAACTAGTTACACTTCTCCTTTTGGCATTTAGGGTATGTAAAGAAAATTCACCACCTGTTTAAAAAAAAAACACCAAAAAAACAAAACCCCAAACACTTTTAATCTTTCCCTTAAGTGACTCCATTTGGAATGTTTTCCTTTCCCTCTAGCTGTTTGTGCTGCTCAGAGACTTTCAGGGATTTAAGATCCTCATTTATGAAGGTACCATGTGTGAAAAAAAGCTTTAAGAGTTCCTAGAGAGCATCCACATTTGAAACCCATCTCAGACTTTTCTAAAGATAAGCCATAGCTCTACACATACTAAGAAAGTGACTGATGTAGGAGAGCACCTTTGGGTAGATTTTACTATATTATTCTTTTTCAATTAGGCTGCCCAGGAAGGTGCTGGGGTCACCATTTAAAAAAAAAAAAAAAAGAGTAGTTGTGGTGCTTTGGGACATGGTTTAGTGGAGGGGTTGGGTAGAAGGTTGGGCTTGGTGATCTTAGAGGTCTTTTCCAACTTTAATGATTCTATGAATTTGTACAACTGAGCCATGAATGACAACCTCAAATGATTTGTTCTCTGAGAATGAGCATTGTAAGATCACCTGTCTCAAGAAAGGACAAATGACAGCCTTTCACTCAGTTCTATAAGATGAGAATGTCCAGATTGGCTTTTCTCTCTTGTAGATCTTCTTTTGTGGCTCCACAACACCTGTCCTTTATACAACTCCCCAAAAGGAGCTTGGAGCTGGGTGGGGTTGATCTCTTCTCCCAGGGAACAAGGAATAGGACAAGAGGAAACAGCCTCAAGTTGAATCAGGGGAAGTTTAGCTTGGACCTAAACTTCCAAGGCCTTGAGTGACCTGTACTAGGGGGAGGTGTCCCTGCCTATGACAGGGGGTTGGAACTAGATGATCTTTGAGGTCACTTCCAACCTTACCGTTCTGTGACTTGAGGAACATTTTCTTTCCCAAAAGCCCTGAAACAGGCTGTGCAGGTTTCCCTGGAGGGGTTTCAAAGCCTTGGAGATGTGGTGCTGAGGGACATGTTTTAGTGGTGATCTGACAGTGCTGGTTAATGGTTGGACTGGATGATCTGAAAAGTGTTTCCCAACCAAAATGATTCTGTGACATGCAGTCACCACTGCCTTGTCTGCAACTGCAAGGCCATAGTGAGCCAAGTTGGTATTGACAGAGAAATCACAAGGGCTTCTCTAATGGAGCCAGCACTGCTGACCAGGAGGTGTTTGTGTGTCCCCCCACTTGGGTTATTTTTGTCTGAGTAATGCACAGGAGCTTGATAATGGTTTCATCATTTGCTGCTTTCCCCCCCC
>VWZE01004243.1:1019166-1069230 GCA_013396675.1 Eubucco bourcierii
CCCCCCGTGGAGTTTCTGAATTGTACAAAACTTACTGATGGAGCTCACCTCACAAAACCATTAATGCTGGAAGGCACCACTTGAGATGAGGTAAGGAGATGAGGAGCCAAGAGCACAGGCCTTGTGAGGAGCAGCTGAGGGACCTGGGGCTGTTCAGCCTGGAGAAAAGGAGGCTGAGGGGAAACCTTCTGGCTCTCTTGCAGTTGAAGAGAGGTTCCTGAACAAAAGGCTCTGAACCAAAGCTGGCCTATAGATGAACCTCACAACCCCAGAGTATAATTAATATGCATCATACTAATTGCACTTACAATAAGCTATTTACCCATGGCTCTCTAAACTGAGTTACTGGGGCCTGAACAATAGGCCCTGAGCCAAAGCTGACCTATAGATGAACCTCACAACCCCACAGTATAATTAACATGCATGATATTAATTGCACATATAATAAGCTATGTACCTGTTAGCTCAGTGTGGGGATGTATGCCTCTATGTCACAGCCCTGCTGTGATGCTTCCCTTGCACTAATAGTGACCAAATGATCCTTTTTGATTTAGATGCACATCATAAGGAAGCTTTCTTGTACTGCTTATTATGCAGCAATGTCAATTAAATGATCTTTATCCATATGGCTGTCACAAGGAAGCCTTGCTGTGATGCTTGGTGGGCATCAATCACCAAGCAGATGATCTTTTTTATGTCTAGAAAAGTGTGTTGCAAGGGGTCTCAGCAGACATTTGGCCTTGCCAAGGGACTTGTGGCTAATGCCAAAATAGGTAGAGCGCTCCCCTAAAATAGATAGAGCAACACTTGGCTCTTGTGAGACCTCACCTGGAGTGCTGTGTCTGGCTCTGGAGCCCTCAGCACAAGAAGGTTATGGACATGGTGGAGTGGGTCCAGAGGACAGTCATAAAAATGAGCAGGGGGCTGGAACACCTCTGCTATGAGGACTGGCTCAGGAAGCTGGGGTTGCTCAGACTGGAGAAGAGAAGGCTTCAGGGAGACCTAATAGCAGCCTTCCGTACATGAAGTGGCCTACAAGAAGGCTGCAGAGGTACTGTTTCCAATGGCCTGCAGTGACAGGATGAGGGACAGTGGTTTGAAATTAAAGAAGAGATACAGGTTGGATAATAGGAACAAGTTCTGCACTGTGAGAGTGCTGGAACACTGAAACAGTTTGCCCAGAGAGGTGGTTGAGGCCCCATCCCTGGAGATTCAAAGTCAGGCTCAGCAAGGCTCTGAACAACCTGATCTAGTGGAGAATGTCCCTGCTGACTGGAGTGGCATTGGGCTAGATGAGCTTTAGAGGTCACTTCCAAGCCAAACCATTCTATGATTCTCAATTTCCTCTTTGAGACCTGGCCAGGCTTCAGGAGGATTTCAGCAGGAGGGGGATGACATCAGATGTTTCCACACCTAAGGGTTTGGAACTTGTTTGTTCAACTGTATAAAAGCTGGAGCCTCTTGTAGCAGCTTTAGAGATCTCACCTATGAGTGGACACACTGCATAGAATCATAGAATGGTAAGGTTGGAAGGGATCTTAAAGATCATCCAGTCCCAACCCCCTGCCATAGGCAAGGACACCTCCCACTAGTACAGGTCACTCAAGGCCTCCTCCAACCTGGCCTTGAACACCTCCAGGGACAAAGCAGCCACAACCTCCCTGGGCAACCTGTGCCAGTGTCTCACCACCCTCACTGAAAACAACTTCCTCCCAACATCCAGTCTAAATCTCCCCTCTGTCAATTCAAACCCATTGCCCCTTGTCCTGTCATTACAAGACCTTGTCAATAGTCCCTCCCCAGCCATCCTGTAGGCCCCTTCAGATACTGGAAGGCTACTATAAGGTCTCTTTGCAGACTTCTCTTCTCCAGGCTGCAGAGCCCCAACTCTCTTAGGCTGTCCTCACAGCAGAGCTGCTGCAGCCCTCTGAGCATCTCTGTGGCTTCTTCTGGACCTGCTCCAACAGTTCCATGTCCCAACTGCCAGGACAGGTTCTCTAAATCCTTGCTGCAGCTGGGGGTCCACAGCAACTATAGATCTGAACCATTACTGGTAAAGTATTTGGGCAATTGGTGATGGATCCTTCTTAATCACTGTGGCTAAACTTTGTGTAGCAATGATGCTTGCTCACCTTCTCTTTTATTTAAACTCAAACATCATAAGGTTATCTTCTTGGCTAAATGCATTCCTTTATTTCTGTATGACCTTGAAACAGAGAGTAAAAGAACCTGTTCATTCTGTTGGTGTCTGTGTCCTGTTGACTCCAGCTCTCTGAAAGGAGGTTGGAGCCAGGTGAGGGTTGGTCTGTACTTCTATGGAAAAAGTGACAGGACATGAGAATAAGGATTCAAGTTGAATCTGGGGAAGTTTAAATTTGACATGAGGAACAATTGTTTCCCCTCAGGGGTTATTGAGACCTGGCCCAGGGCAGTGGTGGAGTCCACATCCCTGGAGGGGTTTCAAAGCCATGAAGATGTGGTGCTGAGGGACATGGCTTAGAGGTGACCTGGCAGTGTTGGGTTAATGGTTGGACTTGGTGATCTTGTAAGTAGAAAATGACATGAAATAGGTTAATGAAACAATAGAGTCTCTATAAATAAATAGAAAATATAATAGGTCAATGAATTAACCAGAGCACAGCAGAGAAACCATCATTGTTAGCTTGCTTCTTTAAGACATCAGAATACAGCTGGAAAGAGAGACCATCTTTGTAGGCCTCAGATAAAGATGAGAAATCATGGGAGGACAGGTAAGAAATTGTGAAGTCAGCAGGTCAGCAGTTTTCTTGAAGATAAGAAAGAAAAGAGACTCTTGTAGACAGCTAAGACCTTGGCTAATGAATCCACACTGCTCTGAGCATGCATGAGCCTTGGGGTCAACTAGTGAACAGAGTGATGAAGAACATCAGAGGGGGAGGAAGTCAGGGGGATTCTTTTTAAAGACCCTTCCCCAAAAGTTGCCAGAAGCTGGGAGTGTGCAGGTGGGAGAGACCTTCCATAGATTATCATGAGCCTCAAAGGCTAATGAATGTGTTAGTGATTTCTGGGCAAAGCAATGAATATGTTAGATGTGTGTTTGAGAATCATAGAATCATAGAATGGTAAGGTTGGAAGGGACCTCAAGGATCATCCAGTTCCAACCCCCTGCCATAGGCAGGGACACCTCCCACTAGTACAGGTTACTCAAGGCCTCATCCAATCTGGATGAGAAGACCCCATCCAAAGCCTACTCAGTCTGCATGGACTTTGTGAAATGATTCCCTCACAGACCTGACCATCAGTAAATGCCTTTTTACTCCTTAAAACCTTCAGACTGCTCTTGGAGAGTTTGAATCCAAGATCCTGTCCTATGAGGACAGGCTGAGGGAGTTGGGGCTCTTCAGCCTGGAGAAGAGAAGGCTTCGAGGGGACCTGATAGTAGCCTTCCAGTATCTGAAGGGGGCCTACAGGAAGGCTGGGGAAGGATTATTTACAAGGTCCTGCAATGACAGGACAAGGGGCAATGGGCTTAAACTGGCAGAGGGGAGATTTAGACTGGATGTTAGGAGGAAGTTCTTTACAGTAAGGGTGGTGAGGCACTGGAACAGGTTGCCCAGGGAGGTTGTGGATGCTCCCTCCCTGGATGTGTTCAAGGCCAGATTGGATGAGGCCTTGAGTAACCTGTACTAGTGGGAGGTGTCCCTGCCTATGGCAGGGTGTTGGAACTAGATGATCCTTGAGGTCCCTTCCAACCTTACCATTCTATGATTCTATGATTTTCAATAACAATATTTAAGGTTCTTCCAACCTAAACACTTCTATCATTCTAGTCCAAGCTCCCTGCTGAAGCAGGGTCAAATGCAGGAGGTTTTCCAGGACCATGGCACGCTGAGTTTGGAGACTGTATGTCCTCTGTAAGCAACCTGCTCTGTGATCTGACCACTCTCACAGTTATCTAAAGGATCAATACCTAAGGTATATGGATGAGGTTTGGGAGGATCCCTCCTACTCTTCTCCAAGACCATCAAGTCCATGCATTATGATTAGATAGAATCCATGCAAGTCCATGCATTATGATTAGATAGAATTAGATAGATTAGTCTGGCAGAGGTGCAGGGCACTGCTGGCTGACTGCCTGTGATCTCCTGTGTCCCAGTCAACCCATTTCCTCAGAGCATGTAAATACCAGTTGTTTCTTAACCAATTCTTCTGTTTATCAATCCAGAACACTTTGTAACACCAAACAGCCAGCAGAGCTGCAAGAAACGTTGCTTGCAAGCCTGAGGCCTGAATGGGTTTTCTGAAATTTGCCATTTGCACGTTCTTCTTATCTCGGTTCTTAATTTAGCTTGAAGATCTCAGAGGGCTTCACTTGAACAACCTCTTTACAAGCACTTTTAAAATGTCAGGCATATGTTTGTCAAATTTGGAGCTGGTGGAAGCCAAATTATGCATGACTTTCAGCAGAGGAGCTCAGTGATTTCCTCAACTCCATCAAGAAGTTGATACAAAGATAATTACAGCAATGCTAGCAAGTTTCAGGAATGAGCTGTGTTTGTTGCCAAACAAACCGAGTGAGTTGGGTTGGGATGACATCTGGGTACAGACAAACTCTTCCTTGTGCTAATCATAATATGTGACAAAGGTGGGGTGTGCTCTGTAAGATCAGAGAGTGGAAGGAATTGGAAGGGACTTGCAGTCATCATTGAGTCCAGGTCCTCTGCCAAAGTAGGATCACCTAGGGGCAGGTCAGAGACCACAGGTGCACTACTAGATCAAGTTCTGGGCTCCCCAGTTAAAAAGAGACAGGGAAATACTGGAGATAGTCCAGCAGAGGCTATGAAGATGTTGAGGGGCCTGGAGCAGCTCTGTGAGGAGGAAAGACTGAGAGCCGTGGGGCTGGTGAGGCTGGAGAAGAGCAGCCTGAGAGGGGATCTGATCAGTGCTCTGCAAGAGATAAAGGGGATGGGGCAAGAGTCTCGTCAGTGATGCCCACTGATGGGACAAGGGGCAATGGGCACAAACTGGAACCCAGGAGGTTCCACATAGAGATGAAAAACCTTTTTGGTGTGAGGGTGCTGGAGCCCTGGCAAAGTCTGCCCAGAGAGGTTGTGGAATCTTCTTGTCTGGAGAGATTCCAAACCCAGGTGGATGTTGTGATCCTGAGCAAGGCGCTGTTAAAGCTCCTGCTTTAACAGGGGGCTTGGGCTGGATGACCTGCAGAGGTCCCCTCCTACCCCACCACGCTGGGGGTCAGGGGTTCTGTGAAAATCCCTCTCTGCCCAGGCAATGACACTATGTTTGCCATCTCGCTGACTAATTAAATATTTATTGTCCTTCTGTATCTAGTGGCAGAACCAGGAACTGGGAAGTGCTGATGCACACAGCTCTGAACCATCATATCCACCAGCTCTTGACCTTCGTGAGGTGACCTGCTGCCTCCACACCCTCACTCTGCTCTGGCTGCTCTCACCCTGGTATTATCACCCTGAGCCTTTCATCCCCAAAGCTCTTCTGGCTTGCATGGATTTCATTGCCAAAAATCCCTTTGACAGGTGAAGATATCTTTCTTTGAAGTCCTCTTTGCTCTGCAGTTTGCAGCAAATGCTTCTGTTTGCTCTCCAAGCCTTGTGCCTCTGCTGTGCTCCAAATATTCGTTTAGTGAAGACAACTTCTTTAATTACTGTTTTTCTTTGTGGAAATGGCTGACAGTCCCTTGGTCTTTTGATGCTATCAGACTGAAAAGGGAAAATAATAATAATAGTCATCACAGAATCATAGAATGGTAAGGCTGGAAGGGACCTCAAAGATCCAGTTCCAACCCCCTGCCATAGGCAGGGACACCTCCCACTAATACAGGTCACTCAAGACCTTGTCCAACCTGGCCTTGAACACCTCCAGGGAGGGAGCAGCCACCACCTCCCTGGGCAACCTGTTCCAGTGCCTCACCACCCTCACTGCAAACAACTTCCTCCTAACATCCAATTTTAAATCCTCCCTCTGCCAGTTTAAACCCATTGCCCCTTGTCCTGTCATTACAAGACCCTGTAAATAATCCCTCCCCAGCCTTCCTGTAGCCCCCTTCAGATCCTGGAAGGCTACTCTAAGGTCTTCTCGAAGCCTTCATCATCATCATCATCATCATCATCATCTAATGATTACAAAAACCGAAACCAACCTTGCCTTAATTTTCTGACTCCCTCCAGAGGATTTCTGCCCAGGCCCAGAAATAGCTCTGGAGTGGGAGAAGCCAAGCATTCCGTCACTGCTCCTGCGCTGCCAGCTCTCAGCACAGATCACATCTCTCCCAGTCCCTGCAGCCTGCTTGCTGCTGTCACTCGCTGCTCAAGTCTCCCAGGTTTCATTCCCACTCTTCTTTAAATATAAATGCTCCTGGTCCATTTCTCAGCTCAGTTGCTGGAGTGTGGCCAGAGAAGGGCAGTGAAGCTGGGGAGAAAATGGTTTCTCACTGTGCCCCTGTACTCGCCACTGGTGAGGCTGCACCTCCCATCCTGGGTTCACTCTCTGGCCCCTCATTCCAAGATGGGCTTTGAGGGGTTGGAGTGGGCCTAGAGAAGGCAAGGAAGCTGGTAAAGGATCTGGAGAACTGGTCTGGTGAGGAGCAGCTGAGGCAACTGGAGTTGCTCAGCCTGGAGAAGAGAAGGCTAAGGGGACACCTTTCTGGCTCTACAACTCCTTGAGGAGCTTGGAGCTAGGTGGACGTTGGTGTCTTCACCCAAGGAGTCAAGTGGAAATGGCCTCAGGTTGCTCCACAGGGAAGGTTTAGGCTGGACATGAGGAACAATTTCTTCCCCTTGAGGGTCACTAAGGCCTGGCACAGGGCAGTGGTGGAGTCCCCATCCCTGGAGAGGATTCAAAATTCTGGTTTATCTTGGTCTCAGGAAAGGATTTGACACTGTGTCCCACAACATCCTCACAGCTAAATGGAAGGAGGTCTGGATGGTAGTGTAGTGAGGCGGATTGAGAACCGATTGAAGAAAATAAGTCAGAGTTGCGGTGCCAGAGCCTAGTTGGAGGCCTATGTCTAGTGGAGACCCTCAGGCGTCGATACTGGGACCAGTACAACTCAGTATCTTCATCAACAACCTGGATGAGGGAACAGAGGGCACTGTCAGCAAGTTTGCTGATGACACAAACTGGGGGGAGTAGCTGTGACACACCTGAAGGCTGTGCTGCCATTTGGAGAGACCTGCACAGGCTGGAGAGTTGGGTGGGGAGAACTGAATGAAATTCAACAAGGATTGGATTATGGAGCCTTGCATCTGGGACAGAACAACCCCATGGGGTTGGGGGTTATCTGTTGGAAAGGGACCTGGGGGTCCTGGTGGGCAAAAGGATGCTCATGAGCCAGCAATGTGCCCTTGTGGCCAAGGCCAATGGCATCCTGGGGTGCATTAGAAGGGAAGAAGTTATTAGGTTGAGAGAGGTTCTCCTGCCCCTCTACTCTGCCCTGGTGAGGCCACATCTGGAGTATTGTGCCCAGTTTTGGGCCCCTCGGTTGAAGAAGGACCTCAGGGAACTCCTTGAGAGAGTCCAGTGCAAAGCCACAAAGATACTGAAGAGAGTGGAACATCTCCCTTGTGAGGACAGGCTGAGGAGCTGGGGGTGTTCAGCTTGGAGAAGCCTGAGGGGTGACCTCATTCCTGCTAATGAAAGATGTGAAGGGTGAGTGACAGGAGTTTGTCACCAGGCTCTGCTCAGAGGTGTCCAACGATAGGACAAGGGGCAGTGGGTGCAGACTGGAGCAGAGAAGGTTCCAGGTGAACACGAGGAAAAAACCTTTTCATTGTGTGGGTGCTGGAGCCCTGCAGCAGGCTGCTGAAAGCGATTGTGGAGTCTCCTCCTCTGGAAACATTGAAAACCCACCTGGACCTGTTCCTGTGTGACCTGCTCTAGGTGATCCTGCCCTGGGAGGGGGGGTTGGACTGGAGGATCTTTCGACACCCCTCCCAGCCCCTAACGCTCGGCAGTTCTGTGTGTGAGAAGCGGTGCTGCGGGAGGTGCCCTGGCAGTGGCCTGGCAGTGCTGCGGGGACGGCTGCACTCNTGCGGCTGGCGGCGCTGGCGCTGCTGGCGGCGGCGCTGGGCCTGGGGCCGCGGCTGGCTGCCGAGGGTGAGTCACGGCTGCGAATCCCCGCCTGGAGTTGGGGACAATGGTTAAGGCTGTCCTGTAATTCGGTCTGCTTCAAAACTGTTTGTCTCTCCCCGCTCTGCCTTCGCAAGTGGGTAACGAAACCTTCAGGCCCTGCTGGAGCGCGGCCAGAGCAGATGCTGGAGTGGCTCCTCTGTGAGGCCAGGCTGGAGCAGCTCCTCTGTGGGGCCAGGCTGGAGCAGCTCCTCTGTGGGGCCAGACCTGAGCAGCTCCTCTGTGGGGACAGGCTGGGAGAGTTGGGTCTGCTCAGCCTGGAGGAGAGAAGGCTCCAGGGAGACCTTAGAGCGGCCTGCCAGTACCTGAAGGGTGCTGCAGGAGAGCAGGAGAGGGACTTTTCACACAAGGGCTTGTGGTGACAGGATGAAGGGCAATGGCTTTGAGCTGTAAAAGGGGAGATTGAGACTGGAGATGAGGAAGAAACTCCAGCGAGGGTGGTGAGACACTGGCACAGTTTGCCCAGGATGGCTGCAGGTGCCCCCTCCCTGGAGGTGTTGAAGGCCAGGGCGGGGGGGTTGGAACTAGATGATCTTTAAGGTCCCTTCCAACCCAAACAATTCTGTTAGTCTGTGAGTCTGTGAAATGTTAATTTAGAACCTCACAAAGTTTCTACTTCCTTGACTTTATCTGGGTTAAACCCCTCAGATCTTCTCGCTCACAGCCTTTAGTTCACAGGTAGCTGTTGCTGCGCTGACATTGCCTGACCTAGTCCCTGCGTTTCCTGCTCGGTTCTGCAGAGCTGCTGTTTGTTATCTTTCCTAACAGTATTTTGCTGCAGATCCAGTATTTTTCAGGGTCATTCCCAGCCTTGCAACGAGATGTCCTATCTGGGCATTTTCAGTTTGTTGAACTATCAAGTCTAGGTTCTTTGTTGCTTTGTTTTCAGTGTCTGAGCTGCGTTCCTTGGTTCTTTGCTTGGATGTTCCTGCTGATCTTGCAAACTCAATTCAGAGTCTTCCATTTGTTTTTCTAGGTGATGAAAAAGCCCCTGGTTTATTTGGAGAAGGGGTCTTTGGGGATGCTGGCTGGCTTAGCTACAACACAGTCATAGAATCACAGAATGTTGGGCTGAAAGAGACCTCCAAAACTGATCCAGTCCAACCCCCCTGCCAGAACAGGGTCTTCTTTACCAGATCACACAGAAATGTGTCCAGGCAGGTTTGGATATCTCCAGAGAGGGAGAATCCAAAACTCCCCCAGGCAGCCTGTTCCAGTGTTCTGTCATCCTCACAGGGAAAAAAATTCCTCCTCATGTTTGAATTAAACTTCCTATGCCTCAGCTTCCTCCCATTGCCCCTTGTCCTGTCATTAGGCATCACCAAGCAGAGCCTGGCTCCAGCCTCCTGGCACTCACCATTACATATGTATAAACATTGATGAGATCACCTCTCAGTCTCCTCTCCAAGCAGCAGAGCTCCAACTCCCTCAGGCTTTTCTTGTGAGAGAGATGTTCTATTCCCTTAATCATCTTTGTGGCTCTGTGCTGGACACTCTCAAGCAATTCCACATCCCTCTTGAACTGGGGGGCCCAGAACTGAACACAGTACTCCAGATGTGGCCTCACCAGGGCAGAGTAGAGGGGCAGGAGAACCTCTCTTGACCTTCTAGCCACAGCCCTTCTAATACACCCCAGAATGGCATTACCCCTCCTGGCCACAAGTGCAACACAACTGCTCCCCGGGTTAAATACCAAAATGCATGTTAAACAGCCTATTGTTATCCTGCTGAAGCTGGTGACATTAGTTAATGGTTTGACTTGATGATTTTAAGGTCTTTTCCAATCTAAACGATTCTGTGAGTCCATCATTTGAATGTTTTCAGTGTTTTCTAAAAGGCTGTAAGTGCTTAGAAGCCACCCAGTTTCTGTGTGCTTACAAAACCACATTTATGTCCTGTCAGTTCCAGGGTAAGGCTTGTTACTCTGTCACATCATGAAGTGCCTCAAGGAACATCACCTTCACCTGTTTAGGGAAGCAGAAGCTGCAAAAGCTGTTCTGCAGCATTTTAAGCAGCAGTCTGGTGTGAATGCTTGAGCTTTTCTGCCACCAAGCGAGACAGAGCATGAAGTGATGAGCCACCAGCCCACCTCCTCTTAGTCACTCTGCATAAACCACCTTCCCCCCTCAGATTTTCCTTCTGAGAAGACCAAAAAACTTTACATCCTTGCTCCACAGTCAGACTGATCTGACTTCCCCCCCCCCCTCCCCACCCCCTTTTTATCTNNNTCCCCCCCCCCCCCCCCTCCCCACCTTCTGTATCCCTTTTTAAGGGAATGTGCACTTAAGGGAGCCTACAAGGAAGCTGGGGAGGGATTTTTAGGATGACAGGTAGTGATAGGACTAGGGGGAATGGAACAAAGCTAGAAATGGGTAGATTCAGACTGGATGTTAGGAAGAAGCTCTTCACCATGAGGGTGGTGAGACCCTGGAATGGATTGCCCAGGGAGGTGGTGGAAGCCTCATTCCTAGAGATGTTTAAGGCCAGGCTGGATGAAACTCTAAACAGCCTAATCTAGTGTGAGGTGTCCCTGTCCATGGCAAGGAGTTTGGAATCCTTGACTGATTCTATGAGTCTATGATTCTAAATATGTACCCATTATTGAATATTTGTCAGGAAGAAAAAGAAAACTGAGCATTCTCTCCTGTATTTAGCCAATTTAAAGGCAATAAAGATTTTTAATTGCCCAAATTCTACCTGAATAAACCATTAAACCACTATTAAACTTCTCCTACGAGGGCAGGCCGAGGGAGCTGGGGTTGTTCAGCGGAAGAGAAGGCTCCAGGGAGACCTAATAGCAGCCTTCTGGAACCCAAAGGGGCCTACAAGAAGGCTGCAGAGGGACTGTTTCCAAAAGCCTGCAGTGACAGGATGAGGAACAATGGTTTGAAATTAGAGAAGAGGAGATACAGGTTGGATGTTAGGGACAAGTTCTGTACCATGGGGGTCCTGGAACACTGAAACAGGTTGCCCAGGGTGGGTAGCTGAGGCCTCATCTCTGGAGATATTCGAGGTCAGGCTTGACAAGCCTCTAAGCAACCTATCTAGTCGGGGATGTCCCTGCTGACTGCAGAGGGTGATCTTTGGAGGTCCCTTCCAAGCCAAACCATTCTATGATTCTATGATTCATACCAGATGACAATGCAAAGATAAACCTGTTAAAGGGCATCTGTGACCTGAAATCTTTGCCCTGACTACAGACACTGCTTCCAGTGTGGTAGAAAATGCAGAGCTTTTGCTAACTGAGGCATAAGGAACATTTGGGAAGAGCAGAAGGCATTTGCATCCACCACCAGAGTTTCTAATATTTTGAGTCTGTTGGCAGTTTACTCAATTCTAGCATTTATAAATGTTTCCTGTTGATGTAGAAAAGGAAAAATCTGGGTGTTTTTTTCTTTCTTTATACATTTAAGAAATCAGTCTGTGACAGCTGTGAATTCCTCTGCCTTCTCAGCTTTGACAGCATTTTGTCCACTGGCATCTTTTGTGGGTTTGATGACTGTTGTGGCTGTGGTTGGAAGATCTTCCTGGTGGGCCTGTAGGCAAAAGGATGTGCTGGCAAGTCACAGCTGATGTGCCTTCTGCTCCTGCTTGAATTGCTGTTCTGGGGAGGTTTTGAGGAAAAGAAGGCAGCTGAATACAAATCACAGAATCATAGAATCATAAAATGGTAAGGTTGGAAGGGACCTCAAGGATCATCCAGTTCCAACCCCCTGCCATAGGCAGGAACACCTCCCACTAGCACAGCTCACTCAAGGCCTTGTCCAACCTGGCCTTCAACACCTCCAGGGAGGGAGCAGCCACAACCTCCCTGGGCAACCTGTGCCAGTGTTTCATCACCCTCACTGTAAAGAACTTCCTCCTAACATCCAGTCTAAATCTCCCCTCTGCCAGTTCAAACCCATTGCCCCTTGTCCTGACATTGCAAGCCCTTGTCAATAGTCCCTCCCCAGCCTTCCTGTAGGCCCCCTTCAGATACTGGAAGGCTACTATAAACTCCCCTTGAAGCCTTCTCTTCTGCAGGCTGCAGAACCCCAACTCTCTCAGCCTGTCCTCATAGGACAGGCTGAGATCATAGAATCATTGAGTCATTAAGGTTTAGAAAAGACCTTTAAAATCATCAAGCCCAACTGTCACCCCAACACCACCATGGCCACTAAACCATACCCCCAAGTGTCATGTCCCCATGTTTCTTGAACACCTTCAAGAATGGTGACTCCACCACCTCCCTGGGCAGCCTGTTCCAATGCTTGACTAAGTAACCTGGAGTCACAACTCTTGAAAAATGGGAGTTAATAGATGAAAATGGGGTCAGAATTAAAAGTCATGGAATCATAGGGTTGCTTTTGTTAGAAGAGACCTCTAAGATCATGGAGTCTAACCACTAACCCAGCACTGTCAGGTCATCACCATGTCCCTCAGCACTACATCACCACAGCAGCTCTGGTCCTCCAATTTGCATCCATCCTCCAGAGATTTGCAGTGGAGGAACCAGAGAAGTTTTCCATCTTCTGGGTTACAGTGTGAGTTTGGTTTCTTGTAATTCCATAGGTCAAATGTATTCATTGGTCTGGTTTCTCCACTGTAAAGCTTTGGAGAGCCCTTAGATTTCCAGATTCTTCCACTGCTTGTACAGTTCCTCAGGGCCATAATCTTCTCTGTGGTGCTACAAAGGTGCTGAGGGGCCTGGAGCATCTGTGAGGAGGAAAGGCTGAGAACCCTGGAGCTGTTGAGTCTGGAGAAGAGTAGCCTGAGAGGGGCTCTGCTCATGCTCAGCAAGACCTAAAGGGCCTGTAGGGGGCCAGAGGAGGGGGGCAGAGTCTTTCAGTGATACTCAAGAACATGACAAGAGGCAGTGGGCACAAACTGGAAGGCAGGAAGTTCCATCTGATGATGGTGAAAAACGTTTTTGCTATGAGGATGCTGGACCCTGGAGCAGGTTGTGCAGGGCAGTGGTGGATTCCCCATCCCTTGAGGGTTTTCAAAGCTTTGCAGATGTGGTGCTGAGGGATGTGGTTTAGTGGTGAGCTGGCAGTGCTGGCTCAATGGTTGGGCTTGATAATCTCAGAGGTCTTTTCCAACCATAGTGATTCTATGATTCTGTTAAGCTTGAAAGTTCAAAAGTGCCTTTTGACACTTCCCCCATTGTGTGTCTTGTTAATTTTGGAGACTTTCTGAAGTGCAGTTTTCAAAGGGTTTGGAGAGTGACACAGCCTTTGGAATGATCCCACCACAGAAGCAGCTGTACAAAGCCCTCTTCTGCTGTGCAAGTTATTTAATAGCTGAGGTGGAAACCTTCATCCAGCAGTACAAGATCAGATCTCATTTTTATGTCACCTTTCATGTCCTTTTTTTTCCAAAGCTGCTCTTTTCTATTGCTCAGGAGGGACCAGTAAGATGTTCTGTGCTCATGAAGTGTCAAACAATTTGTGACTGGCTTTATTTCCAGCTCCCTCTGAAATAGTTTGAATGAGCTAATCATGTAAGGTGGAAGCCAGACCCCCCCCAAAATAAACCTCTGAATGGCTCTGAGTACTTCAATGCTTTCAAATCTGTACCTGGGGGATTGGTGAGGGTGATGTGGCACAAGGAGAGGAGATGTGTCACATTCTCTGTAATAAAGATAGCAGGAAAACAGGACAAGAGGAAATGGCCTGAGGTTGTGCTAGGGGAGGCTTAGGTTGGACATAGAATCATAGAATTGTTTCAGTTAGAAGAGACCTCTGAGGGTCGAGTCCAACATTCAATTCAACGCCACCATTGCCGTTAAACCATGTCCCAAAGTGCCATGGCCACAGGTTTCTTGAACATCTCCAGGGATGGGGACTCCACCACCTCCCTGGGCAGCCTGTTCCAATGCCTGACCACTCTCACAGGGAAGAAATTGTTCTTAATCTCCAACCTAAACCTCTCCCAGCACAGTATCAGGCCATTCCCTCATGTCCTAGCACCTGATACTAGGGAGAAGCAGCTGACCCCCACCTGGCTCCAGGCTTCTTTCAGTGAGTTGTAGAGAGCAATGGGCTCTCCCTTCAGCCTCCTCTTCTCCAAGGTTGACAACCCTAGTTTCCTCAGCTGAACTCAGCATTTGAAGTGTGGCTTCACCAGAGCACAACAGACACAATGAGGAACAGTTTCTTCTCCTTGAGGGCTGTCAAGGCCTGGTCCAGGCTCTCCAGGACAGTGGTGGAGTCCCCATCCCTGGAGCAGTTTCAAAGAGGTGGAGATGATGTGCTGAGGGACATAATTTAGTGGTGACCTGGCAGTGCTGGGATAATGGTTGGACTCAGTGATCTTGGAGGTCTCTTCCAACCTTAATCCTTCCATGATTCTGTGATTCTAAGGCTCCACAGCATTTCATTGGAGGCATTGGACTGTCCTGAGTTACTGGGCAGGGTGATTCAGTGTCTCAATATTAAGATGCTACATGGGACCACAATTCCTTCTCTCTTTCTTTATAGAGGTTCTGCTCCTCTGAAGCTAAATTCCAGCTTTGGAAGGGAACCTGTGTTCCATAAAAGATCCCTGCAAGGTTCAGAGGACTTGTTGCACAAAAAGCAACGTGGCTGTCCAAAAGGGACCCCTCTCTTTTGTCCTATGACAACAGAGCTGTAGGCTCTCCTTTAGCAGCACTGCTTCTGACAAGAGAACTTCTATTCACTGAAGATTAGAAAGCAGAGAGAGCAACAAATTCAGGGCAGATCACATTGTTTGTGCTGGAGCTGAGTGACTTGTGGTGTTGCTAAACATATTCTCTTTTCTCTTAGCACTGCAGCACAGTTTCAGGACTGGGAAGCATGTCAAGGTAACTGTAGCAAGGGGACTTTGCAGCCTAGATCTGTTTATTGCTCATTAATTACTCATTGTGGATATGAAGAGCCAAATTCTTCTGCTCTTGAAACTGTTAAGAAGCTTTCCTGTTTATTTTTGTGGGAAATGCAGAGATTGATAGAAAGATTTGGGTTAAAAGGGACCTTGAAGATTCCCTTGCAAAAGGAGAATCCCAAGTGCTTCCCAGAATGGAAAGACCTACATGGATTTTGTTTTGAAATTCACAGAGTGGCACCTTTTCTGAAGGTACTTTTCATGAAGACACATTTATTCCTCATGAAAAGGTTTCATTTCACCAGGTGACACTTCTGATTGTGCCAGATTGGAGATCAGGAACAATTTCTTTCCTGCAAGAGTGGTCAAACATTGGAACAGGCTGCCCAGGTAGGTGGTGGAATCCCCATCCCTGGAGGTGTTGAAGAAATGTGTGGTCATGGCACTTTGGGACATGGTTTAATGGCTGTGGTGGTGTTGGGTTGATGGTTGGACTGGATGATCTTAGAGGTGTTTTGCAAGTCAAAATGATTCTGTGATTCTATGTCACTTAATTTTGATCCATCACAATATTCCAGTGCTAGGATTAGAATCAAAGCATCATAGAATCATAGAATGGTGGGGCTGGAATGGACCTCTCATCAAATCCAACCCTCCTGCCAAAGCAGGATCACCTAGGACAGGTCACACAAGAATGCATCCAGATGGGTCTTGAAAGCCTTCAGAGAAGGAGACTCCACAACCTCTCCTGGCAACCTGCCCCAGGGCTCCAGCACCCTTACACCAAAGAAACTTCTCCTCATGTTGAGGTAGAACTTCCTGGGTGCAGGTGCCCCTTGTCCTAGCCCAGGACACCGTTTGCCTCCTCTTCTTGCCCACCACCCTTTGGATATTTATAGACAGGCTCCCTTCTCAGGCTGTTCTTCTCCTGGCTGAACAGCCCCAGGTCTCTCAGCCTTTGCTGCTCAGGCAGATGTTCTGTGGTGACACAGGGACGATCATCACAATGTTCTTTTCTGATGTCATCTTTTTCAAGCATTATCTTGTGCCAGCTTTTCAAAAGTTTGGGATGTGCTGTGAATTTGATGGCTTTTTATTGTAGTCATGAGTGATGACCAATTGTGTTCAGTACTTCAGACTAGCTCTGGGTGGAGAAGTTTTGCTGCTTCTGAGATGTGAGTTATTTTGAAGAGGCTGCAGCATGTTTTCCTAGGTGTTTGGTGCTCTTCAAGTATTGATTTCCTTAGTTGTGCTGTGCTGCTCAAAAATAGTGGAGTCTAACGGTAAAAAATTCCCAGTTTTAGAGAGACAGGGAACTTCTGGAGAGAGTCTAGTGGAGGCTGGGAAGATGCTGAGGGGCCTGGAGCATCTCTGTGAGGAGGAAAGGCTGAGAGCCCTGGGGCTGGTGAGCCTGGGGAAGAGCAGCCCCAGAGGGGATATTCTCAGTGCTCAGAAAGAGATAAAGGGTGGGGGATAAGTGAATGGAGCCAGACTCTTGTTAGTGGTGCCCAGTGACAGGACAAGGGGCAGTGGGCACAAACTGGAATCCAGGAGGTTCATCTAAAGATGAGGAGAGACTTCTTTGGTGTGAGGCTGCTGGAGCCCTGGAGCAGGCTGCCTAGGGAGGTAGGAGAGCACAGTGTGCATTAAAATACTCAGTTGGAAGTGTTTGTATCTGAGCTGCATTCTGACATTTTTCCACTTGCAGCAGCCTGTGTTCTCCCCCACAGAGTGCATCTAGGAGAAGCAAATGTATGAGTTGAAGCAAATTTATGAGTTGTGAGTGTTTTAAAGAGGAGGTTCATGAATATATTGGGGTCTTTTCTTGGCCTCCTTCTGTTGCTTCTCTCCTAAAGACAGTAATTTTGTTTCCAGGCCTGTCTGGGCATAATGTTTCAATGAAAATTGTCTCCTTTCACCCCAGGTTTTTTACAGTAGTTTGTTTTATTATAGAATCATTAAGGTTGGCAAAGATGAAGATCATGAAGTCCAACCTTCTTGATATGAGCCTACAAAACTGAATGCAGTAAGGTGGGATGAATATTATCACCTCAATGAGCTGGAAGCCCTGGTGTGATGAAAGTTTTTGTCTTTGACAGGAAATGGTGCATCTTCCATTCCCATCTACTGAGACTTCCACTGGAGACACAGGCACTGCTGTAGCCCATGGTAAGAACCCCTCCCCAGAGGTATTCAAGGCCAGGCTGGCTGAGGCCCTGCTCAGTCTGATCCTAGTGGAAGGTGTCCTTGCCCGTGGCAGGGGATTTGAACTAGGTGATCTTCAAGGTCTTTTTCAACCCAAACCATTCTATGAACCTATGAATCTATGAACTTTTCCTGTACACAGCAGCCATCCACAGTTCAGCTGCATGTGGAGCAGAAGGACCTTTTCCAGATCAGTAACCTCTGGAAGAAGGAATCCCACACACATGTCCTTTACTTATTTTAGCAGGGTTTGTTGTGACAGGACAGGGTGGGGGTGATTTGAGCTAAAAGAGGGAGATTCAGAGTGGAGAGAAGGGAGAAATGTTTGACCCTGAGGGTGTGAGACCCTTTCCCAGGTTGCCCCAAGAGGTGGTAGATGCCTCATCCCTGTACCCATTGCAGGTCAGGTTGTTTGGGGCTCTGACCAACCTGCTCCAGTTGCAGATGTCCCTGCTGACTGCAGCAGGGTTGGACTGGATGACTTTGAAAGGTTTCTTCCCACCCAAACCAGTCTGGGACCCTATGATTCTCTAATAAAAGCTGTGACTCTCAAGAGTGGCATGGACAAAAGTCAATTTCAGTGCAGAGATAGAGCGAGCTGGAGGTCTTTGTCCCTTCAGAAAAGCAGGGCCACCATCCTGTATGGCAAAACAAACCCAAAGTGCATCTGTACTAAAGTTTGATGGTTGTGGTGTTGACCTAGGGGGTGAGTGTTTCAGCTGTACATCTGCCACCTGCATGAAGACACAACTGAATAGCTGTTCACTTCTCTTCCAGCATCTCAGACAACTCCCTCTAGGGCAGAAAGAGCTAAAGAAGGGGAAACCCTGAAGAACCTCATGGACATTCTCCAGCAGGTGATACAAAAGGTGCCCACACAGAGCCCACCAGCCCAACATTCAGCCCTCACACCTACTCCTCATGACACCATGGATGCTCTTTGGTTAAAAGTATACAGGAGACATGCTAAAAAGGCAAAGATCCCAATGAAAAGAAGTCCTGCTCCAGCTACACCACCATCAGCTCTGGCACTCCAGCCTGAGCCAGGCTTTTCTGTTGGTTTATGTGTGTATGAGTCTCCTCAGCTGATGTCAGCGCTGCAAGAGTTTGGCTCAGCTCTCCAAAGTGCTGCTGCAAAAAAGAAAAGCAAGACTCTGGAACAGTTAATCAATGGATTCAGTGAAATATTTGGAGAATGCTTTAAAATAATGAATGTTAAATACCACAACTAAGCGTGGTGGTCCCAAACCAACCAACAGAAGGGTGGAAAAGATTGTGTGGGACTAAGAAGGTGGAACATCAAACTTTACCTAAAGTCATCTTGGGTGTGATTGAAGCAGACAGCAGTAGAGGAGCAGAGCATGGACAAACCAGACCTTGATGAGTAGAGAGCATGGAACAACATCAATCTTGATGGGTAGAGAGCATGGAAGAAACCAGATCTTGATGGGTCGAGAGTGAGACCATTGAGCAAGCCACATCTTGATGGGCATGGTGAACTGGCTGGAGTCTCAAAGTTCCTGAAAGACCAGAAAAGTAGAGAATGCATAAGAACAACCATTTATCTTTAATGCTTCCACCATCTCTTACCTGTCTGTCCGTGAGGTGTAGGAGAGAGATCAAGTAAACAGGAAAATCCAAACTTTGATTAACCTACTTTATGATCTCAGTCCTCAATTCAACCCCGATCTGGAGAGTCCTGCTGAGAAGAATAATCCAGCTTTGAAGAAAAGACTCTTAACAAATAGTTAAATATCAATATCTGAATATTTTCCTCTCCTGAGGTTCTAAAGATCAGTTTCCAGTTTAGTCACTCACCCAAAGCAGACAGAACTGTGTTCATCCCAGGAATTAAAAGTAGTTTTTTCAAAGGTTTCACTCCTGTCTCTTATGTGACAGTGATAAACTGGATGGTGGTGAAATATTTGTCCCAAATTTGACTGTGCTTGGGGTGCATGAAGAAGTGTGGCTAGCAGGCCAAAGGATGCTCTCCTCCCCCTCTATTCTGCCCTACTGAGGCCACAGCTGGAGTACTAGGTCCAGTTCTGGGCTTCTCAGTTCAGACAAGGAACTACCGGGGAGAATTGAGAAGAAGCCACAAAGATGCTGAGGGGCCTGGAACATCTCTGTGTGGAGGAAAGGCTGTTGAGCCTGGAGAAGAGCAGCCTGAGAGAAGATATTCTCAATGCTCAGCAAGAGGTAAAAGGTGGGGGGACAAGAGGATGGGGCCAGACTCTTATCAGTGGTGCTCAGTGACAGGACAAGGGGCAGTGAACACAAACTGGAACCTGGCAGGTTCCACCTGAAACCTCTTTGGGGTGCTGGAGCCCTGGAGCAGGCTGCTCAGAGAGGTTGTGGACAAGAGAAAATTGACTCAAGTTGCCTAAGGGGAGGTTTAGTTTGGACATGAGGAACAATTTCTTCCCTTTGAGGGTTGTCAAAGGCTGGCCCAGGCTGCCCATGGCAGTGGTAGAGTCGCCAGCCCTGGATGGGTTACAGAGCCCTGAAGATGTGATGCTGAGGGCCATGGTTTGGTGGTGACCTGGCAGTGCTGGGGTGATGGTTGGACTCAATGATCTTGGAGGTCTTTTCCAATCCAAATGACTCTGCTTTTCTGTGCCCTGGGGTGGTTTGAGTGAATCAGTCACACACTTGTGGGCACCCCCATGCTCTGGTTTGGGCAGAAGGACCCAGAAGGCACTTTGAAGTTAGTTCTGAAATAACTGGGTGATTGTGGAAGTGTCATAAGCAGCTGCTCCTTCATTGTTCAGCTGCAATCCTTTTTGATTTGCCATGAAAAGCTACAGCAGGGCTGACTCAGCTGAAGCCTTTAAAAGGCTCCAAACCTCTGTGGTACCATCACTGAAGATCCAAATCGTGTGGCTTGGGATCCACCTGGACCTGGAGAGCACAGACATTTGAGTGGACCAGAAGGAAAGTTCTACCAACTATCTGATCCAAGGTGAGCTGAAGTAAGGGTGGGGAGACACCAGAACAAGCTGCCCACATTGCTTATGGATGCCTCCTTCCTGGGGGTGTTCAAGGCTAGGGTGGACAGGCCCTTGGGCAACCTGGTCTAGTAAAAGGTGTCCCTGCCCATGGCAGGGGAGTTGGAACAGAATGATCTTTCAGGTCACTGCCAAACCCAACCTGTTCTAGGATTCAATGAATTATGAACTTCAGAATGGCTTATTCTCCAAAGAAGGAGAAACATCTGTGTGGAATGTGAGCAGACACAAAGTTGGATAATTAGTTGATTTTTTTTTTTTAATAGAAATAATCAGAGAGTTGATAAATAGCAAATTAAGATTCAGGGAAACAAAGTGTTTTGAAGAGGAATCCTTTCATTTTGTAATGTTCTTCTCAAAACTCAGCAAGAGCTAAAGAGTGGGGTGCAAGAGGATGGGGCCAGGCTCTTCTTGGTGGTGCCCAGGGACAGGACAAGAGGCAACAAACTGGAAGGCAGGAGGTTCCATTTGAACATAGAGAAAGTTCTTTGGTGTGAGGGTGCTGGAGCCCTGGAGCAGACTGCCCAGAGAGGTTGTAAAGTCTCCTCTGGAGAGCTTCCAAACCCAGGTGGCCATTGTGATGCTGGGCAAGCTGCTGTGGGAGCCCCTGCTTGAGCAGGGGGTTGAACTGGATGATCTCCAGAGGTCCTTTCCAGCTCTCACCAAAGATTCTGGGATTCTCTGAAGAGGAGTTGACAGCAGGGCAGTGCAGCCACCTTTTCTGTACGTTCTGTTGGTCTCTGCTGCCTCCTCCATGTTCCTCACTGCTCCTTGCAGCCTGTGATGCACATCTCAGGGACACTTGGATGATAAGGTCAGACAGGTAAGGTTGTGGGTGCTTCTGGCATCAGCTTTAAGCACAGCACCAGCCTCAGGCTCTGAACAAGCCTTTGCTGGAAACCTGAGCTGTGTCTGCAGTTCCCATGGAACGGGGGAGGGATTTCACAGAATCACAGAATTGTTTTGGTTGGAAAAATCCTCCTAAGATCATCTAGTCCAACCATCAGCCCAGCACCATGGTCATCAAACCATGTCCTCAGGTGCCATGTCCACACCTTGAACACCTCCAGGGATGGGGACCACACCACCTCCCTGGGTAGCCTGTTCCAATGCCTGACCACTCTTGCAGAAAATGTTCCTAATCTCGTACCCAAACCTCCCCTGGAAGAGTTTCAAGCCATTTCCTCTTGTTCTGTCACCTGACACTAAGGAGAAGAGACCAACTCCCACCTGACTCCAACCTCCTTTCAGGGAGCTGTAGAGAGCCAGGAGGTCTCCCCTCAGCCTCCTTTTCTACACACTGAACAACCCCAGGTCCCTCAGCTGCTCCTCACCAGCCCTGTTCTCCAGACCCTTCACCAGCTTTGTTGCCCTTCTCTGGACCTGCTCCAGCCCCTCAATGTCCTTCTTAGAGTGAGAGCCCCAAACTGAACCCAGAATTTCAAGATGTGCCCTCACTGTACCCCATACACTGGTAGCTGCAGCCTGGTTGTTCTCTTGCTGCAGGATCCTGCCACTGTGGCTGGCCACAGCTGCTGCATGTTGTTGTTCTAATCTCCTGTCTGTGCAGCTCCCAGCACCATTAAGCTCCCTAACCTTGGGACCACGTGCTGGCCAAATCCAATAAAGAGCTCCTGGTCACCTGCAGCTTCAATCCCTATTTACTGGCCATCAGGCACACATGGGCGGGTGTCTCTGCCATGCTGCAGTCTTTATTCCCTGCTGCACAAACCCTGCTTGGACAGCACTAAACTGAGGAGGTTGCCATGGGAATGTCAGAAGCAGAATCCAGGTGGTGAAGCATCACTGCAGGCTGTGGGCAAGGCCAGAAGCAGGGAGATGTTTGTGCAGTAAGTGGGAGAGCTTTGATTCCACACTGGAGCTGAGGCTGCTCTTCCCAGCTGGAAAACTCCCTTGACCTACCTGCTGTCCTGTTCCTTAAGAAGTTCTCTCAGTTTTGGATGCAGATCAACTTGGTGAAGGACAATGAGGTGCTGGACTGTGTCCAGAGAAGGGCAACGAAGCTGGTGAAGGGTCTGGAGAACAGGGCTGGTGAGGAGCAGCTGAGGGACCTGGGATTGTTTAGCCTGGAGTAAAGGATGCTGAGAGGAGACCTTCTGGCTTTCTACAACTCCCTGAGAGGAGGCTGGAGCCAGGTGAGAGTTGGTCTCTTCTCCCAGGGATCAAGTGATAGGACAAGAGGAAATGGCCTCAAATTGCCTGAGGGGAGTTTTAGGTTGGACATGAGGAACAACTTCTTCATAGAAAGGGTTGTCAAGGCCTGTCTCAGGCTGCCCAGGGCAGTGGTGGAGTCCCCATCCTTGGAGAGGCTTCAAAGCTGTGGAAATGCTGTGCTAAGGGACATGATTTTGTGGTGATCTGGCAGTGCTGGGTTCATGGCTGGAGTCCATGATCTTGAAAGGTCATTTCCAACATTAATGATCATTTGAGTTGCCTTGGGAGGAAAGGTAAAGAAGGAAGGTGAAGGTGAAGAACGAAGGAAGGAAGGAGTTACCTATCATCAGTACCAGTATCATCTCCAGTACCTTCATGGTGGTGCTGTGTAGCACAACAGCCACAAGCAGAACTCAGTAGCTCATTCATACAATCACAGAATGGGTTGGATTGGGAGGGACCTTAAAGATCATCTAGTTCCAACCTCCCTGCCATGGGCAGGACACCTCCCATTAGACCAGTTTGCTTGAGGTCTCATTCTTTGGTCCGTTTAAGTTTGAGGCTTGTGTGATGCAGCAGCCACACTTCTCCTCAGCTGTGGGTCATCTCTGTTGGCTCATCCCAGGGCAGCTACAGGACCCAGTGTAAGGCCAGTGGCAAGGGATGCCCCACCTTGACCCCAGTGAGCTGGGCAGAGAGCACCCACCCTTTGCTGGGAGTCTGGAGGTGGTGACAGTGTAGCAGGAACTGGACAAAAGCAGAGTTTGAAGGCTGCAGAGGGCTGCTTGAGGCCTGCTACCCATGCTGTGTCCTCCTGCAGGTTCCTGCACCATGAGCACAGGTGAGGACACTGAGTGGCTGGAGTGGGTGACCAAACAGTTTGGGAACATTGCTGGAGAGAACAAAGAAATCAACTTGGAAGAGTTCAGAACTGCTCTCCAGGTGAAGGAGGTGAGTGCCTGTGGGTCTCTTCCTCCAGACACTGAGCCGTGGTCTCTTTGTTCCTCCCTCCTGGTTTTGAGCCATCCCCATGGCTTCCAGCTTTTGCTGGTCCATTCCCACTGCTGGTGGTGAAAGCTTTGTCTGGAGCACCAGGATTTGGCTGTTGGAGAGCAGCCCAGCACCATGTGAGAGTATTTCTTCTCCTCCCCACAGTCCTTCTTTGCTGAGAGGTTCTTTGCCCTGTTTGACACGGATGGGAGCGGCACCATTAGCTTGGAGGAGCTGCTGAAAGCCCTGAGCCTGCTTGTGCATGGCACTGAGATGGACAAGCTGAGGTTCCTCTTCCAGGTGTACGATGTGGATGGTAAGAGGATTAAATTTGAATTCATTTGTACTCTTTTGGGCAAAGTGGGGGTTTACAAGGCAGTATGTCTCTCCTGGAGGATCCACAGCTTGGAAACCCCTCTAGGAATGGGGACTCCATTACTGCCATGGGTAGCCTAGGTCAGGACTTGACAACTCTTTCCATGAAGAAATTGTTCCTCATGTCCAACCTAAACCTCCCCTCAGGCAACTTGAGGCTGTTTCCTCTTGTCTCATCATTTGTTCCCTGGGAGAAGAGACCAACCCCCACCTGGCTCCAGCCTTCTTTCAAGCAGCTGTAGAAAGCCAGCAGGTTTCCCTCTGTCCTACTCTTCTCCTGGCTCTAGCCTGCTTTCAAGCAGTTGTAGAGAGCCAGAAAGTCTCCCCTCAGCCTCCTCTTCTCCAGGCTGAACAATCCCAGGTCCCTCAGTTGCTCCTCAAAAGGCTTCACATCCCCTCTCAGGTTAAGCCCAGCTGGGTACAGTGTGTGGATCTTCACTGCTGGCCCTTCCTTAAAGGCCTCTCTGGCATAATGCTGCTGCTTTCATCTTCTGGTGGCAGCATCAAGATTCCATCTGAAAGGCAGCAGTTAAGCAGGCCACCATCACGATTTCACCCTTTGCTGTGGAGAGGAGCAAGGCTTCTTCTTCAGCTGAAACTAGATGATCTTTAAGGTCTCTTCCAACCCAAGCCATTCTGTGATCACTGCTGTGGCTTCCTCTGGCCCTGCTGCAGCAGGGCTATGTCTCTCCTGTGCTACGAAGCTGTGAGCTGTGTCCTGCTCTGGTCAGGCAGTTTCCCTCTGAGGACAGGAGGCAATGACTGCGTGGAGGGGAGGCAATTCCTGGGTTAAAGGTGGAAGGTGGAGGTGGCACCAGAGGGTTGTGATGGTGCTGTGGTGTATCAGGTCCTTGCCCTGACCCTCTGTGGTCCCTCTGCAGGCAGTGGCTCCATTGACCCGGACGAGCTGCGTGTGGTGCTGCGCTGGTGCCTGCAGGAGAGCACCATCACCCTGCCCGAGGAGCGCCTGGGGGACCTCACTCTGGCCCTCTTTGAGGCTGCTGACAAGGACCACAGTGGCTCTATCACGTTTGAGGAGCTCAGGGAGGAGCTGGAGGCTTTCCCAGAGGTCATGGAGAACCTGACTATCAGGTAGGTCCTTCTGGCAGTGTCACAGCGCTGCGGGTTCCTCTGTGAGTGCCTTTTTGATCCTGCATGGAGGAACAGTGGTGGTATTTATGGTCTCATTAAGGTTCTCTTGGGGTATCCAGACCACAAGGTGCTTGGCCAGCAATGGGAGCAGCTCAAATGCTTTATTGTGCCAAGCTGGGGACAGGGACAACGCTGAGGTGGGTGCAGAAATGATGCCACATTGGGTTCAGGGCTTGGAGGCAGGGGTAGTGCTGGGATGAGGCTGGTATGGTTGCAGGCCTCAGATACAGGAATACTGCCATGGTGGGTGCAGAGCTTGGCTGCAGGGATGGTGCTGAGATGGGTGCAGTGATGAAGCCAAGCTGGATGCAGGGATGGAGCTGGGATGGCTGCAGGCATGGGTGCAGGGATGATGCCAGCTTGTGGGCAGGGCTCAGATGCAAGGAGAGGTGCAGTGTGGTGAGTGCAGGGATGGTGCTGGGATGGATTTGGAGGTGACTCCAAACTAAGTGCAGGGCTCAGATGCATGTGTGGGTGCTGGGATGGGTACAAGGATGGTGCAGGGATGGGTGTTAGGGTGATGCCAGTCTGGGGACAAGACCACCCTAGCTCCCCCTTTCTGTGGAGAGGATCAATCTTGCCCTTGCTCCCAGTGCAGCGAGCTGGCTGAAGCCCCCAGCAGCCGTGGAGAGGAGCCACCAGCCACGCTGCCTGAACCGGGCCTACTGGCATAACCACCGTGGCACATTGGTCTTCCTGGGGGCCTACACCAGCTTCAACCTCCTGCTCTTCTCCCTGGCTGCCCTTCACCACGCCAGTCGTGGTGGCTGGGTGATGGTGGCCCGGGGCTGTGGGCAGTGCCTGAACTTCAACTGCACCCTCCTAGCAGTGAGTGATGGGTCCTGGGAGGGTGCTGAGCTCTTGAGGGATATTGGGTGGTGGTGGCCTGGGTTATTTAGGGCTTTGGAGGACAGCATTGGAGCCTGTGGGCTTCTGCAGTTGTGGAACTGGGTTGTCTTCTCTAAGTAACAGCAGAAAAATAGGGTTGGGGGTGTTGAGCTCTCTGGGACAAGGCTGTTCATGGTGCATCTGCAGATAGGGCCTTGATTTCTACCTCTGGGTGCTCTCCAGGATGACAGTGACACCCTGTATTAGTGGGGAGCTTGCTCTGGAGCCCCAGAGGACCAGCCTCTGGCTGAGCTCCTCAGCATCTCCAACTGTCCTCCGACATTTCTGATTGCACCCCCATCATCTCTTGGTGGCCCCATCTCCAGTTGCCCCTCTTCCTCTCCCGGAGGTGCTGATGCTGCGGAGGTGCCTGACCTGGCTGCGAGCCACCCCTGTTGCCAAGGTTGTGCCCCTGGACCAGCACGTTGTTTTCCACCAGCTTGTGGGGTATGTGGTGCTGACACTAGCAGCTGTGCACACAGGTGCCCACCTTGCCAACTTCAGTAAGTAGCAGTTCCTGGGAGGGCATGTCTATGCCCCAGAAAGATGGATCTGTCCCATAGAGGAGGATGTTCATGTCCCAGGGGGATGCAGATGCTCCACGGAGGGGACATTCATGTCCCGGAGTGATGCACATGTCCTAGGGGGAGGCAGTTCCCCCAGGGAGGGGGAATACAAATCCTGGAGAAGGGGTGCCCACACCCAGGGGGGCTGCGAGGCCTCAAGCAGGGTGCAGGCAGCTGGAGGCTGTTCGGTGCCACACAGTCCGTGCTCTGTCTGCTGTCCCCCTCTAGTGGCACCTCAGCTGGGCAACCAACAGCTCCTGCACCCCACGGTGAGGTGCCAAGGTTGCACATCACATTGAATGTTTTGGGTTGGAAGGGACTGTAAAGATCACCTCCTGCCAGAGGCAGGGACACCTCCCACTAGACCAGGTTGCTCAAGGCCAAATCGAATGAGGTCTTGAACCTCCAGGCAGGGAGCATCCACAACCTCCCTGGGCAGCCTGTATCAGTGTCTCACCACCCTCACTGCAAAGAATTTCTTCCTAATAAGCAGTTCTTGCTTTTTCCCACCCCAGTGCAAAATGTCCCCCTTGCAATGATGCCAGGCCCAAGAACAGGCTCTGGAGAGGAGAACACTGAGGTGCTTGAGCATGTCCAGAGATGGCCAACGAGGCTGGGGAGAGGCCTCGAGCACAAGCCCTATGAAGAGAGGCTGAGGGAGCTGGGATTGGTTAGCCTGGAGAAGAGGAGGCTCAGGGGAGACCTTCTTGCTGTCTACAACTACCTGAAGGGTGGTTGTAGCCAGGGGGAGGTTACCTTCTTCTCTCAGGCAACCAGCACCAGAACAAGAGGACACAGTCTCAAGCTGTGCCAGGGGAAGTTTAGGCTGGAGGTGAGGAGAAAGTTGTTGACAGCTGGAATGGGCTGCCCAGGGAGGTGGTGGAGTCACTGTCCCTGGAGGTGTTCAAGGCGGGTTTGGATGTGGCACTTGGTGCCATGGTCTAGTCTTGAGGGCTGTGGTGACAGTTTGGACTTGATGAGCTTTGAGGTCTCTTCCAACCCTGGTGATACTGTGAGACTGTGAAATGTTTCATGAAGAGAAACTTTTTTTGGTGTGAGGATGCTGGAACCCTGCAGCAGGCTGCCCAGAGAGGCTGTGGACTCTCCTTCTCTGGACAGCTTCCAACCTCCCCTGGCCACTGTGGTCCTGGGCAAGCTGCTGTGGGTGTCCCTCCTTTAGCAGAGGGGTTAGCTGGATGATCTCTGGAGGTCCCTTCCACCCCCCACCATGCTGGGATGCTGGGATTTTTCCGGAAGTCCAAGCACTTGGGTGCTTCTCGGTTAAAAATAACAATTGGCAGCAGTTTGGTGAGTGCAGAAGGACTGTGGGTGCTGAGGGATGGGTGCTGTGTGTGCTCCGTGCCCCATCCTGACCTATGCATGTGCCCAGGCAGGCTGGCACAGCAGGACGGGCACCATGCCCTCACCGAGTACCTCTTCTCAGCCCTGCCTGAGGTGGGGGGCCTGGGGGGCACAGCCTCACAGACAGGACTGGCACTACAGGGCCTACTGGCCACCATGCTCGCCTTCTCCAGTCCCTGCATCCGCCGGAGCGGCCACTTCGAGGTGGGTTCCACTGCGGCCTCATGCGACCTGGCAAACCCCATCAGTGCCAAAGCTACTCCCTCCTGGGCACCAGGATAAGGGGCTGGTGGGTGGATGCCCACTTGGATGCTGCCTGATGGGTGGAGGAGAGCTCATGAGCCTGTTCAGTACCCCCCAATTCCTCCCTTGTCTACCCCAACCTCCTTGGATTTGATGTTTGGGGCTTTCTGTGCTTTGCTCCATCCTTGGGCACCCCACGCTCCTCAGATCTGCAGTTCTGGGGGTTCTGTGCTTTGCTCCATCCTTGGGCACCCCACGCTCCTCAGATCTGCAGTTCTGGGGGTTCTGTGCTTTGCTCCATCCTTGGGCACCCCACGCTCCTCAGATCTGCAGTTCTGGGGGTTCTGTGCTTTGCTCCATCCTTGGGCACCCCACGCTCCTCAGATCTGCAGTTCTGGGGGTTCTGTGCTTTGCTCCATCCTTGGGCACCCCACGCTCCTCAGATCTGCAGTTCTGGGGGTTCTGTACTTTGCTCTATCCTTGGGCACCCCACACTCCTCAGATTTGATGTTTGGGGTTTTCTGTGCTTTGCTCCATCCTTGGGCACCTGCAGATCTACAGTTCTGGGGGTTCTTTGCTGCCCTTGCCTACTGGGGTAGCCCAGCACAGCCTCACTGTGAGGCACCATTAAGCTTCATCACTTTCAGTTCATGCTCAGCCCTCCTCTGTGCCCTCTGTTCTCTGCCCACAGGTGTTCTACTGGACCCACCTCTCCTACATCTCTGTCTGGACCCTCCTCATGCTCCATGGCCCCCACTTCTGGAAGTGGTTTGTGGTTCCTGGTTGCCTCTTCGTGCTGGAGAAGGTGCAGGGCTTGGCTTGGCGACGTGCCAGGGGGCTGCGCATCGTAGAGGTCAACCTGCTTCCCTCCAAGGTCTGCACCCACAGGGCTCTCTATGCCTTTTCCCACCTCCCTCCTGCTGATCTCCTCTTCTCTGGTCGGGATGAAGATACTGTCATGCCCAGAAGCACCTGTGACATTTGCAGAGTGTTTTGCAGCATGGAGAAAAGCAGCACAGTGGTTGCTGGACATGGTGGGGGGAGAGAAGGGACAGTGGGACATGGGGGGGGGGGGGGGGGACCCCCGGGGGTTTGGGGGGTNNNGTGTTTGAGTGGTAGAGGGGTGCTCCTCAGCCATCTGCAGCAGGGACAGGGTACAAGGAAGAGCTTATATAGAATCACAGAAAGGTAGGGGCTGGAAGTGACCTCTGAAGATTCATAGAATCACAGAATAGTTTGGGTTGGAAGGGACCTTAAAGATCATCTAGTTCCAATTCTCCTGCCAAAGGAGGAGGTTTGGGTTGCTTTGGGCTGCCTTGAGGAATGTTTGCAGCAAGAGGCGAAGCCGATCCCTTTGTTTTCAAGCCACAATCCTTTTCATTTACATTTTTTTGCCTGTTTTTCAAGTTAAAAAAAAACCCCAAAACTCCCAGAAATTACTTCTTTGGCTCAGAGTTCCTTCAAAGTGTTGTAATGTGAGGCAATATCATAGTTTTAGAGTAGATGGTGAAGCTGGGCAGTCAAGAGGAGAACAAACTCTCAGGTTGAAGCTGCAAGTCTGCTTTGTGCTGGCTGCTGTTTAAAACAGGAGGCACAGACCTGGCTGAAAGGAGACAACCCCAGCAGAGCCTGAGGGTTCCCAGCTTTTCTGGTTTCTTTTTCTTTCAGGTGACTCACCTTGTGATTGAGAGGCCACAGTCTTTCCACTACAAGCCTGGAGACTACATCTACCTGAACATCCCAGCCATTGCCACTTATGAGTGGCATCCCTTCACCATCAGCAGTGCTCCTGAGCAGCAAGGTGACCACTGACCCTTCACTAATTCTGCATCCTGTGGGTGTCCTGCATCACTGGGACGATGTTTCCCATCACACAAGTCTCATCAGGGCTCTCTGAGAGTCATGTAGGGAGGTGTCCATGTCCATGGAACAATATGTGCAGGCCTGCACACCGAGTCCAATTCTGAGTTTTCCAGTTCAAGAGAGACAGGGAAATACTGCAGAGATTCCAGTAAGGGCTACAAAGGTGCTGAGGGGCTTGGAGCATATCTGTGAGGAGGAAAGGCTGAGAGCCCTGGGGCTGGTGAGCCTGCAGAAGAGCAGCCTAAGAGGGGATCTGCTCAGTGCTCAGCAAGAGCTAAAGGGTGGGGGGCAAGAGGATGGTCTTAGACTCTTTTCACTGATGCCCAGTGATGGGACAAGGGGCAATGGGCACAAACTGGAACCCAGGAGGTTCCATCTGAAGAGGAGGAGAAACTTCTTTGGTGTGAGGGTACTGGAGCCCTGAAGCAGGCTGCCCAGAGAGGCTGTGGAATCTCCTTCTCTGGAGAGCTTCCAACCCCACCTGGCCATTGTGATGCTGGGCAAGCTGCTGTGGGTGCCCCTGCTTTAGCAGGGAGTTTGCTGTCAGGTCCCTGGGGCTGGAGCTCTGTGGTGCTGGGGCTCTGGGGTGGTTCCTTAGGTAGGTTGCTCACCCTCTGCTTCATCCCACAGAGACCCTCTGGCTGCATATCAGGTCTCTGGGCCAATGGACCAACAAGCTCTATGAATACTTCCAGGGGCCCAAATCTCCCATTCCAGAGCCAAAACCACTCAGCAGGAGCCTGAGGAAGAAGAGACAACAGTGCTGGGTCCAGGTTGGTGCTGATGGGGCTCAGCTTTTGGCAGACACAAGGGTTAGAGCTTAAACTGCTGCTAGTTGGCAGCTGTTTGTGAGGCAAGCTTTGTCCCTCAATGTGCCCATGGGTTTCTCAAAGTGATGCCCTCATTTGGCACTTGTGGAGGTTTCTGTTAGATGGTTTGTTCCTGGCCAGCTCCCAAAAAAACAAAGATCATAGGACTGTAGAATGGTTTGGGCTGGAAGAGACCTTAAAGCTCATCTAGTTCCAACCCTGCTGCCATGGGCAGGGACACCTTCCACTAGAGTGGGTTGCTCAAGGCTGCTCAAGGCTTCTTCCAACCTGGCCTTGAACATCTCCAGTGAGGGCAATCCATGACCTCCCTTGGCAACCTGTTCCAGTGTCTCACCACCCTCTCTGGAAAGAATTTCTTCCTAATCTCCAGTGTAAATCTCCCCTCCTCAAGCTTCCAGCCATTCCTTCTCACCCTATCAGAAGCCCAAGATGTGAGGACAGCTCTGGGTGTCTACCCCCATGGTGACCCCAGTTTTCAGCACCAAGCTGGGTGCTGGAGGTACTTTTTGTGGTGTGCATCCCCTGCAGGGTGCTTGTGCAGCTTGAGAGGGTTTCATGTCCCACCAAGGCTGTGTGAGCCTGATGGATGGGGCATCAGGACCACTGCCTTGGCCTTGGGTTTCCAGGAAGGTCTCTGCAGCAGAATCAGCTCTGGGAAGGGGTCAGTGGCCACTGGTGAGGATGGATCCATTCAGCTGAGGTCATACAAAACTACCTGCACTGCTGCCTCAGGAGAGGAGGACCCACCAATGGAAGGGGTGAGCACCATCACCCACCATGCTCAGCACTGCTGAGACTCCCTGGGTTGCAGGGGCAAAGTGTGTGTGTGTCTGCTTTCCTCAACACAGCAGTGGCCAGTGAGCCTGGAGAAATGAGGTTTGCCCAAAGCTCATTAAAAATCTCCTTTTAGAAGAAACTCCTCAGATAGACATGGTGACAGTGACAGGATGCTGAGAGCCACCACTGAGAAGCTCTCAGTGTATTGACTCTATCTGGGCTGGAGGAGCAGTCCCTGCAGATACTGAATTTACACAAGCTGGTTTTAATGAGCTTCTCTCCCTGCCACCCTTACAGGTTCATCTGTCCTCTCATGAGAAGAGGTTCCCCACCCTTGTTCTTACCACCTGGGCCATCATGGTCCTTGGAAACCTCTTACTCACCCCCCAGGTTGTGTTGGAATTTAGGTAGTTTCCTTTCTAATCAATTCTGAAGCTGATTATGATCCAGATTTAATCAGGTGACAGGTTCCTGGTGCTGGATGTTGGTGAGATGTCCCACCAAGCTCTGGGCTTGGCTCAAGCAGTGCCATGGGATGTGGCTGGGAGCGTGTGTGCAACCTGGACAAACCCAAGTGGGAAAAGCCACCCAAACCCCACAGCTGAGGAACCAGCTGGTTTATGGTTGAGTGTTGTGGAAGGGTCAGGGCTGGGCAGGAGGTGGTCATGGCTTTCTTTACCCTGCAGGTCTCCACTGGGCTGTGTGAGACCCATCGGTTCTGCAGTGTCAAGGTGAGGGATGTCTCGGTCCTTCTGCAGCCCTGGTGAGCAGGGCTGTGCTTGGCATCCCCAGGAGGGACCCACTTGTGTTCCTGGCCACTGCGTGTATGTGCCCCTCTGCACAGATGGTCCCACCTGGGGCTGCTGGAGAACTTTGTGCTCCTGCCCACCCCATCCTCCTCTTCCTTCCTTCCCTCCCATAAAACTCCCCTAAAAGCCCCCGAGTTCTGCCTGGAGACTTTTTGCTCACTAGCTCTGCTCCTTTCCACAGCCAGAGGGCTGTTGATCCCACAGGCTGCTGGATCTCTCCCTGAGTTCCTCTCCTCTCCAAGGTCTTTTCCAGCCTTAATGATTGATTCTCTGGCCTCTCCTAGTGCTACATCGATGGCCCCTTCGGGACCCCCACGCGGAAGATCTTCAGCTCGGAGCACGCTGTGCTCATCGGGGCCGGCATTGGCATCACTCCCTTCGCCTCCATCTTGCAGAGCATCATGTACAGGTTGGTGCTGTGGCAGCAGACTACACCCAGCATGAGCTTTGATGTGGCTTTGAGTGGCACAAGACACAATGACCTTTCAAGGCCTCTTCCAACCCAACCCAGCCTGCGGTTCTGGGTATGCTGTGGTAGACCTGTCCTCCAACACTGTCTGCCTATGGGATGAGCTCCACGAGGCAGCACCCTTTGTGCCTCCTCCTCACTGCTCACCTTGGGAATCATAAGACATGGCCACCAGACCCACAGCTGGGTCCTCCCTTGGTGTCAGGCTTCCCCTCCAGGGATTTCTGCTGTGGGAAACACTTTGACAAGGGGTTGGCTATGGGCATCCTCCAGAGCTGGTGAGGAATGGATGCTCATGGTGCCCCTGCAAAGGTCTGCTGGGCTCTGAGGGCTGCAGGTGATGTCTGTCCCTGCAGGTACCGCCAGCGAAAGCAGAGCTGCCCCAGCTGCCACTACTCATGGTGTGGGGACCTGCAGGACGAGGAGATGGCACTCAGGAAGGTAGGAGCCAGTGGAGAGGGCTGTGGGACCAAGCTTAGCCCTGGGAATGGGGGCAGGAGGGCTGCAGGCTCTTGGGGATGAAAAGCCCATGAGCATCTTTTCAATCCTTTCCAGTGAGGGTGGTGAAACACTGGCACAGGTTGCCCAGGGAGGCTTTGGATGCCTCCTCCCTGGAGCTCTTCAAGGCTGAACAAGGCCTTGAGTGACCTGGTGTAGTGGGAGGTGTCCCTGCCCATGGCAGGGAGGCTTGGAACTAGATAAGCTTTAATGCTCCTTCCAATCCAAACCATTCTATGTGAATCCCTTCCTGGTCTGGGGTGGTGGGTGTCTGGATTTGGTCCTGGTGCTTCAGCTCTGAAGCAGAAGTTTTTGTGTCCTTCCAGGTTGACTTCATCTGGATAAATCGGGACCAGAAGCACTTTGAGTGGTTTGTCAGCCTGCTAACAAAGCTGGAAATGGAACAGGCTGAGCAGGAGCCAGGAGGTGAGCAGGAGGTAGGGGCCAAGCAGCCCTGGCCTGACCCAGGACTGCTCATCCCTGTGCTTAGCATTGCCCTCTGGGGACCCCAGATCAACTCTAGGGGAGATGGACACCCCTAGTCTGCAGCTGGGTTTCCCTTGCATGGCCAGGGAGGTTTCTGGAGATGCACATGTACATGACATCAGCCCTCAGCAAGAATGACATGAAAGCCATCGGGCTGCAGATGGCTCTGGACCTCCTGGCCACCAAGGAGCAGAAGGACTTGATCACAGGACTTCAGACCAGGACCCAGCCTGGCCGCCCTGACTGGAGCAAGGTGAGGGCTGGTCCTGTCCCACCACCCAAACCTTGCTCCCCAAACTCCCTCTTTATGGAGGACACCACTGGAGAGTTGTCTCTACTTTGCCCTGGTCAGACCACATTTGGAATGTTGTGTCCAGTTCTGCACTCCCCAGTTGAAGAGGGACAGGGATATGCTGCAGAGTGGCCAATGAAGGATGTAAAGATGATGAAGGGATTGGAATATCTGTCTGATGAGGAAAGGCTGAAACACCTGAGGCTGTTCAGTCTAGAAAAGAGCAGCCTGGGAGGGGATCTTACTAACATTTATAAATATGTGAAAGGTGGGGGGCAAGAAGGCAGCGCCAGGCTCTTTGCAGTGCTGCTCTGAGAGAGGACAAGGGGCAATGGATACAAACTATAACACAGGAAATTCCACCTCAGCGTGAGGAGAAACTTCTTTACTTTGAGGATGCCAGAGCCCTGGAGCAGGCTGCCCAGAGATGTTGTGGAGTCTCCTTCTCTGGAGACTTTCGAGACACATCTGGATGCTTTCCTGTGTGACCCGCCCCAGGGGAAGCACTTGGACTCAAGGATTTCCAGAGGGTACCTTCCAACCCCAACCTTTCTGTGATTCTGTGATTTGGAGTGGGAAGAACCTCCAGGCTATCTAGGAGCCCGAGAAGGATGAGTTCTGCTGGGCAGCAGCTCCCTGGGGCAGGAGTGGACTGTGCCACCACCATCTCCTTCTCTGGAGGTGTTCAAGGCCAGGTTGGATGGGGCCTTGAGCAACCTGGTCTAGGGGAAGATGTCCCTGCCCATGGCAGAGGGATTGGAACTAAATGATCTTCAAGGTCCCTTCCAACCCAAACCATTCCATGAATCTATGAATCTCTTCTCCTTTCACTCCAGGTGTTTGGGAAGGTGGCAGAGGAAAAAAGAGGGAAGGTCCAGGTCTTCTTCTGTGGCTCACCAGCGCTTGCCAAAGTCATCAGGGCACAATGTGAGCGCTTTGGCTTCCGCTTCTTCAAGGAACATTTCTGACCACCAGCCTTTGCCTCCCTGCCTGCCCCACCAGCCCAGAGGCAGGGTGATGGGCACCAGCACCACCTGTGTTGGCTCCAAGCTGCAACTCGGTCAGGGCTGAGGAGGGTGGGAAGCACCATGAGTGAGGGACAGGGAGGGGAATGGCTCAGCTGCGCCATGGGGCTTTGAGGTGGAGGGGATGGGGTCCTGGAGCATCTTGCAGGGGTTTTGAGGGAGAAAGAACCAGTGTCCCAGAGCACCTGGGGATGGGGTGGGAGGGGAGGGGGATCTGAAGCACCTTTGAAGGCTTTGAGACAGAGGTGTCAGGGTTCTGAATCATCTTGCAGGGCTTTGGGATGGAGAGGATGGGGTCTTGGCATCACCAGATGGAGGTTTGGGATGAAACCTCTTTGGGTCCAGAGGACAGGTGTCCTCCACCACCTTACAGAGCTCTGGGCTGGGAGGCGACAGAATCCTGGAGGCTTTTGGGATGGAGAGAATGAGTGTACTGGAGCACCTTGCAGAGCTTAGGGATGGAGCACTTTGGGACAGAAGGCTCCTGGAGCCCTTTGGGATTGCAGGGGTGACGTCCCACAGCCCGGCCAGCAGAAGAGTGCCCACAGGAGGGCACTGCAGACTCGCTAACCACTGCTAGGCCTGGGCTGCTCTGGCCTGGACCCTCCCCTCTGCCCAAGTTCTGTCCCATTTTTCTGCCCACCCCAGCCTCCAGCTGTTCCTTTCTGGAGGACATGGGATATTTTTTTGCAAACCTAAATAATTTGGCAGCTCCTCCAATCCCATCCCAGCCCTAGCTTGCAGACCAGGAAGATTTTTTTTTTTAACTCTTTTTGCACCAAGAAAATGTTTGATATTTTTGTGTAAAAACAACCCTAAAAAAGGCAAAATTAATGCAGATAAGAAACTCTGATGGGTTTCAAAGAGCAGGAAGGTCTTGGAAGCCAAGTGGGCTTTGCTTTTAGTTTGATTTTGCTTTTAGAAGGAATTGTGTGGTGTGTGGGGGACACCAAGACACAAAGAGTGATCTCCCTGCTCAGCAGCAACAGAATTTTGTAATTAGGTGTATGGTTTATCAGGATTAACTTGGTTGCTCGTTTTGGGGCTTGCAACGTGCCTGGAGGCATTGCAGGAGGTCTTTTTCCTGGCCTGGAACAAGGTCACTGCTGATATGATGAATATTGAGCTGTTCACATCCCAGTGATGAAAATTTTATGACTTTCTTCCTTTTTCCACCCACAAAAGCTCCATCAGCTGCCATTTCCTCCCTCTTGCTTCTCCAATTTCTTTTTGGATCCATGGAATAAATGATTAAAAGATGGGAAATTGAGGAGTGAGTTCGCTAAGGGAAGGGGGTTTGGTTGTGGAGCAGGCAAGGAGGTGAAGGCAGCTTGGTTGGGAATCATAGAATGGTTTGGAAGGGACCTTAAAGATCACAGAATCACAGAATATATCTGGTTAAAAGGAGGCCTCCAAGATCATCCAGTCCAGCCCTCAACCCAGCACTGAAGGATCAACACTAAACCATGTCTCGAAGTACCAGGCCCACACAGCACCTGAACACCCCCAGGGATGGTGACTGCACCACTGCCCTGGGCAGACCATTCCAATGTTTGAGAACCCTTTCAGAGAAGAAAGATCTCCTAACATCCAGCCTGGACCTCCCCTGGCACAGCTTGGAACCATTTCCTCTAGCCCTGTGGCTTGACACCAAGGAGCAGAGGCTGCCCCCTCCTTGCTTCAACCTCCCTTCAGGGAGCTGTAGAGAGCAATGAGGTCTACCCTCAGCCTCCTCTTCTCCAGGCTGAACATCCCCAGCTTGCTCAGGCACCCTCATAAACCATGTTCTCCAGGCCCTTCAGCAGCCTCCTTGACCTTCTCTGGACATGCTCCAGCCCCCTGATGTCCTCCCTGTAGTGAGAGGCCCAGAGCTGAACACAACACTCGACGTGTGGCCTCACCAGTGCTGAGCACAGGAGGGTGATCACCTCACTCTCCCTGCTGGCCACTCTGTTTCCTACACAAGCCAGGATGCCCTTGGCTTTCTAGTTCCAACCCCCTGCCATGGGCAGGGACACTTTCCACTAGCCCAGGTCACTCAAGGCGTCATCCAGCCTGGCCTTCAACACCTCCAGGGAGGAGCATTCACAACCCTCCCTGGGCAACCTGTTCCAGTGTCTCACCAACCTCACTGGAAATAATTTCTTCCTGATCTGCAGTTTCAATCTGCCTTCCTCAAGCACGGTGAGAAACAGTGATCAGAGAGAAGCTTCCGCCTCCAGTCTTGGGGTTGTTTTTTGTTTTACTTTTTTTTATTGAGGAGGGGGGGAAGGTTGTTTATCACTTCAAAGCTGCAAACGAGGAGCTGGGGAGGCAGGGGAGGCTGGGTAATGATTTCCCTCCTGATTAATGCTTTCCCTTGGCTGGCTTCGTTCTGTGATTGTGCTGAGGCCGTAGCATAGCAACGAGCTAATTGTTGGTTGGATGCAAAGCTCAGGATTGCCTGTATTAAATTTTTATTAAGATATAATTGCCTTCATCTGGCAGCAGAGGAGGCTTCAAAGATGCCAAGGAGATGCTTGTTTGGGCTCTGCTGTCATGCTCCCTGAGCTGTTGCTCCAGCTGATGGGGTTTGAGTGGTGGTTGAACCTCAGGATGTCAGGTGTTGGGAGGTTAGGTGTTTGCAGGGTTGTCCTGGAGCTTGGTGTTGGGTTTTGGGTGAGGGCACCTGGGCTGTGGGTGCCTCCTGTACAGAACACTGTGTGCTGACTATTCCCTGATGAACCCTCAACAAATCAATTCTCATCCACTGAGAAATGAAAATGAAGGTTTATGAGGTGATGAAGTTCTGTCTTGGTCCTGCACTTGGGTCACAACAACTCCATTAATGCTCCAGGCTTGGGGCAGAGTGGCTGGAGAATACCCAGTGGAAAAGGACCTGTGGGTGTTGGTTGGCAGTGGCTGAAGGTAAGCCAAGATATGCCCAGGTGCTCCAAGGCATTCATTCCAAAGACACTCATCCAGGACACTCATCCTCTCCATGCCAAAAGACTCTACCCCAAAGCCCTCCAAGATGATGCAAGACCCCATCTTGTCTGCTCCAAACCCTGAAAGGTACCTGAGGAGCCCTCCCCCTCCATCCCAAAGACCTGCAAGATGATGCAGAGCCCTGTCCCCTGCCCCACAGCCCTGAAAGGTGCTGGGTATTAGGAAATATTTCTTCACTGAAGGGGATGTCAGATATTGGAATGGTCTGCCCAGGGCAGTGCTGGAGTCACCATCCCTGGAGGTATTTTACTGGTGCGTGGACCTGGTGCTAGGGACAGGGTTTAGTGATGACCTTGCAGTGCTGAGTTGAGGGTTGGACTGGGTATTTTGAAGGTCTCTTCCAACCAAAGATCCTGTTACTGGTGACAAATACCTGAAGGGTGGTTGGCAAGAAGAATGGGCCAGGCTGTTTTCTGTGGTGTCCTGGGACAGGACACGGGGCAGTGGCTCCAAACTGGAACACAGGAAGCTCCACCTCGGCTTCAGGAGAAACTACTTTGGTGTGGGGGTGCTGGAGCCCTGGAGCAGGCCGCTCAGAGAGGCTGTGGAGTCTCCTTCTCTGGAGAATCAAGATCTGTCTAGGTGCTTTCTTATGTGACTGCTTTGGCAGTGGGGGTGGACTTGATCTCCAGAGGTCTCTCCCAACCCCTACCACTCTGTAATTCTCCGATTTGGAGTGGGAAGATGCTCCAGGCTATTCAGACCTGAGGAAGCTTCTCTAGAGGACCCATAGAATCATAGAATGGTAAGGTTGGAAGGGATCTCAAGGGTCATCTAGTTCCAACCCCCTACCATAGGCAGGGACACCTCCCACTAGTACAGGTTTTACTCAAGGCCTCCTCCAACCTGGCCTTGAACACCTCCAGGGAGGGAGCAGCCACAACCTCCCTGGGCAACCTGTGCCAGTGTCTCACCACCCTCACTGCAAACAACTTCCTCCTAACATCCAGTCTGAATCTCCCCTCTGCCAGTTCAAACCCATTGCCCCTTGTCCTGGCATTGCAAGACCTTGTCAATAGTCCCTCCCCAGCCTTCCTGTAGGCCCATCTGTACACAACCTTTTGTGACCTGCCCTAGGTGATCCTGCCTTGGCAGCTGGGTTGAACTCGATCTCTGGAGGTCCTCTACCACTCTACGATTCAATGATTGAGGCCCCTGTCCCCCAGCACCCCACCCCAAATCCCATTGCTCCCCCAGCACTGCATCCCCTTGCTCCTCCACCATCCAGGCAGAGAGGGAGACCTTCAGGCAGAGAGTATTTATGGGGAGGATGATCACACTTGGCATGCTCCATCACTAAGTGGCCCTGCTACACGGATATTATTCACTTAAGTAATCAATCACTGCCAACAAATTACAGGATACAGGGAATGAAATTAAAGCCAAATGAACTCTGGATGTCAAATCCATTTGAAATTCAATTGAGGAGCAACGTTGGCTTTCAATTAGCCTTGCCCAACTGGTTGAGCAGCATTTTGGGTCTATCAGAGTTTTCAATACCTTCTAATTAACCTTTGCTGGGAAATTGGTGTTGATTTCATCGAGATCATTATTGTGTGACTCCTAATATTTCCCTCAGATGAGATCTCATTAGCTGGTGGCTTCTAATGAGGGAAAAGAAGGACCAGGAATGGTGATTTCATAGATTCATAGAATCACAGAATGGTTTAGGTTGGGATGAACCTTAAAGATCATCCTGTTTCAATCTCCTGCCATAGGCATGGACACCTTCCACTAGGTGGAAGGCCTTGTCCAACCAATTTCTAGACTCATTGTTTTCTCTGCCTGGTTAAAGCTTGGAGTTTGGTTGTGGAATTTGGTTCATAGCCTGACCCTACTGTCCCTAGCTGGACATAGAGCAGCAGTGGGTGCTAGGGATAGAGGAAGGGTCATGGGGTGCAGCACCATGGACGCCTGTGCCCTCTCCTGAAGTTTCGAGCAACCTGGTCTGGTGGAAGGTGTCCCTGCCCAAGGCAGGAGGTTTGGAACTAGATGATATTTAAAGTCCCTTCTATGATCCCTGGAACCATTCCAGGCCAGGTTGGACCAGGTTGTGAGCAACCTGATCTAGTTGAAGACGCCCCAGGGGAGGTTTAGATTGGAGATTAGGAAAATTTCTTTCTTGCAAGAGTGGTCATGGATTGGAACAGGCTGCCCAGGGAGGGGGTGGAGACACCATCCCTGGAGGTGTTCAAGAAACCTGCAGACATGGCACTTGGGGACATGGTTGTGTGGTGTTGGGTTGATGGTTGGACTTGATGATCTTAAAGGACTCTTCCAATCTTTATGATTCTGTGACTTCATGTCCCTGCTGACTGCAGAAGGGTTGGACTAGCTAGAACTTTGAAGGTCTCTTCCCACCCAAACCAATCTCCAATTCCATGATTCCATTAATATAAGGATGATGGGAGGGGTCCTGCAAACTCAGGCAGCAGCACCCAGATGTTGGATACTTCCTTGGGCACAGCTGGAGAGGGTGATACTGCTTTTGCCTCAGGTTATTTACAGAAGTGTGAGTGACCCATGGGGTGAGGTGGGGCTGGAAGGGCACTGGTGCCTTCTTGTGCTCCCTCCATTGGCATCTCCATTCCCACCCCCGTGGCCAGCAGGATGGAGGGTAGTAAGAAGTAGACACGAAGATGCTCAGAGGGCTGCAGCAGCTCTGCTCTGAGGACAGGCTGAGAGAGTTGGGGCTCTGCAGCCTGCAGAAGAGAAGGCTTCCAGGAGACCTTAGAGTAGCCTTCCAGGATCTGAAGGGGGCTACAGGAAGGCTGGGGAGGGACTATTGACAAGGTCTTGCAATGACAGGACAAGGGGCAAAGGGTTTGAGCTGGCAGAGGGGAGATTGCAGTTAACACAGCAAGCAGCAGCAAAGACTGACTTTAGTTATATTTCTTGGGTTTATATCTCTCAGGAGAACCCATGAGTGATACAGACGTCACTATTGTTTTCTTTTTCACAGCCAATGATCTAATTGATCTCATTAAAATATTCCAGGTAGCCTCAAACCAGCACAATGGGGCAGGTAATTAATGAGAGGAACTCATTGTGGCCCCATTTGAGGAGCTGAGGGTCTCAGCAGNGATTAGTTTGGGCTACACAGGTTCAGGCAGAGACAGTTAACACAGCAAGCAGCAGCAAAGACTGACTTTAGTTATATTTCTTGGGTTTATATCTCTCAGGAGAACCCATGAGTGATACAGACGTCACTATTGTTTTCTTTTTCACAGCCAATGATCTAATTGATCTCATTAAAATATTCCAGGTAGCCTCAAACCAGCACAATGGGGCAGGTAATTAATGAGAGGAACTCATTGTGGCCCCATTTGAGGAGCTGAGGGTCTCAGCAGCTGAGCAGGGCTGAGATGCTCCCCACATCATCAGTGGCCCCCTGACCAAAGCCAACAGCACAGTAGGGCCTGAATTATTGCACAACAAGATCCTGGGGCTTAGAAGTGACCTCTAGAGATCATAAAGTCCAACCCCCCTGCCATGGCAGGGTCACCTAGAGAAGGTCACACGGGAACATGTCTAGGGGGGTTTGAATGTCTCCAGAGACTGAGGCTCCACCATCTCTCTTGGCAGCCTGCTCCAGCCCTCTGCCACCCTTAAATTCAAGAAGTTCCTTCTCATGTTCAGATGGAACTTCTGATGTTCCAGTTTGTGCCCCATACCCCTTGTCCTGTCACTGGGCACCACTGGCAAAAGCCTGGCCCCATCCTTCTGCCACCCACTCTTGAAGTACTGATCAGCACTGATGAGATCCCCCTCAGGCTTCTCTTCTCCAGCCAAAAAAGATCTAAGCTGGACAGTCACAGGAGTTGTTTTTCACCAGCCAGAGCTTTCCCCCTTCAGCTGCATGTGGTTTGAGGGTTATCAATTGAGCTAATATCTGATCCATGGACCTAATTGTTGCCCCTAGTGAGGCACTTGGAGATGTTTCCATTGACGTCAGCGGGAGTGGGATTGATCGTGGTGTGTGGACTTTTTATTCCTGAGGTCTGAAGAATTTCATTTCCTCCTGCCAGAGACAGAGAGCAGCAGTGGAGGGAGAGGAGGCAGCTCCTAACCACGTACTCAGAGGTGAATCATCAGCTCACAGCCCAGAGCAGGAGGCGGCTGCAAGGAGAATCACCCAGCTTGGTGTCGGGTGGGTGGAAGGAAAGGGATTTGCAGCCAGATGTTAGGCACCTCTGGCACAGCTGGAGAGGGTAACGCTGCCTTTGGCACAGCAGCTGTTTGCAAGCAGGGGATCCTGGCAATGTGCAGCATTTTGACACACTGGTGTGCATCTGAATTGTAGAATCATAGAAGGTTGAGGTTGGAAGAGATTGTTGAGACCATCAGGAGCTGATGGAGGCTCTATCCCAGGAGATTCAGGGTCAGGCTCGCCGTGGCTCTGAGCAACATCTAGTGGGGGGTGTCCCTGCTTACTGCAGGGGGCTTGGACTAGATGACCTCTAGGCATCCCTTCCAGCCCAGTGCATTCTATTATTCTATCATAAAGTCCAACCATGCTCCTGGACCTCACAATTCCACCACTACCACTAAACCACATCCCTCAGCACCACATCCACACAGCATTTAAATCCCTGCAAGGATGGGGTATCAGCTGCCTCCCTGGGCAGTCTGTTCCAGTGTTTGAGAACCCTTTATGGGAAGAAAGTTTTCCAAATATCCAACTTAAACCTGAAGCCATTTCCTTTGGACCTGCCACTTGTTGCATATGAGAAGAATGCCAACCCTTGCCTGGCTCCAATCTCCTTTCAGGTTTCCCCTCAGCCTCCTTTTCTCCAGACTAAACACCCCCAGGTCCCTCAGCTGCTCCTCACCAGACCCTTCACCAGTTCCATTGCCCTTCTCTGGGCCTGTTCCAGCACCTCAGTATCCTCTAGGAGTGAGAGGTCCAAAACTGAACCCTTCCCTGGTCCTGCTGGCCACACTACTACTGATCCCAGTCCTTTACCAGCTTTGTTGCTTTTCTTTGGACTCTATTTAGATGCATTGTGCTAGACTCAGGCCTCTCTTGAAATCCCTTACCCCATGCTGGGACACAAGGAAATGTGGGTTTTCTTTAGGACACACTTTGAGGACACTGTTTGCTTTGGGATTGACTCCTGAAAGCACTTTACAAAGCTGGGACAGCCAATGTGCTAGGACACCAACGTGGGGCAGGCAGAAGAGGACCCTGAAGTTTTATCCTGACACCTTGTTTGTTCTTTTGCAACATAATGAGGCAAAGTGACCATTCTGGTTTTCATTTCACCATTCCTCCTGCACAGCACTTCAGGAACTTCTCACAGGGAAGCAGAAAGATGGATTCTGTAGGCCTAAGATATCCAAGAGGAGAAAAGGAGGCTGAGGGGATGCCTTCTGGCTCTCTACAACTCACTGAAAGCAGGTTGGAGCCAGGTGGGAGATGGCCTCTTCACCCAAGGAACAAGTGATAAAATAAGAGGAGAGAGGCTCAAGTTGCACCAGGGTTAGACATTAGAAGAAACTTCCTCAGTGAAAGGGCTCTCCAGCCCTGGAACAGGCTGCCCAGGGAGATGGTTGAATCCACATCCCTGGGGGTGTTTCAAAGAGGCAGAGATGTGGTGCTAAGGGGCATGGTTTAGCACCAGCCATGCCAGAGTTAGAGAATGGTTGGACTTGATGGGATTTTCCAAGCAAAACAATTCTAGAATTCTCTCCACTGAGGTATCTGAAAGGATCAGTGGGGTTTGGAACTCATTTGCAGTGGAAATGTCTCAGTGTGGCTGGCTCAGATTGCAGGCTCCCTCTGCACACGCAGAGCAGCAGCAGCAGCAGCAACAACCTTTCATTATCTTCCAATCTCTTTGCATTTCACTGTGGGATTTTGTTTTCATGGCGTGTGACAGAGAACTTAAAAAGGAGCCAGGTGTGTCTGCCTGCTCAGCACCCTGGAAACAGTCTTGGGGCCAAGCTGAAAGAATCTTTTAAGGCTCTTCCTGCTTTGCAAAGCCACCAGAATCCAAACATTGGAGAGGTCCCTGCAGCACATGACCTTCACCAGCTTGTGCAACAGAACTAAAGGTCACCAACCAGTTCCCCACCTTTTATATAGACTCTTGTTTACCTTACTGCACCCTCTTACACCTGCTTTGGGTGGGAAGGGAACTTTAAAGGCCATCCAGACCAACCCCCGCAGATAGCAGGGACAGCTGCAACTAGAGCAGCTTGCTCACAGCTCCAAACTACCTGACCTGCAATGGTGCCAGGCATGGGGCATCTCCCACCTCTCTGGGCAGCCTGGGCCAGGGTCTCACCAGCTTCAGGGTCAAGCATTTCTCTCTTCTCTCCAGTCTCAATCTCCCTCTTCTAGTTCAAACCACCATCCCTTGTCCTGTCACAACAGGCCCAGCTCAATATCTGTACCTAGAATTATGATTGGCTGCTTCAAGTCCTGAAAGGCCACCAGAAGGTCTCCCTGGAGCCTTATCCTGACTGCACAGCCCCCACTCTCTCAGCCTGGCCTCACAGCAGAACCCTTCCATCCCTCCCATCGTTGCTGTAGCCTCCTCTGGCCCCACTCCAACAGGTCCCTGTCTCTGCTGTGCCCAGACTCCAAAGCTGGCTGCAGCACTGCTGGTGAGGTCAGATCATAGGGGAGCAGAGGGGCAGAATCCTCTCCCTGATGCCCACGCTGCTGGGGACCAGCCCAGGACACAGCTGGGGCTGGGATGAGAGCCTTCATTGATGGCTCAGTTGTGCTTGTTAGGTAAACTCTAGTGTCACTTGCCAGGTCTCTCTGAGAGGATTTACACCCTAGATGGAATGTAGTCAGGAAAGGTAGGCCATGCCTTCAGCATTGGAGCAAAGCAGAGATGTTTGAGCTGGAGCAGAGGTGATTGAGAGGATTTACACCCTAGATGGAATGTAGTCAGGAAAGGTAGGCCATGCCTTCAGCATTGGAGCAAAGCAGAGATGTTTGAGCTCGAGCAGAGGTGATTCAGGTCAGTGATGTCACTTCTCTGCTCAGTGAGGCACTTTCTGAAGACCAGAGCAGGTTTGCACAGCCAGGGGCTGCATCTAGCAGCAAAAACTGGATGGGGAGGGTTACTGCTAAGGGTTGCACTGCAGAAAGGCTCTGGCTTAGACTTGGTCTTCTGCAGACCAAGCTCACTCCTAAACCTTGTGTGACACATTAGGGCACATTAAGTAAGAGGTGGCACCTGTGGGGAGGAACAGAGAGGACAGGTGAGCATCAACTGACTAATGAGGAGTTCTATCCCATGGACCTCATCTTCAGTGTAAAGCTGGGGGTTAAGTTCTTCAATAGCCAGTGTCAGAGAAGGACTCTCCATTCTGCTCACAGTCCTGATCCATATGGGACATAACTTAGTGGCAACTTAATCTTAAAAGTCTTTTCCAACCAAAATAATTCCATGAATTCCAGAACCCAGTTCCAGGATCCAGCTCCTGAATCCTGTTTTTCTCTCCCATTAAATCCAGACTGGAACTTCTCCAGTCTCTGCCCACAGCATCAGTGGTGGCTTGATCATCACTGGGCGACACTGGGTTTGTGTGTATCTAAGTATTTTCTTATTGTTTATATTTTATTGTTATTGTTTCATTAAAGCAGTTTTAGTGTTTTTTTTGTTTTTTTTTTTCCCCCAGCCCATTTATCTCTCTCCTCTATTCCCTTTCTTTTCCCTTTGGGAAGGGATTCATAGGCCATGTCCAAATAGTTCAGTAGCCAGCCCTGCTTTAATCAGGGTTAATCAGACAGTGTGAGCTGTTCAGCAGAAAAATGAACATTTTACGTCAGAAGAACTTTTTTTTGGTTAAAGATTTCCTGAAAAACCTGGCTAATTCTCCTTAACTCCCCTCTCACAGCCTATTTTCATTAAAAAGAAATCCTTCCCACATTAATTAACACCACCCTTTGCAGATTATTTTAACGAACCCCCACTGTCACTGCTCATTTTTATTAATCCAACCCCTTCCCTGGCTGTTTTAATAAATAAATCCCCTCACAAATTACTTTAATGAAGGTCCTGTCCGTCCCCCACCCAAGCCATCGGGCACATCCAGCCCCGCCCTGCCGTTCCCGCCACTCCGCCCCGCGCGCCGCCACGTGCTCGCGGGCAAGGGGCGGGGCGCCGCTCAACCGATAGCCAACCCTCGCTCCCCTCTAGTCTCGCCTTCCCCACTCTCATTGGGTAATGGAAGAACCCGCCCACCCCCGCCATTCTCGCGGGAAGTAGGGGCGGGGCCGGGCTGGGCCGCCCGCTTCGTTCCTGGTGCTGGGGCTCCGTCGCCGTCGAGGGCTGCAGCTGCTCAGGAGGTCCCGCTGCTCGTCGCGCTCCTCCCGCCGTCCATGTCGGTGGCTCAGCGCAGGTAGGGTGACTGACAGCGAGTTGAAGTCAGGCTGCAACTGAGGGTGAGCGGAATGAGGGTGATATTAAAGCCTTCCCGCCCAGTTGGGAAGCGCACGAGCGTCTCCAACGCCGGGCTGATGTTCCCGGTGCAGCGGCTCCTCCCTCTCCCCTCCGGCTGCTCCCCGCCCCGCTGCCGCTGTCACGGCGTGCCGCGCGCCCGGCGCCGCGCCTTCCTATTGGTCAAGTGCTGCTAGCGCGCTCCGCCCTGCTGTGCTCTTATTGGTGGTGCGGCGTGAGGGCGGGTCCCGCGCGGCCCCTCCGTGCTCCCCCCACAGCCCGGCTCTAGGGTTCCGCCGCCAGCGAGGCCCGCGCCCCGCAGGTAGGAAGCGGCCCGATCTCTGGCCGTTCGCAGCCCCCCGCTGCACCACCTTTTCCCCCTTCCCTTCCGCGCGTCCACCTGGGGGGCCTTTCCTAGCCCTTCCAGAGGAGCCGCGGCTCCTCAGCTCCAGGCGGGCGCCCCGTGGGCCGGTCTTCCCTCAGAGGCTCGCCGGTGACGGTAGCCTTGGGGCTTTCCGTGTCATCTAGTGGGCCGGGGGCAGTCGAGGAGGGACTGGGGCCGCTCTCACCTCGCGGAGTCGGGGGTTGGATGTGCGTGGCCCAAATTTGAGGTTTCTTTCAGAGGCTTGTAAGGGAAATGCGGGATTTGGGGCTCTGGTTTGTAGGAATACGCGGGTGAGCCCAGCGCCGGGAGTTCTGCCTGGAAACCCCCAGTCCAAGGTGAAGCGAACTCTGGACTGGTGCTTATCCAGGCCTCCCAGCGCTGGTGAAAACCTGCCGTGTTTCCTGGAGGGGAGGCAAAGCTGCATCTGGATCAGCAGCAGAGCGAGGTTGTTGTCTGGTCCTGTGCTTTGTGTCTGGTTCTAGTCCTGTGGTTTGTGTTCGATACCTGGATAGGCTTGGAAAATAATAAGGGGTTTGAGTTTGATCATGTAATGCCTCTGCTAGGTGAGAGGCAAGGGAATGTTTTCAGAGGTCGGTGCCTTGTACATTGCTCTGGCAGCTTATCTGAGGAGAGTCGTAAAATTGTTTAGCTTGAAAAAGATCTGTGTCCAACTGGGAATAATAATAATAATAATAATCTGTCTCTAGGGGAAATGCTGAAGTGGCCCAGTCAGGAGCTGTGTTGACACTGCTCAGCTGTGGGTGCTGTTTTGCTCTGTGAAGGGCGTTTTTAATGTGTTTGAGATGGTGAAGTACAACAGAAGCACCACGGAGGTGGATGAGAGGCTTTGTCAGGTGGCCATAAAGCTTAACTCAGACTACTTTCTTATTCTTTAGTTTTCCACTGGGAGCTTGAGATGAGTCAGACTTTGTCAAACTGAGCTCTGAAAGTGTCTCTGTACCAGCAAGCAGCAGTTCCCCAGTGCTTCTGAAGTTCATGAAGCATCAACCACCAGTAAAGCTGTTTGTGTGAAGGCTCATTATGTGTTCCAAGCCAAGTGCTGCTGTAACAGGATAAGGTTAGTGATTTTAGGAAGGCTGGAGCTGAGCAGGGTTTGTGCTGGAGCTGTGTTAGTAGTAGTGGAATGGTCTCTTCTTCATGGAGGCATTCAAGGAGGCATGGCCCTTATCTGCTCTTCGTTTTGCCTTCTGGAATTCAAACCTCCTTGAACAGTGTGAAGAGAAGACAAAACATGATCAACACTTGCTCTGGGAAGAGGGGATTAAAATAATATCTGTGGGTTTTGTCAGAGCAGAGTGAGCAAGGTCAGAATTTGAATGGTGAGGACAGTGTGTTCCAGGACACTGTGTACCAGGATCATTCCTACTGTGGCTTCTCTCAGAATGCAGCATGCAAGTCAGCTGCTTCAGACCTCATTGTGAAACTCTGGCTGCTGTCTCATAATGGGTGGTGAGACGCTGGAACAGGTTGCCCAGGGAGGCTATGGATGCCCCTTCCCTGAAGGTGTTCAGTAACAGGCTGCATGAGGCTTTGAGCAACTTGGTCTAGTGGGAAGAGTCCCTGCTCATGGCAGAGGAGATGGGACTAGATGGTTTTAAGGTCTCTTCCAACCCAAACCATTCTTTGCTTCTATGACAGTGGAAGAGATTTGGAGCACTTCATTGTCAGGGGAAGACAAATAGGATGTGTAGCTGCAGGTAGGTTTGAGTGTCTGTGGGCTGTTGTGCTTGTGTAGAGAAGCAGGAGGAGGGTGCCTGATACAAAGTTTTAACTAATATATTCTGCCTTTAAGCAGAATCATCTTGCAGAGGCAAATACCTGCCAGCTTCTCAGGTAGTGGAAGATGATGAGCACAGATAGAGGAGTGTGATCTTCTAGTTCTATGTGATGCTGGCTTCAGGGGACTACAGCTCAAAAACTCTTGAGGGCTTTTTATTATTTCTTCTTACTGTTTTATTTTATTCTTTTGACTGAAGAGCTTGAGCCTCTTGGCTTGTTCCATTAGGCACAGAAGTTGCCAGTAGTTAATAGTTCTCCCAGTTAGAGCTGGCCAAGCAAGAAAGGGTTTTAAGGCCTTAACATGCCTCTAAAGTTGGCCAGTTGGAACAAGCCTTAGTATTTACTCTGTCCTTTAGAGGCATCTTGCCCTGCTGAGATGTTCTTTGGCACAGTTGAGGAACTGGGGTGAAACAGTGCCCTGTGTTTCTTTAAAAGCATTGTTTTCACTTCAGTGACCCTCTAAACCTCCTGATCCACTTGGTGATGGATCAATAGAACCCAGGTCAAAAGCAACTTGATTATCTAGGTGCTCTTTGTACCTTTTTTAAACCAGCAAATCCCCTCTCACTGAGATTCTGCAGCAGTTCCACCCCTGGTTTGTCCACCCAGCTTGTGACACGATGCTCTGTTGAGGGAGGAAGGCTTGTTTGTCCTGCCATGTGCCCCTTCAGGTGGGTGCTTCAGGAAGTTCTCTCTCTGTTCATGAGGTAATAACATCACTGTCTGCATTTGGGATGGAAGAGACTGGTTTATTTTTCTTTTTTTTTTAATAATCAATAAAAGTGCCCTAAAGCACCTCCTGGCTGGAGCTGTCCCTTTTAGATCACTCAGTGTGTTACACAGCTCAAAATTAGTAGGGACCTGGAATGATTAGTATCTGGCTGGTGGCCCAGAAAAAGGGAAAGCTGAGGCTGGAAGCATTTGACAGTAATTTTCTGTAAGACAAGTGTCCTTAGCTCTTTCATTGTCCAATTGATTCTTTAACAATAGCTCTCCCATTTGTAATTTCAAATCTATAGAGCAGCTCTGGTAGGGAAAACAAGAGGTGTGCTAGGGCTTGTGCTGTAGGAAACAAGAGGTCTTGGGTGCCTCCTTCAGAGAAATAGCTAAAATGTGTTAAAATCACCTCAAACACCCCTCCCCCCCTCAGAATGTTTGGCAGGAGTGGAGGTGGTTGCCTGTTGAAGCATGAGCAGGTGATAATCAGCTGCTGCTATGCTGGAAATGGGCCCCTCTGAGTCTCATGAGGTTCAACAAAGCTTAAGTGCAAGGTCCTGCACCTGGGCTGGGGCAACTCCTGGTGTCAGCACATGGTGGGGGACAATGGGCTGGAAAACAGCCCTGTGGAGGAGGACTTGAGGGTGTTGGGGGTGCAAAGATGAGCTGGCACTGAGCACCCCCAGCCCTACCACAGCTGTGTCCTGGGCACCGGGGGAGGGAGGGGGGCAGGTGCCCCCCCCCCCCCCCCCCCCCCCCCCCCCGCCCCCCCAGACAAACCCCCGCTCG
>VWZE01004243.1:1077599-1089410 GCA_013396675.1 Eubucco bourcierii
TGGAGTTGTGCTTGGGATTGTGCCTACCCAGGTGCAGGACCTTACACTTGGCCTTGTTGAATCTTATGAGATTGGCCTGGACACACCTCTCCAGCCTGTCCAGGTCCCTCTGGATGGATCCCTGCCCTCTAGCAAGTCGACTGTGCCACACAGCTTGGTGCCAGCTGCAAACTTGCACTGATTCCTCTGTCCATGGCACTGACAAGGCACTGACTTACCTGTTATTTTGTGTTTCTGCCCATGTGATTCATCCTTTTGCTTTCTGATGAGTGGAAGGCATCAGCATATATTACTGTCACACAATGGTTGAAAGGGACCTTAAAGATCAGCTAGTTCTAGCCCCCCTGCCATGGGCAGGAACACCTCCCACTAACTCAGGTTGCTCAAGGCCTCATCCAACATGGTCTTGAACATCTCCAGAGAGGGGACATCTGTAACCTGTTCCAGTGTCTCACTACCCTCACTGCAAGGAATTACTTCTCAATCACCACCCTAAAACTTACTCAAAATGTTGATGTTGAGTCTTGAGAAGTTCAGCTTTGACTTCAAGCCTTGTTTATTCATCAAGCTCTCCTGTTTAAAAGAGGAGGAAGAAGCTGGATGCAGAATTCTGCTGGTTCTGTTATCTTGGCTGAGCTTGGGTTCTTCTGTGAAGTTCAGGTGGAGTTAACTGCTTGGTGCATCTCAAGCAGAAGGACTAATCAGCTCTTGCCATCCCTGCTGTTTAATGTAGGCTTTCTCAAAGGCCCTAAGAAACTTTACCCCTCCTGATGAAGGTCTTTTGGATCTTCCTAATGATAAATGTCAACAAATGAGATCAGAACATCTTCTGCTGCAGGAGGGGAGAAGTAATTTTCTCACTCTGGGATGGGCTTTTTGAGAAGTACTCTTTTTTTTTCTTTTCTTTATATATTCCTGTTGCTGAGACACCAAAATAGGTCCCATATTTCACAGTGATGATGTGTGGCTGCCACTGGCATCCACTGGCTGTTCCTGGACTGTCTGTTTCATGTTGTAGCTGATTTGGAATGGCTTTGGTCCTTGCCAAGATGACTAATTCCTACTGGAGCTGCCATATGGAAGGTGAATTGGGAGAAAACCTCCGTTATGTGCCGGTTCCACAACCAAGGTGTTGGGGAGTTGCATGCTTTGAAGGATGGCAGCCACCTTCCTCCACATGTTAGTGGGTTTTGCTATCTTCATACATTGAGAGTTCTTCCAGAAACATCTGGATTTTCCCAGGAATTTGAACTGTCAGAAGAGCTGCTTGGGGTTTTGGGTATGTGGGAGGAACAGTTTCACTCTGCTCAGCCATCTGCTGGTGGTAACTTCAAGCCAGTGGGGTTTTAGGACTGGAAATGGGTAAGAATTTGATCACCTCCACAGCTCAGACATGAATGCCAACGTGGTGGGTGTTGGAAGGGGTTCTGGAGATCCTCCAGGCCAAACTCCCTGCTGAAGCACCCATAGCAGCTTGGCCAGCATCACAAGGTCCAGATGGGTTTGGAATCTCTGGAGTTTGCCTGGAAAAGATCTCCAAGACGGAGTCCAACCATCAACCTAAGACTACCACGGCCATTAAACCATGTCCTGAGTGCCATGTCCACAGGTTCTTGAACACCTCTAGGGATGGTGACTCCACCATCTCCCTGGGTGGCCTGTGCCAATGCCTGACCACTCTTGCAGGAAGGAGAATTTTATTCTTCATGTCCAACCTAAACCTCCCCTGGTGCAACTTGAGGCTATATCCTCTCCTCCTACCACTTCTTCCTTGGGAGAAGGCACTGACTCCACCTCACTCCATCTTCCTTCCAGGGAGCTGTAAAGAGCAATGAGGTCTCCCCTCAGCCTCCTTTTCTCCAGGCTGAACAACCCCAGGTCCCTCAGCTGCTCCTCACCATCCCTGTTTTGCAGCCCCTTCAGCAGATGGGCTGTGGCTCCTGGGTGGCCAAGCAAAGTAGGTCAGTTATTTTGAAGGGCTATGATTAATTTATAAATGCCATAATTTCATGGAGGCACCCTTGATCTAAGCACTCCCTCTCCTCTGACAACTGGCTTGTTTGCAGCAGCAAACTGCTGCTTGACAGTAAACAAAAAACCCTTCTGCAAGGCTGAGCTCTGGGAGGAAATGGAAAGGATTAATTCCTGGTGTGTGGTTTGTGTGTGTAGTGTTGGGTTGGGTTTTGTTTTTTAAGCTTTAAGATTTGCATGCCTAGAGATTTATTTCCTTCCCCCCCCCCCTTTCTTCTTTAACATGAAATGGCTTTTAGAAGAGGAAAAATCTTTGGTATGTAATGCTTCCAAAACCCTTGGCAGATGGGTGACTTTGTTTCCAAACATCAAATGTTTTAGCTGTTTTAATGCCTGGTTTTAAACATGAGCAGCACTTGTGGAGAATGTTCATATTAAGCCTGGTGGGATTTAGACTTTCTAAAGAGCTGTGTTTAGGTTATCACTTAAAAATTGGTCAGCCTGGAGAAGAGCAGGCTCTGGGGAGACCTTATGGTGGCTTTCTGGTACCTGAATGGGGCTATGAGAAAGCTGGGGAGGGACTTCTTACAAGGGCTTGTGGTGATAGGATGTGGGGGAATGGTTTTGAGCTGGAAGGGAGGGGATTGAGACTGGAGACTGGGAAGAAACTCTTTACAGTGAAGGTGGTGAGACACTGGCAGAGGCTGCCCAGGGAGGTTGTGGCTGCTCCCTCCCTGGAGGTGTTCAAGGCCAGGTTGGAGGAGGCCTTGAGTGAGCTGTGCTAGTGGGAGGTGTCCCTGCCTATGGCAGGTGGTTGGAACTAAATGATCCTTGAGGTCTCTTCCAACCTTACCATTCTATAAGGGATCAGGAGAAGAAGGAAGTTCTTTCCAGTGAGGGTGGTGAGACACTGGCACAGGTTGCCCAGGGAGGTTGTGGCTGCTCCCTCCCTGGAGGTGTTAAAGCCTCATCCAGCCTGGCCTTGGGGAAATCTGCTCTAGTGGAAGGTGTCCCTACCCATGGCAGGGGACTTGCAAGTAGATGAGCCTTGGAGGTCACTTCCAACCCAAACTATTGTGTGAATCTATGGAACAAATGAAGACTTATGGAAAGCTTACTGTGATATTTGGAATGCTTTGCATAATATATTAAAAAAAAAAAAAAGAAAAAGGACCCATCCAGCCTGTCCAGGTCCAATGGGATGAGATTCAGCATGACCAAGTGCTGGGTCTGCACTTGAGTCACAACAACTCTGTGAATGCTCTAGGCTGGGGGAAGAGTGGTGGAAACTCTTCCCCTTGAGAGTTGTCAAGCCTGGCCCAGGCTGCCCAGGGCAGTGGTTGAGTCCCCACCTCCGGAGGGGTTTCAAAGCCATGGAGATGTGTTACTGAGGGCTGTGGTTTAGTGGTGACCTGGCAGTGCTGGGGTAATGGTTGGACTTAAAGATCTTTTCTATCCTTGCTGAGTGGTGAGGGTAGCCAGATGCATGCAAGAAGTGTGCTTCTGCATTTGATGTCTCCCAGATGCTTTCCTCAGCTGTCAGGGGTCTTATTTCCAGGAGATGTTTCAAAAAAAGGCTTTTCTGTCTTGGTTTACAGCAGCTCTGGCCAGGAGGTTATGCTTCCCTGTTGGTATAAAGTGGAGCAAACTGGTCACAAAAGACATCTAGTCCTTAAACTGGTGTTTGCTCTTTGAACTACCTCCAGAAGGAAATATTTGGTGCTTTATCTCTTACAGAAGTGTTCCTTGTGTGGTGGATTTCTTCTTAGACTCTAATTCTCCTCTCTGTGACCTCCTTAGCTTAAAGCCCAGCAGTGAATGTTCTGCTTTAGGCAAAAGCTTTGCACAGTTAGAGAATCATAGAATGGGTTGGAAAAGAATTCCAAGATCAAGTCCAACTTTCAACACCACCATGGCCACTAAGTCATGTCCCCAAGTGTCATGTCCACAGGTTTCATGGAACTGTTGGGAGTGGGTCCAGAGGAGGCCATGAAGATGCTGAGAGGGCTGAAGCAGCTCTGCTCTGAGGACAGGCTGAGAGTTGGGGTTCTGCAGCCTGGAGAAGAGAAGGCTTCCAGGAGACCTTAGAGTAGCCTTCCAGTATCCAAAGGAGGCTTCCAGAAGGCTGGGGAAGGACTATTGACAAGGTCTTGCAATGCCAGGACAAGGGGCAATGGGTTTGAACTGGCAGAGGGGAGATTTAGACTGGATGTTAGGAGGAAGTTGTTTGCAGTGAGGGTGGTGAGACACTGGCACAGGTTGCCCAGGGAGGTTGTGGCTGCTCCCTCCCTGAAGNTTGACTGCTCTTGCAGGAAAGAAATTGTTCCTGGTCTCCAACCTAGACCTCCCCTTTTTGAGGCCACTTCCTCCTGTCCTGTTGCTTTCTCCTTGGAAGAAGAGCCTGATCCCACCTGGCTCCAACCTCCTTTCAAGGAGCTGTAGAGGGCCAGGAGGTCTCCCCTCAGCCTCCTTTTCCCCAGGCTGAACAACCCCAGTTCCCTCAGCTGCTCCTCACCAGATCTGTTCTCCAGACCCTTCTCCAGCCTTGTTGCTCTTCTGAGCTTTCTTTGGAAGGCAAATCTTGGCAGTGATGTTCAGTGACAGCCAGGTCCTGGTATTTGTGGGCTGTGGGTTTATAGAGAAACAGATTGGCAGATGTGCTGCCACCACATGTTTCTCCTTAAACAGCTTCCCAAAGTGGAAGAACTCCTCCAGGACTGGAGTGGGATTTCTTATTCTCTGGGCTTTGCTGTCAGAGCAAACCCATCCATGTGGAGTGGATGGCATCCCTGTGGAATGGGGCATGGCAGCAGAGGCTGTGGCTGGGAGAGAGCCCAAGATCAGATCTTGGATCAAAACGTTGCATTTTTGACTGCGTGAGGATTAAGGGCAAAGGTCTGGGTTGATGGAGGTGTTGGCAGAGCCATCTCCACGACCTGCATGCAGCAGGTTTGTTGTCTCTTGGCATCTGAGTGCCCTCTGCTGGCACGGACTCCTCAGCTTCCAGGGATGGAGCTTGCTCTGTGGGTTGTAGCAGGTCCTACAGCAACCTGGGCCAGACCTTGACAGTCATTCCTAAACCTGCCATGGGGCAACTTGGGGACATTTAATCTTGTCCTGTCATTTGTTCCTTTGAGAGAGGAGACCAAAGCCTCACCAGGCTGCAGCCTCCTTCCAGGCAGTTGCAGAGAGGCAGAAGGTCTCCACAGCCTCCTTTTTTCCAGGCTGAACAACCCCAGGTCCCTCAGCTGCTCCTTACAACCCCTGTTCTCCAGACCCTTCCCCAGCTTCACTGCCCTTCTCTGGCCCTGCTCCAGCCCCTAATCTCCTTCTTGCATTGAGGGGCCCAAAACTGAACCCAGGATTCAAGGTGAGGCCTCAGCAGTGCTCAGTCTGGGGAGACAATCCCTGCCCTGGTCCTGCTGGCCACACTATTGCTGATGCCAACCAGGATGCTGGTGGCCTTCTTGGCCACCTGGGCACATGGTGGCCTGTCTTCAGCTGTTGTCAACCAGGACCCCCCAGGTCCTTTTTCACTGGGCAGTTTCCAGCCATTCTGTCCCAGTCCTGGAGCTTTCATGGGGTGGTTGTGACCCAAGTACAGGACCTGATTCTTGACCTTGTTCAGTCTCATCCCATTGACCTTTACCATGGTCCCAGCCCATCCATATTGGGGTTGAACATTGAAATAGTAGCACTTGAGGGACAGTTTTATACCTCAGGGACTCAATTTGAGGGATTGAGTGCTCGTGTTAGTTGAGTGTAGCAGTTTGAGTCAGACTGGTTCCACTTTGGAACTAGGGGATCCTTCAGATCCCTTCCAGCCTGGTATTCTATGGATCTATGAATCTTTGGAGACCAGAAATGCCTGTTGCACCAGGAAGAATCACGCAGAGTCAGGAGTGAAGATGGTCAGGGTGGAAAGAGACCTCTGGAGATGGAGTCTGACCACTTGCCAAGGCAGGTTCACCTAAAGGAGGTCACACAGAAACACATCCAGGTGGATTTTGATGGAGGCTCCACAACCTCTCTGGGCAAGAGACTTGAGTCAAGCTGCTTGTGGGGTTTGGGTGGACAAAGATCATCCTGGAAACTAAACCAGGTGCTGAAATAAAGACTACATTTTTTTGGGGGGAGGGGAGGAGAAGGGTACAGTGTTAGCACAGCTTTGTTGTGTGTGGGCTCAGACAGCAAAGCAGCCCACGTCTGCCTTGAGTGTTTCATGAATATTAATGCTGTCCTCCTCCTGAGCAGTTAATTGGGTGCTGTCCCTTCATCCACCTGACTGAAATTGAAAAGTGCTCTGCAGAAATGACAAATGTCAGAGTGAAACTTGCTGTGTTCTGTCTACTGGGAGCAGGCTTCAGTGCCTGCTCCTCTGCTCTCTGCTACCAGTCAGGTCCATAACCTTAAACCCCTATAAGCTGAGTCTCTGCTGGCCTTTTGCATCTGGATTGAGTGCTCCAGGGGGCATTTGAGGCCACAGCTCAAATTCTGGGTTCAGTTTTCAGCTCCTCCCTCAGAGAAGGACATTGAGGGGCTGCAGTGTGTCAAGTGAAGGGCAGAGTGGCTGGAAATTGTCCAGTGGAAAAGGACCTGGGGCTGTTGGTCAGCAGCAGCTGAAGATGAGCCAGTGTGTGGCTGAGAATGCCACCATGCAGCAGTAGTGTGTCCAGCAGGACCAAGGCAGGGATTGTCTCCCTGTACTGGGCACTGGTGAGGCCGCACCTTGAATCCTGGGTTCAGTTTTGGACCCCTCACTTCAAGAAGGACATTGAGTTGCTGGGTCCAGAGAAGGGCAATGAAGCTGGGGAACAGGGCTAGTGAGGAGCAGCTGAGGGAACTGGGGTTATTCATCCTGGAGAAAAGGAGGCTTCAGGGAGACCTCCTGGCTCTGTACATTTCCTTGAAAGGAGGATGGAGCCAGGTTGGAGTAGGTCTCTTCTCCCAGGGAGCAAGAAAGATGAAATGCTGTCAAGTTGTCCCATGGGAATTTAGGTTGGACCTGAGGAACAATTTCTTTTCCTTGAAGATTGCTCAGGGCAATCTCTCTGAAAAGAGATTGGAGCCAGGTGGGGGTTGGTATCTTCTAATCCCCCTTTAGGTCTTGAAAGGCCACCAGAAGGTCATCCTGGAGTCTTCTCCAGGCTGAACAACCCCAACTCTCTCAACCTGGCCTCACAGCAGAGGGCTTCCAGCCCTCCTACCGCTGCTGTGGCCTCCTCTGGCCCTGCTCCAACAGCTCAATCTGAGGACTGCAGGGCTTAACCATCATCTGCAGACTTGCTGAGGTGCACCTCATCCCACCCTCCGTGTCACCAACGAAGATCTCCATCCCTCAGGGCTGCAGAAGTGTCAGTTGTGCCTTTTCCTGCTTGGTTTGTGTCACTTCTGCCTTTGGCTTCTCCCACCCTCTACCTACCATAGTCCTGGTGGGGCTGGCGGAACGTCTGACTGCGTCAAGACCTCCATCCCCCTTCTGAAGGTCCCTGCAGGGATTTCTTGGCTCTTGCAGCCATGCCCTCTTCCAGCCCCCGGTCCAAGCGGTTAGTAAGAGCTGCCTCTCGCCTTGCTGGAGAAATGGGGAGCAAAGCACCTGTTTGGCTGCTTCATGCTCAGCCTCCAGGCAGTCTCCTGGGTCTATTTCCAGGCTCTGCAGCTGTTCTTTTCACAAGCCAGAAACGCAACTTGGCCAGATGGACTCTCCTGGCTGTTTCCAAGCTGTTGTAGGGATGCTCCTGATTTATTCTCTGCTGACCTGTTGTAACCAACCAGCTTGGTCCTGCCCATCTGGGGTCAGTGGGGAGCAAGGGGACCTTGGCCCAGCACTGATCTCTACATCAGTCCTGTGGAGCAGGACTGCAATGACTTCTGGAATTCTACCAGGATTTTGGAGAGGAATTCTCCTTGAGGAAGAGGTGCAGGGATATTTCTACTGCCTATGGGCCTGTTGGGGTGGGCTCAGAGGAGGCCACAGCAATGCTGGGAGGGCTGGAAGCCCTCTGCTGTGAGGCTGGGCTGAGGGAGTTGGAGGTTGTTCAACCTGGAGAAGGCTCCAGGGGGACCTTCTGGTGGCCTTTCAGCACTTAAAATGAGCTGAGAAGAAAGTTGGGGACAGGCTTTTGAGCAGAGCTTGTCCTGACAGGACAGAGTGTAAGGGTTTGAACTAGAAGAGGGAGGTTGAGACTGGAGAGAAGGGAGAAATGTTTGACCCTGAGGGTGGTGAGAGCCTGGCCCAGACTGCCCAGAGATGAGAGATGCTCTGTGCGTGGAGGTGTTCAAGGCTAGGGTGGACAAGGCCTTGAACAACCTGGTCTGGTGTTCCTGCCCATAGTGGGGGAATTCAGAGCTCAGTGATCTTCAGAGTCCCTTCCAACCCTACCCAATCTGTGATTCTGTGATTGCCAGAGGACCAGAGTGCAAACTGGGTGAGATCTCAACCTGACCACTTTAAGGCAGCTGGATAAACTCTCTATTATTTAAGATCCCATCTATTGGTGCAGGCAAGCCAAAGGCTTTGGGGGAGATGCTACTGACTCAACAGACTTTAAAAATGTATGTTGAGTGTGAAGAGATTCTTGGCTGCTGCAGCCTTGCCCATGGCGGGTGGGGGCTGGCTGGGCCGCGGTGTTGGGGCTGGCTGGGCTGCAGTGGGGGGCTGGCTGGTCTTTACGGTCCCTTCCAACCCTACCCATTCCATGATTCTGCAGCCTGGCTGGGAGGCAAATCCATGCGGGGCCTTTCTCGGTTGGGATCTTGGCTTTTGTTTGCTTCAGTTTATAAATAAGTGCCAAGAAAAATGAGTGGTTCTGTTGTAAAGATGTTTTCAAGGCCACTTATTTAGTAGCTGGGGTTGGGGTTTGTGTTTAGGATTTGGTTTTTTTTTTTTTTCCCCTCTTCAGGAGAAGCGTGGAAGAGAAGCTGACAATTTAGTGGTGCGTGATGCACTAATAAAAACGTCTGTGTGGTTGTGGGCTTTAATCCTTTAAAGGAGAGAAAAAGAAACAGAGGAGTTATCAGCATTTAAAAAGCAAGACACAGGCTTTCAATGTATGCAAAGCCTTGGAGAGAGGGGGCTGAAGAAATGTTCTGCCTGTGTAGCAGAAAGCTCCTGACAGCCACATCGCATCTTTGAAAGTGAGGTTTGAATTATTAGAGCCTCTTTTGTTTATGAAATTGAGCCTCCAGCAAGAGCATTAGGAAAAAAAAAAACCAAAAAACCAAACCACAAAACAAAAACCAGTTCCAGGCTTAAGCAGCAATTTGAATGGGTGATTAAATTGGATTTCTTATTTTTAATTGAGCTAATTCAAGAGGGGAAATACTCCAGTAGGTTAGTAAAAGATCCAGGTGTGGTGTTGGCCACCTAAAGAAATGAAGTGTGTGAATGAGCCTCCTTTTAGGAGCATCCTTTGCCAACAGGACTCCTTCAAGGCAAAAAGAAAAAAAAAAACCTCTAACAGAAGAGTTTTTGTTTCATCTGAAATTGGGAAGGATGCAGAGAGCTAATAAGAGAGGAATTATCCACGGGGTTGCCAAGCTGAGGAAGGGCAGAGATCATTAAAATGCCATTTGAGGAGTTAATTATGTGGCGTCACGAGGCCATGCTGGTATCCTGCTTTCTTTGGAATCCACCTAGATCCTGGGGTTAGGATGTTGGTTGGGCTTCATCTTAAAGGTCTTTTCCAACCTTCATGATTCTATGACATCTCCTTTCTGTTCTGAGGAATTTTGGGGTTGCTGCATTATAAAAACCATCCCAAAAAGAAAGAGAAATAAACATCTTCCAGACCCTCTAAGTTTGTTTGCATTTGGTAAAGGAAAGAGCCCAAAAAAGGCAATATTGTTGGATTGGGTTAGGAAAGAGCCCCAAAAAAGGCTGTATTGTTGGATTGGGTTAGGAAAGAGCCCCAAAAAGGCTGTATTGTTGGATTGGGTTAGGAAAGAGCCCCAAAAAGGCTGTATTGTTGGATTGGGTTAGGAAAGAGCCCCAAAAAGGCTGTATTGTTGGATTGGGTTAGGAAAGAGCCCCAAAAAGGCTGTATTGTTGGATTGGGTTAGGAAAGAGCCCCAAAAAGGCTGTATTGTTGGATTGGGTTAGGAAAGAGCCCCAAAAAGGCTGTATTGTTGGATTGGGTTAGGAAAGAGCCCCAAAAAGGCTGTATTGTTGGATTGGGTTAGGAAAGAGCCCCAAAAAGGCTGTATTGTTGGATTGGGTTAGGAAAGAGCCCCAAAAAGGCTGTATTGTTGGATTGGGTTAGGAAAGAGCCCCAAAAAGGCTGTATTGTTGGATTGGGTTAGGAAAGAGCCCCAAAAAGGCTGTATTGTTGGATTGGGTTAGGAAAGAGCCCCAAAAAGGCTGTATTGTTGGATTGGGTTAGGAAAGAGCCCCAAAAAGGCTGTATTGTTGGATTGGGTTAGGAAAGAGCCCCAAAAAGGCTGTATTGTTGGATTGGGTTAGGAAAGAGCCCCAAAAAGGCTGTATTGTTGGATTGGGTTAGGAAAGAGCCCCAAAAAGGCTGTATTGTTGGATTGGGTTAGGAAAGAGCCCCAAAAAGGCTGTATTGTTGGATTGGGTTAGGAAAGAGCCCCAAAAAGGCTGTATTGTTGGATTGGGTTAGGAAAGAGCCCCAAAAAGGCTGTATTGTTGGATTGGGTTAGGAAAGAGCCCCAAAAAGGCTGTATTGTTGGATTGGGTTAGGAAAGAGCCCCAAAAAGGCTGTATTGTTGGATTGGGTTAGGAAAGAGCCCCAAAAAGGCTGTATTGTTGGATTGGGTTAGGAAAGAGCCCCAAAAAGGCTGTATTGTTGGATTGGGTTAGGAAAGAGCCCCAAAAAGGCTGTATTGTTGGATTGGGTTAGGAAAGAGCCCCAAAAAGGCTGTATTGTTGGATTGGGTTAGGAAAGAGCCCCAAAAAGGCTGTATTGTTGGATTGGGTTAGGAAAGAGCCCCAAAAAGGCTGTATTGTTGGATTGGGTTAGGAAAGAGCCCCAAAAAGGCTGTATTGTTGGATTGGGTTAGGAAAGAGCCCCAAAAAGGCTGTATTGTTGGATTGGGTTAGGAAAGAGCCCCAAAAAGGCTGTATTGTTGGATTGGGTTAGGAAAGAGGGTAAAAAAGGCAATGTTTGTGGGACTGGGTTAGGAAAGAGGGCAAAAAAAGGCAATGTTGGTGGGACTGGGTTGGGAAAGAGGGCCAGAAAAGGCAGTGTTGGTGGGACTGGGTTAGGAAAGAGGGCAAAAAAAGGCAATGTTGGTGGGACTGGGTTGGGAAAGAGGGCTAGAAAAGGCAGTGTTGGTGGGACTGGGTTAGGAAAGAGGGCAAAAAAAGGCAATGTTGGTGGGACTGGGTTGGGAAAGGAGAAGCAATGTTGGATTTCATTAGGGCAAAAAAAAAAGGGCAATGTTTGTGGAATTTGATTAAAGAAAGAGGGCAAAAAAAAAAAAAGCAATAAAGGCAATTGGAAAAAACCTTAGACAATATTTTAGGGGCCACATCCCATAAATAAAAGCTTTTGCAGTGGAATTTGGTTAGTTAAATCCCTTCTGAAGCTCATTTAATAATTCCAAAGCCTCTGCTCCTGCTTAGATGTAGCCAGCTGTAATTTGTTTCAAGGTTAGGCTTTGACTTCTGCTTTATTAGCTGCTTTTTTGTTTTTTTTTTTGGGGGGGGAGGGTGTGTGGAGTATTTAGATTCTTTTTTTTTCCCCCTCACACAGCTTCTCAAGTGAAACTGTATCATTGTTTGTAGTTCGTGGGAGCCTTGTAAGAGAAGGGCTTGGAATGGGAAGGCTTCAGAAAGCTGGGAAGGAGACAGATGTCAGGATTTCCCCTTCAGTTGGG
>VWZE01004244.1:9044-23477 GCA_013396675.1 Eubucco bourcierii
AAAATTCCCTGGCATCACCTAGCACAAAATTAACCTGCCCACAATTACCTACTGAAAATTCCCTGGCATCACCCAGCACAAAATTAACTTGCCCACAATTACCTACTGAAAATTCCCTGGCATCACCTAGCACAAAACTACCTACCCAAAACTACCTGCACAAAATTCCCTGGCATCACCTAGCACAAAACTACCTACCCACAATTACCTACTGAAAATTCCTTACCATTATCTAGCACAAAACTACCTACCCAAAATTACCTACCCAAAATTACCTGCACAAAATTCCCTGGCATCACCTAGCACAAAATTACCTGCCCACAATTACCTACCCAAAATTGCCTGGCATCACCTAGCACAAAACTACCTGCACAAAATTACCTGCACAAAATTACCTGGCATCACCTAGCACAAAACTACCTACCCAAAATTACCTGCACAAAATTACCTACCCAAAATTCCCTGGCATCACCTAGCACAAAATTAACCTGCCCACAATTACCTACTGAAAATTCCCTGGCATCACCTAGCACAAAATTAACCTGCCCACAATTACCTACTGAAAATTCCCTGGCATCACCTAGCACAAAATTAACCTGCCCACAATTACCTACTGAAAATTCCCTGGCATCACCTAGCACAAAATTAACCTGCCCACAATTACCTACTGAAAATTCCCTGGCATCACCTAGCACAAAATTAACCTGCCCACAATTACCTACTGAAAATTCCCTGGCATCACCTAGCACAAAATTAACCTGCCCACAATTACCTACTGAAAATTCCCTGGCATCACCTAGCACAAAATTAACCTGCCCACAATTACCTACTGAAAATTCCCTGGCATCACCTAGCACAAAATTAACCTGCCCACAATTACCTACTGAAAATTCCCTGGCATCACCTAGCACAAAATTAACTACCCAAAACTACCTGCACAAAATTCCCTGGCATCACCTAGCACAAAACTACCTGCCCAAAATTACCTGCACAAAATTACCCAGCATTGACTAGCACAAAACTACCTGCCCAAAACTACCTACCCAAAATTCCCTGGCATCACCTAGCACAAAATTAACCTGCCCACAATTACCTACTGAAAATTGCCTACCATCACCTAGCACAAAACTACCTACCCAAAACTACCTGCACAAAATTCCCTGGCATCACCTAGCACAAAACCACCTACCCAAAGCCACCTACTCAAAACCACCTACCCAAAACCACCTACCCAAAAACATCTACCCAAAAGCACTTACCCAAAACTACCTAGCATCACCTAGCACAAAGCTACCAACCCATAATTACCTGCCCAACATTCCCTAGCACTGCCTAGCACAGAACCACTTACCCAAAGCTCCCTGCACAAACCCAGTTAGCACAGAAGCAGCCACACACCCATTTTCACCTCGTCACCTAAAATGTGGCATTTTCCTACCTGGCTTTCTTCTCCACACCTTAAGCAGTTACCATGAGTAAGGAAAACATTCACTATTACGCTTGAAGGAAAATCCCAAATTGAGGAATGTTCTAGAGCTGTTCAGGTAAGCTGAGGGAGAGAGGAGCCTCAGCTCTTCAGACAGGTAAGCACCACACACCCTCTGCCAGACCCCCAGCGTTCCAGTGGTCCCAACGTCCATGAGGAGTGAGGGCATGGCGCTGGACGCAGCTCTGGGAGGGCAGGGAAACAGGGGCTGAACAGGGAGCAGGGGGACAGAAGAAGCTGCCCCGCTCCTGCTGCCTGCCCCGCACAGCTCTGCATGGCTCCGTTCCTGCCGCTCCCAGGATGCTTGGAGGGCTTCACGCAGGCAGCCTGTGCTGCCAGCCTTGTGCTGCTGCGTTCCTGCTGCTGTCTGCAGCCCAGGGCAGCCCAGAGCAGTCTGCATGGCACAGCTCTGCAGCAGCCCACATGGCACAGCTCTGCAGCAGCCCACATGGCACAGCTCTGCCTGCAGCCCACATGGCACAGCTCTGCAGTAGCCCACATGGCACAGCTCTGCCTGTAGCCCACAGGGCACAGCTCTGTCTGCAGCCCACATGGCACAGCTCTGCCTGCAGCCCACAGCAGCACACATGGCACAGCTCTGCCTGCAGCTCACAGCAGCACACATGGCACAGCTCTGCCTGCAGTTCACAGCAGCACACATGGCACAGCTCTGCCTGCAGCCCATAGCAGCCCACATGGCATGGCCCTGATACCCCTGCCACTGCTCCTGGCAGTGTGTGTGCCTGCTGCCCGTGACCATTCCAGTATTTGAAGCCAGGGAATGCTAACCTCCCTTCTTTTTGATATATGTTTTCCCCACAGCTTTTCCCTCCTTCTCCCCCATGCTCCAGCCCAACCTCATTAGCCTTATTCATCAGCTGTTTTGCCGTTTCATCTTTATTTACTTCAAGGGAGTCATTCCCTCTGTAGCACGACCCCTCCCCACCTCCTGCTGACCAGGTTTGGTACAGGATAACCAGGTCATGACACTCCTACAAATTAATTAATTGGGAATGACCTTTCCAACCATCCCTGCTCGAGAAAACCCAAGGCAATGTTTTGTAGAGAGGATTAAGTCAGCATGCTCAGGCTAGCAGAGATAATCGGGGAATAGTTTAGATCAGAAGACTACTTCAGAAAAAAGACTTCACGACCTTTTCCTAAGCAACCTGCTCCAACATTCTAACAGCCTTCAGAATATATTTATTTTCTTATATTGAATCAGAATTCCTGTTTCCCAGCTTCAATGTGTTGCACTTCATGCTTCCATTAGGCACATCTGAGAAGCTTAGCTCTACCTTAACTTTGTGTCCCCAGGCTAATCAAATACAGCTCTGTCAGCCTCTCCTCACTAGTTCTGTGCTGCAGCTCCTAATCGACTTGCTGGCTCCCAACTGAGCAGCATCCACAGCTCTGTCTCTTTGATGGGGATCTCCAAACCAGGTACCACAGTATTCCAGGTGCAGCCTCACAGGTGCTGACCAGAAGAGAAGAATCACTTCACTTGAAGTGATGGCTGTGCCTCCTCTCGCTAACGAACTTCAGGATGCATCTGGTCTCTTCAGCTACTAAGGCACAGAAGTGTTCTACATGTTGTCAGACAAAGCTGCCTGCCAGTCAGGCAGTGGCCAGCCTGTGTTGTCCCATGGAGTTATTCCAGCCCAGACACAGCATTATGCACTTCCTTTTGTTGAACTCTGGGGGATTCCTGTAAAGTCTGTCAAGCTGAGGTCCCTCTGAACAGCTGTGCTGCACTGGTCCTTCCTGACTTTTAGTTTGAGCACCAAGAACCCATGAGCCTGTCTTGTGCTGGAACATGTAAAGAACATGAACAGGAACTTGTAAAGAACTTGAACTGGAACTTGTAAAGAACATGAAGCATTTCTGAGGCATTGTGCTGGTTTGAGGCTAATTGGAATATTTTAATGAAAAAAAAATTAGTTTATAGGCTGTGAAAAGCAAACAATGGTGATGTCTGCTGCACTCATAGGCTTAGAATCATAGAATGGTAAGGTTGGAAGGGACCTCAAAGATCATCTAGTTCCAACCCCCTGCCATAGGCAGGGACACCTCCCACTAGTGCAGGTCACTCAAGGCCTCATCCAACCTGGCTTTGAACACCTCCAGGGACATTGTGGAGCACAGAATCACCCAACATGATCTTTGATTCTGTGCTCCACAACCTCCCTGGGCAACCTGTGCCAGTGTCTCACCACCCTCACTGCAAACAACTTCCTCCTAACATCCACTTTCAGTCTCTTCTCTGCCAGTTTAAACCCATTGCCCCTTGTCCTGTCATTGCAAGACTTTGAGACCTTGCTGAGATGTATAAGAACAAGGACACAAATACAGGTAACACAGAGCCTCTTGGTCTCTCTGGCTGCTTGTGTGTCTGGGTTAAGGCAGAGGGGTGGGAAGAAGGTAGAAGGGTGGTTGGGAGCCCCTCCTGGGGTCTCTGATTGCTGGGAAGGGAATTGTGTTTCTGTATTCCCTTTAACTTGTCTATGTCTGTAACTATTCCTGTCTGTTGTGTCTGTCTCTGCTTGTCCATTGTGCTGCGCTGTAAACAGAGCTTCAGTCCTTAACTTCCAGCTGGCTGAGTCTAGTCTGGGGGATTTTACAAAGTGGGGGGGGCAGGGAACTCCCAAACCATCACAGGCATTAAGATAACCAGGAAACAAAGATCAGTTCTATTAAATGTGTGTTTAAACTAAACAAACAGAAGATGTTCAAACCTCGTGAGCACCTGTGCTCCAAACTTGAGATAGTCAGTGGAGCTCTCCTGGGGGATATGGCCAAATTCCACAGAAAGGCAGTGAGCTGGAGTGGCTTGTAGGAAACACTTTGTGTTAAATGGACATGTGAGCAATCCAACCTGTGCTAAGTGCTAGTGGTGAGCTGAAAAGTTTCACAAGAAGGTTCATCTGGAGGGCAAGGACAGCAGCTGCAAGCTGCCTCCAGGAGAACTCAACAACAACAGGAGACTAAACCAAAACAAAAGGACTCTCCAGAAGAGTTTGAACAGATAATGGTGAACCAATTGCCTAATGCCACAGAGTTCATGCCTTAATGATCTGGACCAATTGCCTAACAATGAACTAACCCCCATAGTCTGTTAGAAAGTATTTAAGGGTACACTCATATTCAGTAAATGGGCATTGTTTGGATCATATTGGTCTGTGTACAACTCAGTCCAGGATCTCTTGCTGCAGTGGCTGCTATGTTATCTGGCTCCTTGAAAACTTTCCACCTGTCTATAAATGTGCTCCAAATCCTCCTTTGGCTCTTTCTTCCTCCTTCCTGCACCATTAGCTTGCCAGCAGCATTGGCAGTGCTGAAGCAGAGAATGAACTGCATAATACCCAGATGAGATGCTGCCATTCTGTGGCCATTTGAGTTAGATTCCTACCTCAGACATAAAAAAATTCAGAACAGAGAAACTTAGAAATGAATGCTCTGAGTGGAGAGGTGAACATTCTAGGAACAGGCCATAGAATGGCAACAGTGGGTGAGTTAGTATCATTTCATTGGAGCATCAAGCGCTTTATGTCTGGAAGCACAGCTTGGACATTCCCCTTGCTGCTTCCGCTGCTTTGCCTGTGCCTGTTGCTGTCTTCATAGAATCATAGAATGGTAAGGTTGGAAGTGACCTCAAAGATCATCCAATTCCAACCCCCTGCCATAGGCAGGGACACCTCCCACTAGAACAGGTCACTCAAGGTTTTGTCCAACCTGGCCTTGTGCACCTCCAGAGAGGTTGTGGAGCATAGAAGCACCCAATGTGATCTTTGATCTGTGCCTGTGTCTCACCACCCTCAACCTGTGCCACTTTCAATCTCCCCCTCTGCCACTTCAAACCCATTGCCCCTTGTCCTGGCATTGCAAGACCTTGTCAATAGTCCCTCCCCAGCCTTCCCTTGCCACTGTTTTGGCTGCTGCTGTTTTTGCTGCTTCGCCGCTGTGTGACCCCTTCCCCATCTTCCTTCAGGTTATTATATTCCTGTAGTAGCTATATTCTCCTTATACTGTTATATTTAAACTATAAGAAAATACAATTCCTCTTTTTTTTTTTCTTGACTTTACAAAAAAAAAAAAAAAATAAAAAAAAAATCCATGTTGTGGTGAGTTTATTCTACCAGGGGAGGGATCTGCCCCAACCCAGTGCACATTCTGAATATCCTCACAGTGAAGCTAAAGACAATCCTGTTCATCTCCTCAGAATGCACCAGAAGCCAAAGCCTCTTTGAAAGCCCCAATGTTATAACCTCCTCTTTTCTGAGCAAAGCATGTGAGCAATGGTTGTGTTAGCAGCATGCTAACAGGAAGATTCACTCCCTTCTGGCATGCAAGTATTGCCCTGGGCTGAGGCTGTCTTGTCAGCAGTGGGAAGGTTAAAGATGGTACTGTGCAGACTGAAGATGTTATTTCCCCACCTGTCACTTTCATTGGTTTTACTGTTACCCTGTAGATTTAAGACAGAATTCAAAACATCTCCTTCAGCAAGTCTCTGTTCCACACGTGAATAATTCTCCATTCAATCAAATTTAAATACAATCTCCCACATATTGTTCTCTTAACTGTTCCAGTATTGATGCACAGAGAGCAAATCCACAGAAGCAGGAGTTCTGCACTCACTCGAGTTGGTACAAAGGCAGAATTGATTTTGATCCTGCTCACAAATCCAAAGCAAAGGTACTTAAACTGGCATCAGAGTATGCAGAAGAGACTCAGGTTTGGAAAGACAGGGGAGCCTGAGTGCAAATAACATCAACAAAATAACGTTTGACTCACTTCACAAATATTGCATTGAGCAGTGAGAACTCCCTGAACGTCTCAAAAGGTGCAGGTTGGAGAGCAGCAGCTTGACGTTGCTAGTTACCCAAGCTTTAAAGGCTCTCAGAGGGAGGAGTGACTAATAACTCTAATAACTAATACTAATAACTAACTCTAATAACTAATACTAATAACTAACTCTAATAGTAGCAGACCACTCCAAGTTCAAAGGCAGCTGCCCAGACTCCCTCTGCACGGCTGCCTGTAGCATCTGCAGCAGCTCAGGTAAGGGCAGCGTTACGCAGTAAGCTCTAAGCGGAGCAGTGGGTTTGCAGCTCTTTCTGAACACCAAAGTTTTAGCAGAACTCACGGTCAGCAGCTGCTGCTTGCTCAGCTTCTGAGTGCCTAGAGCCAAGCCAGTAGGATTCCTGCACAGGGAAGTACCAAGGCTGTGGTAGTCCATAGTCCCCTAAACCAAAAACAGGCAGGTGAGGCACACTTGGTAAATGTATTTCCCAGCTGGTACAAATTCATCTAGACAAAGCCTGAGGTACAATTCTAAACCCTTTGGGTCCTTGTGTTGCTTAGCAGAAGGTCAGACTGCCCACCAAGTCCCTGCCAGAGCAGATCTGATCTGCTCTGGTTTGGTTTTCACTTTCCTCCTTTGGAGAGGAGAGCGACGCTCCCAGCTCGCAGGATCTGACCAGTTTTGCTCTTCCTTACCTGGGAGGTGCTTGGTTACAGAACAGAGCTACCCTCTGCACAGAGACAGTCTGGATCCTCCTCAGCAGGCAGAGGAGCAAAGGAACACCCTGACTGACTAAGAATGGACCCCAGCATTCCCAGGATTCCCATTCCAGCAAATCCCCCTTTTATTTTTCCTGCCCTCTTCCTTCTCTTCTTTCTCCTCCCTGGGCATCCTTTTTTCTTGGTTTGTAGTGGGGAGCAGCCATGAGGACGGCTCCTGGAAGGGATCCTCTCACTCTCTCCCTGGTCTTCCTCGGCTCTTATCAGGGATCAGTTGTGAAGATGCCTTAAGTCCTATTCCCTAGCCACCAGACCCCCCCAATCCCTGCTCCCATTCTTCTCCTTTATCAGGGAGCAGCTGTGAGGATGTTCCTGGTCCCCATCAGCCACTGCAGCCTCTATTCCCTGTCCTCTTTTCCCCCTCCTTTAGCAGGAAGGAGTTTTACAGGCTGAGAGAGTTGGGACTCTGCAGCCTGGAGAAGAGAAGGCTTCCAGGAAACCTTAGAGTCTCTTCCAGGATCTGAAAGGGGCTCCAGGAAGGCTGGGGAGGGACTATTGACAAGGTCTGGGAATGGCAGGACAAGGGGAATGGGTTTGAAGTGTCAGAGGGGAGATTGAAAGTGGATGTTAGGAAGAAGTTGTTTGCAGTGAGGGTGGTGAGACACTGGCACAGGTTGCCCAGGGAGGTTGTGGAGATGATCAAAGATCACATTGGGTGATTCTGTGCTCCACAACCTCCCTGGAGGTGTTCCCTTGAAGGGAAGGGGAGGTTGTGGAGCACAGGTTGGAGGAGGCCTTGAGTGACCTGTACTAGTGGGAGGTGTCCCTGCCTGTGGCAGGGGGTCGGAACTGGACAAGCTTTGAGGTCTCTTCCAACCTTGCCATTCTATGATTCTATAAACTCCTACAGCAAGATCAAAGACTACAGCACTGATCTAGTAGGTCTGCATATGTGACAGAGAAATGAAATGAAAAATCCCACAGCAACAGGGGAGCAGAAACCTGGGGAGACACTCAGGGCAAATACGATGAGGAGGAAATAGATGCCCTAATGAAGGGGAGCCCTGAAAGCCATGACTTCTGTATGCACTGCTGTCTGAAAAACACCAGTTGGGTCTAGGAGCTCCTCTCATTCCTGCTGTGCTCGTGTTCTTTTGTAAAATAACCAGAGTTGCAATGGGGACTTCACAGGGGAGCTTTCAGGAGACTTACTGCAAATCAGCTCTCAAAATAAGTGTGTTAAAATTGTGTTGAAATCCTTTGTGTGGACACATTTCTTGAAAACTGAAACATCCTTCATGTGGTGTAGCTTGCCTTGGTAGGGACACAAAGATGCAGACTTCAGGTCTTATATTAATTTTGAAGTGAAATACCCTCAGACACATCTAAGGCCATTTAAAGGACCCTGCTCTTTTCCAAACCCAGTAACTAACATGAGTGACATCTGCATACAATCACCACCTGACCTTAGCTGTCATTAATTTGCCTTCATAGCTAGAACATTTGCAACATCTCAAATTCTAAATAACCACATAAGGGAAAAAAAAAAACAAACAAACAACAAACAAACAAACAAAAAACCACAACTGAAAAACCAAAAAAGAAGCCACCTGCCAGGAAGCACTTTGGGGAATTGCAGCTCACATGTGGCAGGAATAAATCAAATCAATGAAAATTACTTGCTTGTGCAACATGAGGGTCTGCACTTATTATGTTGTGACAATATCCACTAAGGAGTAAGATAACAACTTAGCAACTGAGGCAGCGAGCACAACTCCAGGCTGGGTGGGGAATGGCTGAGAGCAGCCCTCAGGAACAGGGTCTGGGGTGATAGGCTGATGAAAAGCAAAGGGGCAGAATCCCCTCCCTTGCCCTGCTGCCCACACTGCTCTTGCTGCAGCCCAGCACACAGTTGCTGTCTGGGCTGCACTCACACTGCAGCCTCAGCTTGAGCTTTTCATCACCCCACACCCCCAGGGCCTGTTCCTCAGGGCTGCTCTCAGCCATTCCCCACCCAGCCTGGAGCTGTGCTTGGCATTGTGCCTACCCAGCTGCAGGACTTTACACTTGGCCTTGTTGAATGTCCTGAGGTTGGCCTGCAGCTCTGCAGCCTGTGCAGGTCCCTCTGGATGGATCCCTGCCCTCTAGCAAGTGACTGTGCTATACAATAAACCCATATGGGAACTTTCAGTTGGCCTGAACTGCAGATTCCAAAAACGTTCCCTCAAAACAGCTGAAACCTCTCAAAGGACAAAATAGGCATGCACATGGTTTTCAACAGATCATCTTTTTGTCTCTCTTTTCTGTTTAGTTGCATGCTCCTCCTTGCTCATTTCTCCTTCTCAGAAGTAAAATAGGGGAAAGAAAAAGAAAAGACAAACAGAAAAGTGCTATACTGGGTAAGACTCATGGTCTACAATATCAAATACCTTTCTCTCTGGACAGAATTATTTGGAGACTGATTAGACAGTTTACAACATCTACCACTACCTTACCATGAATAAGAAATGGACTTACCTGGGAAAACGTTGTCAAGATACCAGGAAAGTATTCCATAGAGAAATGCATCCAAAAGCATCATTTTAATGGAAAAAAGAAAACTGTATTCATCTCCTTCCAAGGGACTGGTTCTGATGTTACCCCACTGCAGGCCAAGACCTTGCTCCTCGTAGCGTGACAGATACTCGGTGCCGAAGCCGAAAGCTACCTGAGAAATCAGACTCTGGAAGAAAGGAAAATGACATTCAGCTGAGCCCTGGGGCTTCGCAGCTCACCCACACCAGCAGCCTCTGGGAACCAGGCTAAGCCTGGCAACACCTAACCAGTGTGCTGGGCAAAGGGTCTGCACTGTTACGCTGGACTGGGACTCTTCCTCCTCTGAATGGCAGCAACACTCAGCAGTGCTGAGCTGGAATGGACTGAACCTGACACTGCCTGTACATCCCTGAACTGCAAGGCAACCTTCACAGCTCCTTTTCTCCACTCAAAAGGTATCACAGTATCACCAAGGTCCAACACAATACCACAGCCCTCAAGACCAGACCATGGCACCAAGTGCCACGTCCAAACCTGCCTTGAACACCTCCAGGGACGCTGACTCCACCACCTCCCTGGGCAGCCCATTCCAGCAGCCAATGACTCTCTCAGGCAACAACTTTCTCCTCACCTCCAGCCTAAACTTCCCCTGGCACAGCTTCAGACTGTGTCCTCTTGTTCTGCTGCTGCTTGCCTGAGAGAAGAAAGCAACCTCCTCCTGGCTACAAGCACCCTTCAGGTAGCTGGAGACAGCAAGAAGGTCTCCCCTGAGCCTCCTCTTCTCCAGGCTAACCAATCCCAGCTCCCTCAGCCTCTCTCCATAGGGCTGTGCTCCAGGCCTCTCCCCAGCCTCGTTGCCCTTCTCTGGACACACTCAAGCACCTCAATGTCCTTCTTCAATTGAGGGGCCCAGAACTGGACACAGGACTCAAGGTGTGGCCTTACCAGTGCAGAGTACAGGGAGAGAATGAGCTTCCTGCTTCTGCTGGCCACACTATTGCTGATCCTGAGCTGGAATGGACTGATCCCAGCCTTGCCTGTACATTCCTTACCTGCAAGGCAACCTTCATAGTTCCTTTTCCTCCACTCAAAAGGTACTATGCAGTACACATGGCACAGCTCTGCCTGCAGTACACAGCAGCACACATGGCACAACTCTGCCTGCAGTTCACAGCATCCCACAGCAGCACACATGGCACAGCTCTGCCTGCAGCCCACAGCAGCCCCCATGGCACAGCTCTGCCTGCAGCCCACAGCAGCCCCCATGGCACAGCTCTGCCTGCAGCCCACAGCAGCCCCCATGGCACAGCTCTGCCTGCAGCCCACAGCAGCCCCCATGGCACAGCTCTGCCTGCAGCCCACAGCAGCCCCCATGGCACAGCTCTGCCTGCAGCCCACAGCAGCCCCCATGGCACAGCTCTGCCTGCAGCCCACAGCAGCCCCCATGGCACAGCTCTGCCTGCAGCCCACAGCAGCCCCCATGGCACAGCTCTGCCTGCAGCCCACAGCAGCCCCCATGGCACAGCTCTGCCTGCAGCCCACAGCAGCCCCCATGGCACAGCTCTGCCTGCAGCCCACAGCAGCCCCCATGGCACAGCTCTGCCTGCAGCCCACAGCAGCCCCCATGGCACAGCTCTGCCTGCAGCCCACAGCAGCCCCCATGGCACAGCTCTGCCTGCAGCCCACAGCAGCCCCCATGGCACAGCTCTGCCTGCAGCCCACAGCAGCCCCCATGGCACAGCTCTGCCTGCAGCCCACAGCAGCCCCCATGGCACAGCTCTGCCTGCAGCCCACAGCAGCCCCCATGGCACAGCTCTGCCTGCAGCCCACAGCAGCCCCCATGGCACAGCTCTGCCTGCAGCCCACAGCAGCCCCCATGGCACAGCTCTGCCTGCAGCCCACAGCAGCCCCCATGGCACAGCTCTGCCTGCAGCCCACAGCAGCCCCCATGGCACAGCTCTGCCTGCAGCCCACAGCAGCCCCCATGGCACAGCTCTGCCTGCAGCCCACAGCAGCCCCCATGGCACAGCTCTGCCTGCAGCCCACAGCAGCCCCCATGGCACAGCTCTGCCTGCAGCCCACAGCAGCCCCCATGGCACAGCTCTGCCTGCAGCCCACAGCAGCCCCCATGGCACAGCTCTGCCTGCAGCCCACAGCAGCCCCCATGGCACAGCTCTGCCTGCAGCCCACAGCAGCCCCCATGGCACAGCTCTGCCTGCAGCCCACAGCAGCCCCCATGGCACAGCTCTGCCTGCAGCCCACAGCAGCACACATGGCACAGCTCTGTCTGCAGCCCACATGGCACAGCTCTGCCTGCAGCCCACAGCAGCACACATGGCACAGTTCTGTCATTCTTTACCTGCAAGGCAACCTTCACAATTCCTTTTCCTCCACTCCAAAGGTAGTATGCAGCCATCAAGAAGTTTACAGTGCAGACTTTTACCTGTCTATTCCCTGATCGTGGAGCATGGCCCTTGTAAGCAACACAGCAGAGGGCTCAGGATAAGGAAAACCAGAACCATCTCCTCCCCTGGTGTATCTGGCTCTCATACAGTGAGCTGCTAAACATCCTCTCCAGCTCTGCATTGCAAACCCAGAGCAAGAAGTGCCCCAGTGCTGCTCTGCAGGGTGCACGCTTCAGCCCCAGTGCGGGCTTCAGGAGAAGGAGGGCACGAGAGGGATCCCAACAGCAGCTCTCAGCCATGCAGCATCACACTGTGCTAAGTCAAAAATATTTGGTGTCTTCAAAACATTTCTTCTTCACTTACTTTGCTTGCCCTTTAAAATGTTAATTTTCCCTTCAGGGCCCCTAGGCATGCACGCTCTGCCCCTTCTCATCCCTTGTCCTAGCTTCTCTTCAGACTGACCAAGTGCATCAGGAGCAGTGAAATACACCCATGGCTTCTGGACAAGAATCATCCTTTCTTACATGGATGCCTCCTCCTCCACTCCTGGGTGACAGCTGTCTTTGTGCTTAGGCTGTGTGCTGTCACCAAGACTTCTTCCCAAAGGAGACCCTGTCAGGGGCCAACCCCACTCATTTCCTAACTTAATGCTTTGCACTGTACTGGCAGAGCTGGGTGGTACATGCTACAGCTGTGTGGCACATCAGAAAGTCAACTCAGAGACACATTTAGACTTAGTTGCAGCTCTTGAACTGCTGTATTCTCCTGTTCCTTTTGCACTGGATTCCTAGTCCAAAAGAAGACAGTTGGTTGTTTTCTTTTACTTACAGCATTAGAATACTCAATAAAGATGGCAGACTGGATTCAAACATTTGCTCCCCTTCCTGATTCATTGGGACACAGAAAAGCAGTCTGAATTTTGTCTAAGTTCACAGTTTAAACTGTTGACAGTTTAAATCTTGTCTAACTTCACAGTTCCCTTTAAAAAGCCAGTAAGAAGCTTCTGGTCTCAGGGAATTTGTTGAGTGAACTTTACTGGTTTTACTCAGTGAACTCTACCTGTAATGAAGAGAACTGAGAGGCACTGCACAAAGAAGATTTACAGCTTCCTAGCTGGGAGAGTATTTCTCAGAACTTGGGCACTTGGAGTCAAATCATGGAACAGTTTAGGCTTGAAGAGACCTCAGAGATCATCTAAGCCAACCACCCTGCCATGGGCAGGGACACCTATCAACCAGCCCAGGCCACATCCAACCTGGTCTTGAACATCTCCAGGCTGGGGCATCCACAACCCCTCTGGACAATCTATTCCAGAGTCTTGCCACCCTCCTAGTGAAGAATTTCTTTCTCAGATCTAATGTAAACCTATTCTCCAATCCATTTCTCCTTGTCCTAGCAGTGGACACTCTTGCACAAAGTCCCTCTGCAGCCTTCCTGGAGGATCCCTTTTGGCTCTTGGAAGGCAGATCCAAGATCTCCCTGGAGTCTTCTCCTCTTCTCCAGGCCGAACACCCCCAGCTAACATCACCCTCAGCCTGTCCTCACAGCAGATGTGTTCCAGCCCCTGGATCATCTTCGTGGCCTCCTCTGGACTCCCTCCAGCAGCTCTGTGTCCTTCTCCTGCTGAGGACACCAGAACCGGACACAGTACTTGAGGTGGGTCTCATGAGAGCAAGGGGAGAGACTCACCAGCTGGCCACACTCCTCCTGTTACATGCCAGTGTACAACTGGCCTTCTGGGCTGCATGGGCACACTGCTGGCTCCTGGCACTACATTTAGGTAAAGCAGGAATGTGAGCCTGAGGTGTTCTCATCCTTGGATATTACCTTCTTAACGAGGTTACAGTCCATGAAAAAGAGAACTACCTTAATGTTGTGGATTGCCTTTGTGTTTGTTAAACACAGAGAAGTTAAATTTGCTTTGACTTAGAAGGAACTGCTCAAAGCATCTGAAATCCATGCTAATTTCCTAGCACTCAAAAACTAAAATAAACTTTGGTGTTTTTTTTCTAAAAGACATGAAAATCTCTCCTGGTCACTCAGTTTCTTCACTTGCAGAGAGCTTCAGAGCTCTTTGTCAGTGCCATGGACAGAGGAATCAGTGCAGCCTCAGCAATTGTGCAGATGGCACCAAGCTGTGTGGCACAGTCGACTTGCTAGAGGGCAGGGATCCATCCAGAGGGACCAGCACAGGCTGCAGAGCTGTGCCCAGGCCAACCTCAGGACATTCAACAAGGCCAAGTGTAAGGTCCTGCACCTGGGTGGGCACAATGCCAAGCACAACTCCAGGCTGGGTGGGGAATGGATGAAACCAGTCCTGAGGAATAGGACCTGGGGGTCTGGGGTGAAGAAAAGCTCCAGATGAGGCTGCAGTGTGAGTGCAGCCCAGACAGCAACTGTGTGCTAGGCTGCAGCAAGAGCAGTGTGGGCAGCAGGACAAGGGAGGGGATTGTGCCCCTTGGCTCTGCTCTCCTCAGACCCCACCTG
>VWZE01004244.1:32358-43513 GCA_013396675.1 Eubucco bourcierii
CCACAACCTCCCTGGGCAACCTGTGCCAGTCTCTCACCACCCTCACTGCAAACAACTTCCTCCTAACATCCACTTTCAGTCTCCCCTCTGACACTTCAAACCCATTGCCCCTTGTCCTGGCATTCCCAGACCTTGTCAATAGTCCCTCCCCAGCCTTCCTGGAGCCCTCTCCAGATCCTGGAAGGCTACTCTAAGGTCTCCTGGAAGCCTTCTCTTCTCCAGGCTGCAGAGCCCCAACTCTCTCAGCCTGTCCTCACAGCAGAGCTGCTGCAGCCCTCTCAGCATCTTGGTGGCCTCCTCTGGACCCACTCCAACACTTCCATGTCCTTCCTGTGCTGGGGGCTCCAGAACTGCACACAGTAGCAGTTTTTTAGACTGAAAGTAGTTTTTAACTGCATTTTGATGTGTATTTAAGTTTGGCCAGAGAAACTGCCCTTCAGCAGATTGCCAAATGGATTCTGTAGCCATTGCCTTTGCCATGTGCCCATGCTCTGCCCACTGCTTGGCCCAGCTGCCAGCAGGACCACTTGTGTCAGCACCTGATAACTGGGGATGGACTAACTGCACTAACTGCTGCTGAATGCAGCTGAATTCTGTGCGTGTATACAATGCAGGTTCTAATATACTGTGTGCAGCTCTGGAGGCCCCAGCACAGGAAGGACATGGAAGTGTTGGAGTGGGTCCAGAGGAGGCCACCAAGATGCTGAGAGGGCTGCAGTAGCTCTGCTATGGTTGCTCAGAGAGTTGGGGCTCTGCAGCCTGGAGAAGAGAAGGCTGCCAGGAGACCTTAGAGTAGCCTTCCAGGATCTGAAGGGGGCTCCAGGAAGGCTGGGGAAGGACTATTGACAAGGGCTTGGAATGACAGGAGGAGGAGGAATGGTTTTGAAGTGTCAGAGGGGAGATTGAAAGTGGATGTTAGGAGGAAGTTGTTTGCAGTGAGGGTGGTGAGACACTGGCACAGGTTGCCCAGGGAGGTGGTGGAGCACAGAAGCACCGAACGTGATCTTTGATCACAGCTTTTGTGCTCCACCACCTCCCTGGAGGTGCTCAAGGCCAGGTTGGAGGAGGCCTTGAGTGACCTGTGCTAGTGGGAGGTGTCCCTGTGCTAGTGGGAGGTGTCCCTGTGCTAGTGGGAGGTGTCCCTGCCTATGGCAGGGGGGTGGAACTGGATGATCTTTGAGGTCCCTTCCAACCTTACCATTCTATGATTCTATGATCCTTATGTCTCCCATGTTGAGGTTATGGCAGGCAAGAACTAAGGAGGAACTTCACTTACCTGTCTTTGATTTTGTTTGTTTTCTCCACTGCGTCTATGTCCATGCGGATCTTGTATTTCACGTGCGGTGGAAGGCTGCTGGCTGTGGGCTCTACGTCTGGGAAAACCACACCAGCCCAAAATTTGTTTTCCTCCAGCAGATGAAGGGCTTGATGAGTCAGTTGAGTTTCATCAAGATAACCTTCAAATTTATCCAAGTTCAAGCACTACAAAGAGTCACAGAGACAAGTTCCATGGGGATAATAAAGGCAGGTGCTGGAGCAAACGTCAGTGGTTGAGAACAGAAAAGGGAAATAGCTGCGTGTGAAATATTTTCAGCTATTTTCAGCCTGAAGAGCTTATGCTGAAATTAGTACAGATTTGCTCTCTTGCCCCTCCTGAGAGCTTCCTCATCTTAGACTAACTGTTATGACAAGCTGAAAACACACAGCAGTGTGCAGACTGCTGTGGCTCAGAACTGCAAAGTGGTTTAACACAGTATCACACAGTATCACACAGTCTCACAGTATCACATTCTCACAGTATCACCAAGGTTGGAAGAGACCTCAAAGCTCATCAAGTCCAACCTGATACCACAGACTTCAAGACCAGACCATGGCACCAAGTACCACATCCAAACCCACCTTGAACACCTCCAGGGACGCTGACTCCACCACCTCCCTGGGCAGCCCATTCCAGCAGCCAATGACTCTCTCAGGCAACAACTTTCTCCTCACCTCCAGCCTAAACTTCCCCTGGCACAGCTTGAGACTGTGTCCTCTTGTTCTGCTGCTGCTTGCCTGAGAGAAGAAAGCAACCTCCTCCTGGCTACAAGCACCCTTCAGGTAGCTGGAGACAGCAAGAAGGTCTCCCCTGAGCCTCCTCTTCTCCAGGCTAACCAATCCCAGCTCCCTCAGCCTCTCTCCATAGGGCTGTGCTCCAGGCCTCTCCCCAGCCTCGTTGCCCTTCTCTGGACACACTCAAGCACCTCAATGTCCTTCTTCAATGGAGGGGCCCAGNGGAAGGCTGGGGAGGGACTATTGACAAGGGCTTGCAATGCCAGGACAAGGGGTAATGGGTTTGAAGTGTCAGAGGGGAGGTTTAGTCTGGATGTTAGGATGAAGTTCTTCACAGTGAGGGTGGTGAGACACTGGCACAGGTTGCCCAGGGAGGTTGTGGCTGCTCCCTCCCTGGAGGTGTTCAAGGCCAGGTTGGATGAGGCCTTGAGTGACCTGTGCTAGTGGGAGGTGTCCCTGCCTATGGCAGGGGGTTGAAACTGGATGATCCTTGAGGTCCTTTCCAACCTTACCATTCTATGATTCTAGGAATAATTCTGTCACCATCTTACTCCTAACATTTGAGGATTACCTCCTCCAACTTCAGAAATGTCCATCCAGACAAGGGAGGAATCACCACTGCAGCAAGTGCTGCTGCTGCTATTGCAGCCTGGCATAGTCCCAGCCTGTGCTGTCACCTTTTCTGGTGAGAATGACCAAGACAATGATTTTGAAACATGTTTAAGCCACTGTAGTCACTCAGCCATGGAAGTTTGAACCTTGCCACTTCAATCACACTTGGAAGGTTCCCTCACAAATGGAGGATCTTGGCAGCACAGATTAAAGGTGCAGCACAGGTGAGGGACTAGGGTCAAGAGCTGTCTGCGTGGTGTGCACCCAGGAGATAAAATGTGGCCAGGAAAGCTTCCCCTTTGCAACAAGCTGTGCCCTTGCTTAGTCTGCTGGATTACTGTGAAGTGTACAATGATCACTCTGTATAAAGACAGCAGCTCACCAAACCTGGAGTCCTTCATGTGGCCCCAGTTACCTCCTTCCTAATGGGCACTGTAAGGCAAAACCTGGTGAACACTGCAAACTCTACCATGAGACATCCATAGAATGACAGATTCCTGTTTGTGTATTTAGCTTCCATTCTTGAGAACTGCCAAAACCTTACCAGGGCAGAAGCATTTAACCCCCTGAAGGGCTGGGAAGATACTGACTGAATTACTTTGCTTCATAAACTTCCTGGAGGTTACCTTGTTCAATCTCATCTTCTTCATCATCTCTTACAAGTCAATGACCAAAAATTGTTCCACTTGAAAGGGCTCAAATTATTTAATGGGCAGACAGCTTACAGCCTCCTTTGTTTACCATTTCCCTGTGATCAATCACACTGTTTCCTTTGAAACTTGAGGTGTTTTTTTGGTAGCTTTATCCTTCCTGGTGCTTTGCAAATGCTCACTCTCCCAGAGTGCAAACTCTAGAGAATTTCATACCAGAAAGCATAAGGAGACAGAAAAAAAATCTGGCTCCTATGCCAGGAGAGAAATAAAATTAGAGTGATGGCTCAGGTTCTATTCATGGTTTTTGGGGGGATACTTTATCTCACATAGCTAACTGAGTTCTGGAACTCAGCAGTGCCAGTGCCAAGTCTTGCCAGTGTCAGTGCCAAGTCTTGCCAGGGTCAGTGTTTCCACAACAAGGTGCTGCTATGGAACTGTGTTTCCGTGCCAAGTGTTGCCCGTTTCAGTGTTTCCACCACAAAGTCCTGCTATGGCACTGTGCTTCTGAAGGGCTGTTTACTGTTTTGTTGTTCTGAGTTCTTCTTCTCAGGGTATTTGTGGCACCTGCAGAAGAACTCCTGTGGCTCTGCAGGGGAATCTGTGGGAATGGCACTGGGAGAGTGCTGACAGAGAGAACTGAGCTTAGCCAGGTTTTCACTGCAGAACAGACTGTGTGCACTGCAGAACAGATTGTGTGTGGGCCCAGCTGAGGAGCACCATAGGCTCTTCTCTAGGGGTCTAGTCAAGGAGACAGTATTTGGGATAGGAAACACACACTGATCTTGTGTGTGAGCAGAAGCCACAGCTTGTTTAAGAACACAGGTTAGGGTTCTGGTGTGGGAATAATTCACACAGTGAGGAAGCCAAAAGAGATTTTTCTATTGTAATGTACCAGCCAAAGGGTAGATTTTCTTTCTCTTAACATGACAAACTGCATTCGAAACAAAGGCTGTGGGCTCTAGCTTGGCTCTGTTCAGTGCACTGCAGCACAGCTTGTGCCTTCCTGAACTACACAACATAGAAAATCATTCCTAGGCCACTTGGGGAAATTGATTTCAGAGCTTCTCCCAGACAGAACCATCTGAAATGGTCCAGTGAAGATGGGAAAAAAATCAAAACTAAAATACTGAAGGCAAGTTGAAAGATAAAACTAGAAAACAGAAGTGCTGGTTTGAGGCTAATGGGAATATTTTTATGAAAAGAATTAGCTGACAGGCTGTGAAAAGCAAACAGTGGTGGTGGCTGCTGCACTCATAGGCTTGCTGAGATGGATAAGAACAAGGACACAAACACAGATAACGCAGAGTCTCTGTCTCTCTGGGAGCTGCTGTGTCTTCTGCTCTCTGCTGTGTAACCTAACTAACCACTCTGCTTCTAAACCCCCTGCCCATCCTCCAAACTCACCTTGCATGTAAAGCAGAGCCTGGGGTAAGGCAGATGGGTGGAAAGATGGTGAGAAGGTGGTTGGGAGCCCCTGCTGGGGACTCTCATTGGTGGGAGGGGAGTTGTGTTTCTATATTCCCTTTACCTTGTCTATGTCTGTAACTATTCCTGTCTGTTGTGTCTATCTCTGCTTGTCCATTGTGCTGAGCTGTAAACAGAGCTTCAGTCCTTAACTTCCAGCTGGCTGAGTCTAGTCTGGGGGATTTTACAAAGTGGGGGGGGCAGGGAACTCCCAAACCATCACAACAGTAATCAGAAAGCTGTCACTAGGCAGCTTCCACGGAGCAATTTAACTGTTCTGTGGCCTAAGGTAACCAAAAAGAAGTCCAGGGAAACCCTGAGGTAGTGAGGAGCAGAGGCCACTGCTTGGTTTGTGCAGTTTTGACTTGCAGCAGCTGCCAAAGGTCGCTGCTGGCAGCACAGCTCTGGCATGGCAAGGAGCAGGGTGTCCCTGAAAGGGAGCTCTTGGGTCCCATTGTGCCCCGGGAAGACATTCTAAAAGGCTAGCCAAGTGTAAACAGCAGGCTTTGAAAGAATGAGAGCGTTACAAAGAACACTGCAGGAGCTAACAGCTAACACCAGGTACAGTAACTGCCCTGACATTGTGATCCTTCCAGCACCGCCCTGCTGCAGCTGAAGTGAGAAATGGTTCTGCTAGCACCACACCTCAAATATCATCAGAAGGATCGGTAGAGCTTTGTGCCAAAGCTTCATTGTTTCCTCTCAGATAAACTCAGTTTCTGCCTTCTTGCAGAGGACCATTCATCACTGACACTGACCTGCATTAAAGTAAGGAGAAATAAATGTTCTGTTGCCTACAACTAGTCTGATTTTCTTCATGAGCTTGAGGCTTATTGGCCCACTGAATAATCACCATTTTGTTTTCTTTCAGTCGTGCTTGTGAGATGCAATTAATCTCTATAAGCACCTTGACTCTCACACGACAGACGCTGACTTGCTAGAGCACAGGGATCCATCCAGAGGGACCTGCACAGGCTGCAGAGCTGTGCCCAGGCCAACCTCACGACATTCAACAAGGCCAAGTGTAAGGTCCTGCAGCTGGGTAGGCACAATGCCAAGCACAGCTCCAGGCTGGGTGGGGAATGGCTGAGAGCAGCCCTGAGGAACAGGACCTGGGGGTCTGGGGTGATGAAAAGCTCAAGCTGAGGCTGCAGTGTGAGTGCAGCCCAGGCAGCAACTGTGTGCTGGGCTGCAGCAAGAGCAGTGTGGGCAGCAGGGCAAGGGAGGGGATTGTGCCCCTTGGCTCTGCTCTCCTCAGACCCCACCCGCAGTCCTGTGTGCAGTTCTGGAGCCCCCAGCACAGGAAGGACATGGAAGTGTGGGAGTGGGTCCAGAGGAGGCCACCAAGATGCTGAGAGGGCTGCAGCAGCTCTACTGTGAGGACAGGCTGAGAGAGTTGGGGCTCTGCAGCCTGCAGAAGAGAAGGTTTCAGGAGACCCTGGGCCATCCCTCCACGATCTGAAGTAGAGAGGAACAGAGGCCACTGCTTGGTTTGTGCAGTTTTGACCTGCAGCAGCTGCCAAAGATTGCTCCAGGAAGGCTGGGGAGGGACTATTGACAAGGGCTTGCAATGGCAGGACAAGGGGAATGGGTTTGAAGTGTCAGAGGGGAGATTGAAAGTGGATGTTAGGAGGAAGTTGTTTGCAGTGAGGGTGGTGAGACACTGGCACAGGTTGCCCAGGGAGGTTGTGGCTGCTCCCTCCCTGGAAGTGTTCAAGGTCAGGTTGGAGGAGGCCTTGAGTGACCTGTGCTAGTGGGAGGTGTCTCTGCCTATGGCAGGGGCTTGGAACTGGATGATCCTTTAGGTCCCTTCCAACCTTCCCATTCTATGATTCTACGATTGTAACACACTGGTTTCAGTGACATTCTGGTCAGGTGTCTAAACACCTGAAGGACAGCTTGTCAAAGAAGTATTGGCTTCTCTTGTCCTGCTCTTGATGAAATTAGTGATAATTACCACAAAAAAAAAAAAAAAAAAAAAAAAAAACCCCAAACAAACAAACAAAACCCCACCACCACCCCCCAAACATTTCCTTGAGATTTTTTTATTCACTTTCTACCTCTTGCTATCAAAGTGCCTTCAGACATCTAACCAACATTTTGAACATAGCATTTGGTGGAAGTGTTCTGATTCCCCCACACCCCCCAATAACAGGCCCCTGTGTTCTCACACCACTGCGTTATTTTAAACTGTGCTTTTAATGTTGAGGCTAATGCTAAAATCAGAAGACTTCTTCATTTGTTTTGAGTTTACTGCCTGTTGGCACAGAGCCCAGGCACTCTAACCTGCTTCAGGATTTTCCCAGCAGCAGGAGTGCTGACCCTACCTGCAGGTACTGGCCGAGCAGCCGCAGAGCTTGGTCTGCAGCTCTGAAGATGTTCCTCCAGTCGAAGTCTGCCATTCCCTCTTCCCGGCTGTCTGGAGCCCCATTGTGGAGGAAGTTGATGATGTGCTCAGCAGTGAAGCCTTCAGCACCCAGCTGGCTGTTCAAGAAGTTCCTCACTGTAGGGTGCTTCAGAGAGTCCTGGGGAAACACATCAGGACAGCTTCACTGCCAGGAGCCTCTTGCCATGCCCTAGGCTGTGCCAACTACACAGCTGAGCCACAGGTGAGAGCCCACAGCAGGTGAAAAGAAATTTATCCATGAGTATTTGTGGCATGCTTTCCATATAAGCAAGAGAATAAAGGTACTAAGTGTCTACTCCATTAAATAATAGTGCAGAAAACCAAATGTTTTCTGTAGCATGACCTGCTTTATAAACTTTACCTACAGACCTTACTTGCAGCTGACCAAAGTCAGTCCTGAGGGACCTGGAAATAAGCAATTTCCTAAGGTAGCAAACTGCTGAGCCCATCAAAACCAGAATCCTGCTGCCTTCTCTGTCTATACAGAGCCCAGTGACATCAGGTTGTCTGTCCCTGAAAGACATTTTGTAGAGGCAAGAAAGAAGTGACTGCTGCCTTCATTAAAAAGTCATTAGTCAGATTCTAGAGAGTGCCCAGACCTGAGGTTTGGTCACAGAGAGGATGCAACACCTAAGACTGGTGCTCAAACTAAGCCCAGCAGCCAGTCCAACAGTATAAAAGACCCCAGATTCCTTGCTGCAAAGGCTGTGCTTCCAGCCAAACACTCCAAACTAATTCTCTTCTCCCTTGGTAAAATAAAGGATGGTGAGAGGCTGCCCTTACTGAGGATGCCTAAGTCACCTACACGGATCATATTCATCTGCAGGCTGTCCTGAAAGAAGTACCACAGCTGAGGTCCTAATTCTTCCCAAGCTTTGGTCAACACTCTGAGGCGTTCGAGTTCCTCAAAAGTAGAGTTTGCCTGAGGAACAGAAGAGCAGGAAGGAGTGTCAGACAGCTAAGAATTTATGATCCAGCTGTTCAGTGATGTTACAACTTGCAAACATCTTCATACTTCAGAAACTTTTAAAAACAGCATAAATGTTAATAATCCTCAGAAAAACAATTTACAAAATTGAACCAGAGTCACACAGGATAAATTTCTGTAATAAAAAAAGTACACATCAACTCCAGTTAATTACAACTCCTTTAAATACTGAGGGTTTAGGTATAAGGAACTGCCTGGGTGGTGGCACACAGAAAGTGGTGATCAAGGGCACAATGTCCACCTGCAGACCAGTGCCAAGTGGCTCCCTCAGGGGTCAGTGCTGGCACCAGTGCTGTTGGACATCTTTGTCAGTGCCATGGACAAAGGAATCAGTGCAGCCTCAGCAAGTGTGCAGATGGCACCAAGCTGTGTGGCAGAGTCAACTTGCTAGAGGGCAGGGATCCATCCAGAGGGACCTGGACAGGCTGCAGAGCTGTGCCCAGGCCAACCTCATGACATTCAACAAGGCCAAGTATAAGGTCCTGCACCTGGGTACGCACAATGCCAAGCACAGCTCCAGGCTGGGTGGGGAATGGCTGAGGACAGCCCTGAGGAACAGGCCCTGGGGGTGTGGGGTGATGAAAAGCTCAAGCTGAGGCTGCAGTGTGAGTGCAGCCCAGACAGCAACTGTGTTGTCAGAACTCCCTTTGCTCTGATGGCCACCACAGAAGGGACAATTGCTCTTTGCACCATCCAGCCAGTTCCTCATCCAGCAGTGCTCCACCCATCCAGTCCATGTTTCTGTATCTGTAAGACAGGGCTAAACGGCTCTGTTTTCACTGGTGTCAATGTGGAACCCTGCAAACAGCAGACTGTTTGGCCTGGAAAAAGCAGAGTGGTGACCAAAATGGGTAAAGATCTGTCTCCTTGGTTTCTTTTCAAACAACGAGCCATTGTCCCTTCAGTGATGGCAATCCGAGCAAAGGGAGTTCTGGCAAGGAAACCTGACTAGGCACAGGCAGCTGGGTTTGTGCTTGTTTGTCCAGAGGTGACTCTGAGGCTCTTAGAAATACAGATGTGTTGCATTTTGGAACCTCTTACGTTTTGAAGGACTTGCTGTACTGCAGGTGAATTGGGAGCAAAGAGAATCTTCCCCATCAGCAGGGGCTTCGCAGCGCTCCAGGCGATTTTGGTGACGGGGTTGGACTCCAAGCTCTGCATCACTGCATTACAAAAGGGTGCTAAAGACAGAAAGAAACAGACTCTTTATGCAACCTTACCTAAAGCCTGGCCTAGCCATGTCCTGCAGGGCTCAGTGCTGCCCACACCGACAGCCTGAAGCATTTGCAATCTGTGTGGGTCAAGCACATTCTGCAGTTCAGGGGCAGCACAAGTAAATGGCTGAGAAAGGCTGGGAAGCAGGCATTGGAGCTGGAAGGTAAACACTGTGGGAGAGTAAATACAAATAAATATAACCCTTGGGAAAGTCGCTGCTGTTGCTCAGGAGTTTCAGGTGGAAGGGAACCAGACAGCTCAGAGCTATACGAAGGGTTTGGGGTGCTCACTGCTGGGCTCCTAGTGGCTGAGCTCCCTTGTATTGTAGTGTGACCTAAGCAGCTCTTGTCCCTCCTGGGAGTGGTCAGTCAGCTCTTTTCCCTCCTGGGAGTGGTCAGTCAGCTCTTTTCCCTCCTGGGAGTGGTCAGTCAGCTCTTTTCCCTCCTGGGAGTGGTCAGTCAGCTCTTTTCTCTCCTGGGAGTGGTCAGTCAGCTCTTTTCTCTCCTGGGAGTGGTCAGTCAGCTCTTTTCCCTCCTGGGAGTGGTTAGTCAGCTCTTTTCTCTCCTGGGAGTGGTTAGTCAGCTCTTGTCCCTCCTGGGAGTGGTTAGTCAGCTCTTGTCCCTCCTAGGAGTGGTTAGTCAGCTCTTTTCTCTCCTGGGAGTGGTTAGTCAGCTCTTTTCCCTCCTGGGAGTGGTTAATTCTCTCAGAGTATAAACTACCTGACTGGAGATCCAGCAGGTCTCAAAGTGGAACTCCAGAACATTTCACAACTGGACCCTACAATCATTCAGAACTAAATATTTAAGTGTAAGCATTTCTATCTCACTCTTCCACAGCAAAGCTTACTTGGATAGCTGCCAACTATTTTGTTCCTTGGCTGAAGCAATGAAGTACTTGGGCATTTTACAGGTCTTTTAGGGAGTCAGAGATAAATGGAGCCAAGTATCAACACAGAGAAAGGGAGGAGTACCTCCACAAGCACAGTGCCCATCTGTACTTTTTAATCATGCAACCATATCTACCATAGTAGGAGGGACACATGACCCTTGTTCTGACTTTAGCATGTCGTTCTGGAGGTGCAGAAAGCTTTCTTAAACCTGCCCCAATTTCATGGAGTAGTTTCCTTCAAGGACACAAAGCTGTGACTTTGTGAAAGCAAGTGAGAGATCACCCATAAAGGGAGGGGGTGTGTCAAAGGAAATGTGTACAGGAGGTCTAGAGAGATTCTCCTCCCCCTCTGCTCTGATGAGAACAGACCTGGAATACTTTATCCAGTGTTGGACTTCCCAGTTCAAGACAGAGATCTGCTGGAGGGAATCTGATGGAGAGCTGTGAGGATGACTGGGGACTTGAATGTCTCTCCTACAAAGTCATCCCAGGAGACCTGGGGCTGCTGGAGAAGAGAATGCTGAGGGGGAGATCTTATTTCATCTACAATATACAAGGGATGGGTGTCAAGATGAAGGTGATGCTGCTCACTGATAAGACAAGGAACAATGGGTATAAGCTGGAACACAGGAGGTTCCACCTCAACATGAGGGAAAACTTCTTTACTGAGAGGATGCTGGAGCCCTGAAGCAAGTTGCCCAGAATGGTTGTGGAGTCTCCTTCTCTAGAGACTTAAAAAATCCACCTGGACAATTGCCAGTGTGGCCTGCCCTAAGTGATCCTGCTTTGGCAGGGGAGTTGGACTTGATGGTCTATAGACATCCCTTCTAACCCCCAAAGTTCTATGATTCTGTGATTCTGTGACTCTGTGATTCT
>VWZE01004245.1:0-21863 GCA_013396675.1 Eubucco bourcierii
TCCCTTCCAACCTTACCATTCTATGATTCTAATTATTGCCTGCTGAGTAGCAGGAACAGTGCTTTTGGGTCTAATGCTTTTGGGACCAGTCTCTCACCTTTGGCAGTTGTGGGGGCAGCTGATGCTCACTAAAAACACTGCAAAGAAATCTCCTCTGGGTAATTAAAGATTCATCTGTCTAAGGAAAAAAGTTTCTGTGGTGGCCTTGAGTCTATGCAGAAATGGTTGGAAGGTGCAAAGTGCTTGGGTCAGGATAGCTCTGGCTAGCTTTTAGTGAAGGAAAGGAGGTGTTCTGCAGCTGCTGTGCTTTTCTTGCTGCCACAGTCAGGTGAAACCACAAAGCTCCTGCTAATCTGCAAGGCCACTGAATCCTTTGGTAGCTCACCAGGAGTACAGGTCTATCAAACAGGGGTTTTCAGCTCATGGAATGGTTTTAAAGAGGCCTTTGAAATCATCAATCCAGCATTAACCCAGCACTGCCAGGCCACCACTCAACCATGTCCTTAAGCTTTCTCCATTACAGCTCTGTCTGTCTAGCTACAACATATTTGGGGTAGCAACTGATGAAAATCTGGTGCTCACAGCAGGTCATAGAATAACAGAATGGTCTGGGTTGGAATTCGCCTCTAAAGCTCATCCAGTCCAAATCCCCTGCAGTCAGCAGGGACAACCTCAACAAGGTCAGGTTGCCCAGAGCCCTCTCCAGCCTCACCTGGAATGTCTGTAGGGATGGGGATTGGATTTCACTGAAACTGAAGGAGAATTCACCCAAATGAAAGATCAATACAAGTCTAAGGAGGAGCTCAAGGATTTTTCACTCTCAGCTGGGAGCACTTTAGGGAAGGTGCTGTGCACAAGTGTCCTTGAGCTCAGAGGAGCAGAGACAAAGCCTCCAACACATTAATTCGACCATCAAGCCCCACAGAGTCCTGACAGCTGCTGTCACAGGCAAGGTCAGCCCTGGTTATCTGAAGAGTGATACACAAATGCTTAGGATCCTGACATGTCTGGGGGCTTGCTGGGCTTTCAGCCATAGAAACAAAGGTGTTTGAGTCAGAAGGAGTTTTGCTTTGAGGCTGCAGTCACTGTCTCTGGTTTTGTAGCTGTGCCCTCAGCTGCTCCAATCAGCTTCATTTCTAAGATTCTTTCTCCTTACTCTGACCTCTGGCTCTGCAGGGGTTTGCTGGGTGCCCACTAACCCACCTAGAGACACATCCATCAGGCACTGCTCAGAAAGCACACCTCTACAAAACTGAAGCTGAGTTTAACCTTATAAAGCTGTAACAAACAAAATTCCATCTATTAGGCCCTGACTAGTGTCAGAATCTGTCAGATGAGCCCATGGCAAAGGAACCTCTTGGTCAGCAACCATTCCTTGTCTCATGGCCTCTTTTCCCTTGCACCTCCTCTTGCTTTTAGAGAACAGGTGGGGCCACTGTCTGCTTTGTCATAGAATCATAGAATGGGAAGGTTGGAAGGGACCTCAAGGATCAGCCAGTTCCAACCCCCTGCCATAGGCAGGGACACCTCCCACTAGCACAGGGCACTCAAGGCTTCCTCCAACCTGGTCTTGAACACCTCCAGGGAGGGAGCAGCCACAACCTCCCTGGGCAACCTGTGCCAGTGTCTCACCACCCTCACTGCAAACAACTTCCTCCTAACATCCAGTCTAAACCTCCCCTCTGACACTTCAAACCCATTCCCCTTGTCCTGCCATTCCCAGCCCTTGTCAATAGTCCCTCCCCAGCCTTCCTGCAGCCCCCTTCAGATCCTGCAAGGCCACTCCAAGCTCTCCTGGAAGCCTTCTCCTCTCCAGGCTGCACAGCCCCAACTCTCTCAGCCTGTCCTCACAGCAGAGCTGCTGCAGCCCTCTCAGCATCTTGGTGGCCTCCTCTGCACTGGCTCCAACACTTCCATGTCCTTCCTGTGCTGGGGGCTCCAGAACTGCACCCAGGACTGCAGGTGGGGTGTGAGGAGAGCAGAGCCAAGGGGCACAATCCCCTCCCTTGCCCTGCTGCCCACACTGCTCTTGCTGCAGCCCAGCACACAGTTGCTGTCTGGGCTGCACTCACACTGCAGCCTCACCTTGAGCTTTTCCTCACCCCACACCCCCAGGGCCTGTTCCTCAGGGCTGCTCTCAGCCATTCCCCACCCAGCCTGGAGCTGTGCTTGGCACTGTGCCTACCCAGCTGCAGGACCTTACACTTGGCCTTGTCCTGACTTTTAGGTTTAGCTTGGACATGAGGAACATTTTCTTCCCCAAGGGGTTGTCAGTGCCTGGCCCAGGCTGCCCAGGGCCCTTATCCCTGTAGGGTTTCACAGCTGTGTAGCCGTGGTGCTGAGGGCCATGGTTTAGCAGTGAGCTGGCAGTGTTGGGCTAGTGCTTGGACTGGATGATCTGGAAGGTCTCTTCCAACCTAACCAGTTCTAGGATTCTAGGCTGAATGCAGTGAGCTGGTGTCACAGGTGGAAGCAAAGTGAAAGGGGTCTAGAAAAAGTGTCTGTGAAGGGCACTGTGGAGAGTTGGTAGGTTTCTTACACCCAGCAGGGAAGGAGAGCAGTTATGTAAGTCAGCAGGGCTGATGCACTCAGTTAATAAATAAGAATGAAGAGGGACTATCAGGCTGGTTGGGACTGGGATTACAGGAGATGTGGAAAGATGTGTGGGACAGAAACCCATGCATCAGCCTGCCTGGCTCTGCAGGGAGCTGACTCAGGCTGCTGCAAGGCTTCTAACCAGCATTCTGATGTGATTCTTGTGCTTTAAATCAGTGTAAATCTGATGATCTCTTAAAAAAAAGAACCCAATCAACAAAACCACACAGAAACAGAACCCTCCTAAGTGAGCAACTCAAGAGAAGACAACCTGCTAAGCACTGCCTCTGTGCCAGCCTGGTTCACCATAAATGACAAAGAATTACCAAGTGCCATAGAACTGCTTGAGTTGGAAGGGTCCTTAAAGATCATCCAGTTCCAACACCCCTGCCATGGGCAGGGACACCTCCCTCTAGGCCAGGCTGCTCAAAACCTCCTGGTGAATTATCTCTACCAATGGGTTAAGCAAAGGTAACCTTCTCCCACTTCAGCCATGAGGACAAAAAGCACACATCCTGCAGCCACGGCAAGAGAATGCAGCAGCTGCTTTGTGTAGCCATTTTTAATGAAGGTAAGCAGCTAATGGCTGCACCTGGCCTGCTGTAACCTGCCTGTACACACCAGGTTTAAGGGCCTGTTTAGTAAGAACAAATAACTAACAGTGGGTTGCTAGTGGGAGCATCTGTCCAGAGGTTGGACCAGCTCTGGCATCCACAAACCTCTCAGGTCTTCAGACTTTGGGTGGAATTGGAATTGGAATTGGGAAAACCAGATTTTCTTGTATGCTTTCCAGCAGTCAGGAAGAGGAATGAGCACACTCCAGCCCTAACTGGTGTTTGGAGTTCAGCCCAACACAGACAGGCAGCAGGATGGGCAAACAGGATGTTTGTTCCTTCAGCTGAACCAAACCTGAAGTTAGGCTCTTTATTTTCTCCTCTCTTCTCTGCCTGACAACAAAATATGTGAGGGGCTCAGAGAGGTGTTTCAGCACCTGAGTTTGGCTGAGGACACCTCTCTGTCACTGTGACATTCACCATGAGAGCTGGGAACTCAATTTTCACAGCATCACAGAGTGTCAGGGGTTGGAAGGCACCTCCAAAGCTCATCCAGTCCAACCCTCCTGCCAGAGCAGGGTCACACCAGGTCACACAGAACACATCCAGGTGAGTCTTGAATATCTCCAGAGAGGGAGACTCCACAGCCCCCCTGGGCAGCCTGTTCCAGTGCTCTGTCACTCTCACAGGGAAAAAATTCCTCCTCATGTTTCCATGGAACTTCCTATGCCTCAGCTTCCACCATTCCCCCTTGTGTTGGCATTGGGCATCACCCAGCAGAGCTGGCTCCAGCCTCCTGGCACTCAGCTTTACATCCTTATCATGAATGAGGGCAGCCCTCAGGCTCCTCTCCAAGCCCCAAGCCCCAGCTCCCTCAGGCTCTCCTCCTAAGGAAGATCTTCCACTGCCTGCAGCATCTTTGTGGCTCTGAGCTGGACTTCCTCAAGCAGTTCCCTGAGGTCCTTCTTGAACTGGACACAATATTCCAGCTGTGGCCTCAGCAGGGCAGAGCAGAGGGGCAGGAGAATATCTCTGGACCTACTCACCCCAGCACGGCGTTGGCTGCCTTGGCCACTAGAGCACCATTTGCCCCTCCTGGTGTGGTGAGGAGGACAAAAGCAAGGTCAGGAGCATAATGCTTGAATTTTCTTTACCTCCTGACAAGAGGCAGACAAGCTTCAGGTGGTTCTGTTTGCTTCTGATAAGCGAGTTTTAGGTGTGTGAGCCCACAAACCTGGGTTTGGATGCCAAAAGGATGTGGTTTTGTTTGGTCCCAAGGAACAATGCACCTTTTGCACTCGTGGATGTTGAAAATGCTGTGAGTGCTTTGGAGGTTGTGCCTCCAGCTGTGGCAAAAGAGCCTCCCTAATGCAGGTTAAACTCCCAGAGAGCAGTTTCTGCTTTGGTCCTGCTTTGAACTGCATTATCTGGGCTGGTCTCCTTCTAGCACAACCTGTGAAATGATCCTCATCTTTTAACTTACCTGGATGCTTTAACAATACCCTTGAGCTGTTTTCCTCTTCCTGCTAACTGTCCAATACCCTCAGCTGCCTGCTGGCTGTAGAAGGTAACTTTTCCTTTTTAATTAAATCATCAAGATCACAACTGAGGGCTGTGAGCTCAGAAAGAATTTGTTTTCCTGGACTCCAGCTTGTGCCAGGTATGGCAAAAGCCTGGGTGGATTACTAATCATTCAAGCCTTGTTTTTTTTCTTCCTTCCCAGAAAGCTGAGAGGAATTACTCTTTGAGAGGTGAGTGCCTATGGTGCCCAGTGGTGCAGGGCAGTGGTGGGGTCCAGCTTGGCGTGGGGCAGTGCAGTCTTAGAAGACTGAGGCTTTGGTTGACATTTGGGAGCCCACACAGCACCTGGCCACAGGGCTGCAGCATCACCTGTGCTGAATGTAGGTAGCACACCAAGTATAGAGGTTAAGAGCAATTAGCATAAGAACAGGGACCCCAAAGATGTTTTCAAGCACAACAGCATCATATCCTTTCAGGGAGTTCACAGAAGGGTTTGGGTTGGAAGGGACCTTTGAGATCCTCCAGTTCCAAGCCCCTGCCATGGGCAGGGACATGCTCCCCTAGCCCAGGTTGCTCAAGGCCTTGTCCAACCTGGCCTTGAACATTTCCAGGGAGGAGGCATCCACAACTGCCCTGGGTAACCTGTGCCAGTGTCTCACCACCCTCACTGGAAAGAACTTCCTCCTCATCTCCAGTCATCTCCCCTCTTCCAGCTCCAGCCATTGTCCCCCATCCTGTCACTCCCAGCCCTTGTCAAAAGTCCCTGCCCAGCTCTCCTGTAGCCTCTTCAGGTACTGGGAGGTTGCTCTAAGGTCTCTCCAGAGCCTTCTCTCCAGGTTGAGCAGCCCCAACTCTGCCAGCCTGTCCCGACAGGGGAGGTTCTCCAGCCCTCTGATCATCTTCATGGCCTCCTCTGGACCCTCTCTAACAGCTCCACATCCTTCTGGAACTGGGAGGCAGTGCTGCAGGTGGGGCAGAGCAGAGCAGAGGGGCAGAATCCCCTCCCCGTGCTGCTGCTCTCCCTGCTCTGGCTGCAGCCCAGGATAATTTCAGTGGGTTTGGATAGCTGATTCTTCCTTTCACAAGTTCCTTTAGCTTTATCCTTATTAATTGCTATGACTTTTATCTCAGTGAAAGAAGCACAGACAAAAAAATTCAAGTGCATAGTCATTTAGCTGGTAGATTGTCCTAGTAGAGAGACTGGAAGCATTTCCTAGCAGAGCATGTTTCACTCAGTGGTTCCATTTGGTGTAAAACAAGCCTTTTCATTTCCTAATGTGATGAATGGCATGAAACAGTGTAATGTAATCACAACATTTAATTCCAGGCAGACTCCTCTTCTATCTAATCAGCACCCAGGAGCATGGAAATGGCTGCCTACCTGCTCAGAATTAATCGTGGCTGAATGGAAATGTATGAGCCCCTGAGAAGCTTCTGTTATGAGGGGAACATGAGAGCAGAAAAACAAAGAGGAGGTTTCCAGGTAAGCTTTACTGGCTGATTTTTTTTTTTCCCCTTGTGACATTCATTTTCTGAAGCTGGTGACTAAGTTTTTGTTTAGAATTCTGTAAAACTCATGACAAGTTGATAACACATCAGAACACAAAGCCAAAAAGCCTACAGACACACCAGGATCATGCCTCAGGTCTTGGTGCTGCTGCAGCAAATAAATAATGTGTTGATAGTAGGCACTGAAGGAAGGCTGCCCTGTAAGGTAAGGAAGGTGTAATCACCCATGGAACAAGGCTCAGGTCATCCACAGGAGCCTTGGCACTGCCAGTCTCTGCTGTGCCATGTCTATGCTAAAGCCAAGATGTCTGAATTGGGAAAGCTGCTGTTGCAGTAGTGGAGCTGCTTCAAGCAAGGGTTGGACTAGATCATCTCCAGCAGGGTTAGCACATCTGTCTCCAGCAGGACCAGAACACCCCCAGGAGGACTAGATCATCTCTGCAGGACTAGATCATCTCCAGCAGGGTTAGCACATCTGTCTCCAGCAGGACCAGAACACCCCCAGTAGGACTAGATCATCTCCACAAGACTAGATCATCTCTGCAGGACTAGATCGTCTCCACAGGACTAGATCATCTCTGCAGGACTAGATCATCTCTGCAGGACTAGATCATCTCCAGCAGTGCTGTTCAGCAGAAATAATTGTTTGATTTAGGGTGAAGAAACAGTGGGCTTACACTAGGTGAGCTGCAGCCTTGTGCACCCACTGGGTGAGCTGCCAGCCCTGTGCACCCACTGGGTGAGCTGCAGCCTTGTGCACCCACTGGGTGAGCTGCCAGCCTTGTGCACCCACTGGGTGAGCTGTCAGCCTTGTGCACCCACTGGGTGAGCTGTCAGCCTTGTGCACCCACTGGGTGAGCTGTCAGCCTTGTGCACCCACTGGGTGAGCTGTCAGCCCTGTGCACCCACTGGGTGAGCTGCAGCCTTGTGCCTCTGTTCCTGTGTTGGCCATAGAATCATAGAATCATAGAATCATAGAATGGTAAGGTTGGAAGGGACCTCAAGGATCATCTAGTTCCAACCCCCTGCCATAGGCAGGGACACCTCCCACTAGTAGAGGTTACTCAAGGCCTCATCCAATCTCGCCTTGAACACATCCAGGGAGGGAGCAGAAGGCTTCCATATCAGAAGGCTCTTTGCAGGAGGTGCTCAGAGTGTAATCAGAGGAAGGTACCCATGCAGCCTACCAAGGAGTGTGATCAGTCTGTCATTCTTGATGTGCCATCTCTTTGGGAAGCTGCTTTGAGAGCAGGAGGTGAGTGGTCTGTGGTGCTCTGCTTTCCTTCCTCCCTTCCCATGACAGCATGCCGGCCAGCTCCATGGCAAGCAGATGAAGAAGGACCAACTGCTGCATGGAGAATGTTAATGGGTCCAGGGCAGCTGCAGCAGAGAAGGACGTGCCCTGCATCCACGCAGAAGGCTGTCACCTGCCGGCCAAGCAGGGAGAGCAGGCAGAGTGGCAGTGCTTGGGCAGCTGTAGCAGGGGCTTGCCTGACCCATGTGCAGATAGAAGTTGGGGGTGATCAAGAGTCCTTTGAGAAGGAACCTAAGGACAGGCTTTGAGATGAGCAGGTCGTTCTGTGCTGATGTAAATGAAGTTCCTGAAGAGGGCTTCTGGCTGAAGAGCAGCTCCTTGGAGACTGCATGAAGCATGTAGCTGAGTGTTGCTTTACAAGCTCTGCACCCAACCAGCACAGCAAGCAAATGTTTGCAGTGGTGATAAGTTGCTTAGCAAAGGTACTTGAGACATCCTGGCTTTGAGGAATGTTGTGAGCAGAAAAAAACCCAACCCCAACTCTCTCAGCCTTTCATACAGTGGTAATGATAATGGTGATAACTACAACCACAACAGTAATACCAACTGCAACAACAGAATCACAGAATGGGAAGGTTGGAAGGGACCTCAAGGATCAGCCAGTTCCAACCCCCTGCCATAGGCAGGGACACCTCCCACTAGCACAGGGCACTCAAGGCCTCCTCCAACCTGGCCTTGAACACCTCCAGGGAGGGAGCAGCCACAACCTCCCTGGGCAACCTGATCAAATTTCTTGATCTTGCTTGAGTAGGCTTAAGGTTTGTTAAGACTAAGTTGGCTGTGAGTCAGCCTCCTTCTGAACTCAGAGCCATGCTTCTTGTTCCAGCTCCTGGCACTTCCCCTGCTTGCTCCTGAACATGCCATCTGTGGGCAGTGGAGGCTCCTGTGCTGCCTGCTCCTCCCCACAGCTCTCACCTCTGCTAACCTATTTATATCTCACCAGTGTTGGGGCTGGGGAAAGCCATTTGTAACTCCACTGGTAGAGCAAGATCCCAGGAATATCATAGAGTTATGGGATGCTTTGTACTGGAAGGGACCTTTAGAGGCCATCTAGTCCATATCCCCTGCAGTGAACAGGGACATCTTCAACCAGAGCAGGTTGCTCCCAGCACTGAGCAATTTGAGCTGCGGTGGTTCCAGGGATGGACACCTATCTCCTCTCTGGACAGCCTGGTCCAGGGTCTCTCCATCCTCAGTGTAAAACATTTCTTCTTTTGATCTAGCCTAGGTTTGTTAAACCAGGTGCAATCAACAGCTAAAGGCTGGATGCTGCTGATCTCTTGGCCTGATCCTAAAGATGCCGTCCAGGGGCTGCAATCCCTTGGTGGGCACTTGAGGCTCACCTGTGCTGCCTGCTCCTCCCCACAGCTGCCCCCTCTACCTTCCTGCCCCCCAAGGTGTGGCAGAGCCGTGGCAGTGCCCTTGGTGTGCAGAGGAGCAAGTGCCAGGCAGAGCCTTTGTGCCCCCCAGCCCTTGGCTAGCAGCAGCCCCTGGGTGTGCAAAGCTGCCCTGAGCTTCAGCAAGTGCCTGAGTGAGCAGAGGCTGAGCTGGGCAGTGCCAGCCCTGAGCAGGATTGCTGCTGGTCCAGCTCAGAGCAGGAGAGCAGTGCTAAGAACAATTTGCTCAGACAGGGCAGAAGGGAAGCTGCTTGTGTCACCTGGGGTGGTGAAAAACAATGTGTTTGGCATGTCCTGTTGGGAAGGGTTTCATTGCTGAGCAGAACTCTGCCCTGGTTCCTTCCAGCCAGGTGACAGCAGAAGCCATCACTTTGAAGCAAACTCAAGGCAGGATGTGATTACAGCTAGAAAAGTCCTGCCAGGTCCATGGGAGCCAAAACTCTTCAGCACTGAATATACTGAACCAGCAGAAACATTCATTTCACCCTTCACAGAGTTCATCATTACTGTACAAGTATTCCCTCAGCAGGAGACAATAGCAGCCAAAAGTAAAATAATTGTTTCTCCTTGTAGAGGAATGCTCCAGGAAAAGGCCCTGGGGACTATTCTAAGCAAGTCCAATTTTTCCAGCCATGTCTAGGCAGAGCTCTCCCATCTGCTTTTATCACATAATTCACACAACGCTTAGCCAGGGACAGAGGATAATGGAACCTGCTGCCCCGCTCCTGGGGAATGGTGCCTCTTAAAGAGGATTGGTGACCCCAGCAGTCCAATTTGGCCTGAAGTTATTACTCTGATATTGGAAACTCTCTTCAGAAGGAAGCAATGTACAGTGGTGTAAGTAGCAGGAGGTGCTGGGGGTTGGCTGTGTTGCTGTTTTCTTTCCCATGTATAAAACCTTTTCTGTTGCAGAGGGTGTGCGTGACACATAGAACGGGAAGGTTGGAAGTGACCTCAGAGATCATCCAGTTCCAACCCTCTGCCATAGGCAGGGACATCTCCCACTTGTACAGGTCACTCAAGGCCTTGTCCAACCTGGTTCTGAACACCTCCAGGGAGGTTGTGGAGTACGCAAGACCTCTAGGGAGATTGTGGAGCACAGAAGCACTGAATGTGATCAAAGATCACATTCAGTGCTTCTGTGCTCCACAGCCTCCCTGGGCAGCCTGTGCCAGTGTCTCACCACCCTCACTGCAAACAACTTCCACCTGCAGTCCTGGGTGCAGTTCTGGAGCCCCCAGCACAGGAAGGACATGGAAGGGTTGGAGTGGGTCCAGAGGAGGCCACCAAGATGCTGAGAGGGCTGCAGCAGCTCTGCTGTGAGGACAGGCTGGATGTTAGGAGGAAGTTGTTTGCAGTGAGGGTGGTGAGACACTGGCACAGGTTGCCCAGGGAGGCTGTGGAGCACAGAAGCACTGAATGTGATCTTTGANATTCTATGATCCAGTTTCAATCTCCCCTCTGCCACTTCAAACCCATTGCCCCTTGCCAACCAAGAGGTTACTCAGCAGAAAGGAGGAGGCCAGAAGCCAGACAGCCCCAGAGTGTCTGTGCCTGAGTGTCTCATCTTTGATTTGTATTCTTAAACATCTCAGCCAGCCTAGGAGTGAAGCAGACATCAGCACTGCTTCTTTTTCACAGCCTATAATATAATTTTCTCCATTAAAATATTCCAATTAGCCTCAAACCAGCACAAATAAGCTAGTTTGAGCTCGTTTTGCTGAGTTTCCCACCCTCCTCACACCTCTGCAGTGGGATGACTGGAGCCTCAGGCTGGAAACAGCAGCAGAGTGCCTGAGCCAAACCGAGGTGCTGGGATGCTGAGCCTTCGAGACCTGGAGGCCACTCAGTGCTGCTCAGTCCTCACGTCCTAAGGTGCTTCCCCGAGGAGCTGTAGTCAAGGTGTCTATTTCCAGTCTCTTAACCTTTCACAGCTCATATTTTTATAATACCAAAGCTGGGTTCTTTTGGTAGAAAGGTCACCAATCAAAGGGTTCTTTTAACAGCTCTGTCAGCCCTTTGCTGAGGTTTTATTCAGCAGAAAGCTGCTGCCAGTCCAGGCGTTTGCTGGAAGGGAAGAACCGAGGCAGTGAAATTACAGCACAGGTTGCCAAATAACTCTGTAATTAAGAACTAAGTGTTTGGTGGGGGGGGTGGGGGTTTGCTCTTTTTGTAACCTCTGGCATTCAGGGCTGGCCAGCAGCCAAGTGAGAGTGGTGTATGGAGAAGAAGAATGTGGCATTCACAAGAGGGAAGATGAAGTGTCCAGTCAAAACAAGTCAAAATGATAAGGTTAGCAGATGCCATTCCTGCCTCCCCCTCCCTCCCCCTTCTTGCATGGGCAAGCAGGCAAGGAGGAGCCTTAAGCTATTCATAAACAACCCAGAACTGAGTTCAGCATATGAAAAAGTGTTCAGTTAGATGATTATCCTTAATTATTAATTGATTTTTCACCATCAGTATAGGTGGCAGTGGGGCAGAAAAACCTGAATAATGGCAGAGCATTTGGCTCTGTGCCACAGGGCACCCTGGGCACCAAACTGGAAACACATGGACTGGATGTGTGGAGCACTGCTGGGGAATTAACTGGCTGGGTGGTGGCACACAGAGAGTGGTGAGCAAGGGCACAATGTCCACCTGCAGACCAGTGCCAAGTGGCTCCCTCAGGGGTCAGTGCTGGCACCAGTGCTGTTTGACATCTTTGTCAGTGCCATGGACAGAGGAATCAGTGCAGCCTCAGCAAGGGTGCAGCTGGCACCAAGCTGTGTGGCACAGTCACTTGCTAGAGGGCAGGGATCCATCCAGAGGGACCTGCACAGGCTGCAGAGCTGTGCCCAGGCCAACCTCAGGACATTCAACAAGGCCAAGTGTAAGGTCCTGCACCTGGGTAGGCACAATGCCAAGCGCAGCTCCAGGCTGGGTGGGGAATGGCTGAGAGCAGCCCTGAGGAACAGGCCCTGGGGGTGTGGGGTGAGGAAAAGCTCAAGCTGAGGCTGCAGTGTGAGTGCAGCCCAGACAGCAACTGTGTGCTGGGCTGCAGCAAGAGCAGTGTGGGCAGCAGGGCAAGGGAGGGGATTGTGCCCCTTGGCTCTGCTCTCCTCAGACCCCACCTGCAGTCCTGGGTGCAGTTCTGGAGCCCCCAGCACAGGAAGGACATGGAAGTGTTGGAGCCAGTGCAGAGGAGGCCACCAAGATGCTGAGAGGGCTGCAGCAGCTCTGCTGTGAGGACAGGCTGAGAGAGTTGGGGCTCTGCAGCCTGGAGAGGAGAAGGCTTCCAGGAGAGCTTGGAGTGGCCTTGCAGGATCTGAAGGGGGCTGCAGGAAGGCTGGGGAGGGACTATTGACAAGGGCTGGGAATGGCAGGACAAGGGGAATGGGTTTGAAGTGTCAGAGGGGAGATTGAAAGTGGATGTTAGGAGGAAGTTGTTTGCAGTGAGGGTGGTGAGACACTGGCACAGGTTGCCCAGGGAGGTTGTGGCTGCTCCCTCCCTGGAGGTGTTCAAGGCCAGGTTGGAGGAGGCCTTGAGTGAGCTGTGCTAGTGGGAGGTGTCCCTGCCTATGGCAGGGGGTTGGAACTGGTTGCCCTTTGAGGTCCCTTCCAAACTTCCCATTCTATCATTCTATGATTCTATGATTTGGGGTTTGGCAAGCAGTGATTCAGCTGTGCTGTGCTCACCAAAGACTGACAGAAATGGCAAACCAGCTGCTCCTGGGCAAAGTGTTCACTCTCTTTTCACTTTTCTACTTACTTCTTTAAAGATACTTGATATGCCCTGCAGACACAAGGTGCTCAGCAGCCCCCTGGGGCTGATGTGCTGCCTGCATCACGCTGCAGCTTCACCCACAGGGGGCAACCTGCTTGCTGGGTTTTAGTTTGAGATATTCCAGATCAGCTCTGAGAAACAGTGACAGACTGACAGCATGGTGGGGCTGGAAGGGACCTCTGCAGATCAGCCAGTACAAGTTCCCTGCTCCAGCAGGGCACCCACAGCAGCCTGCCCAGCAGCACAATGCCCAGGGGGGCTGGGATCTCTCCAGACAAGGAGACTCCACAGCCTCTCTGGGCAGCCTGCTCCAGGCCTCCAGCAGCCTCACACCAAACAACTTTCTCCTCCCTTCAGGTGGAACTTGCTGGGTTCCAGTTTGTGCTCACTGCCCCTTGTGCTGTCCCTGGGCACCACTGACAAGAGCCTGGTCCCAGCCTCTTGCCCCCCACAGCTCCTTTAGCTCTTGCTGAGCATTGTTCAGATGCCCTCTGGGGCTGCTCTTCTGCAGGCTCTCAGCCCCAGGGCTCTCAGCCTTTGCTCCTCACAGAGCTGCTCCAGGCCCCTCAGCAGCTTTGCAGTCTTTTCTGCACTCTCTCCAGTAGTTCTTTGTCTCTCTTCAACTGGGGAGCCCAGAGCTGAACACAGGACTCTGGATATGGCCTCGCAAAGGCAGAGTAGAGTGAGAGGAGAACCTCCCTTTTGCTGCTGTGCAGGGTCTACTGAGTGCATGATAACAGACTGCACTTCAGTTCTGAACAAAGGTTTGTTGCTGCCTGAAGTGCAACAGCTTAGCAGCAGGTAGATATGCATTGGGGTTGTCATTGAAGTAATGCTAAATGCTTGTAAGCAAACTGCTCAGAGGCAGGTGGGACTCACTGTGCTTGCCAAAAGTGTGTGGGTGCTGGAGCCCTGCAGAGGTTATGGAGCCTCCCCAGAGAGGTTATGGAGCCTCCTTCCCTTTAGACACTCCAAGCCCACCCATTGGGATCCTGAGCAAGCTGCTCTGGGTGAATGTGTTCTGGCAGGGGGTTGACTTGATGATCTCCAGAGGTCTCTTCCAACCCCTGGCACACTGCTGATGCTTCATTGTGCAACCCCCAAAGCCAGGAGAGACCCAAATCATGAACTAGGGCTGGTGCAACAAGGAAAAACCTTCTCTCAAAGCCAGCAGGTTGAGTAACTACAGCCTGAGGAGCAGGATAATTAATTAGCAAGGCAAGATTAATGAGGTAAGTACATGAGATTGTGCTTGTTTACAGGAGAGTTTAAACCAAACTCTGCAAAGAGCTCTTTGTGGTGGGAATCAATCCTCACTCTGAGAAGTGGATCCCACACTCAGTTCCCCTCCAAATAGTTCTGTAAGTGACAGTAGAATATAGAAATAGTTCTGCTGGAAATAATTTAATTACATATTTAGTGATGCTAGAAATAATTTCAGAAGCATTTCTTTAAATAAATGCAGGGAACTGCTGTGGAGGAAGAATAAAAGAAAGATAAATTGATTCTCCTCATTCTTTGCTTTTCTCAGGTGTGCATTAATTTGAGTTTTATTGAGGGGCATTGCAGAGAAGTTGACTTGGTGCTGGTGGTGCTGGTGTAGCCACAATGGCACCAGGACCTCTTTCTTGCAAGAGGCTGCTTCTTATTTCCTGGTGATTCAAATTTTATTGTCATAGAATCCCAGAATGGCTCAGGTTGGAAGGGAGCTCAGAGCTCCTCTGCTCCAACCTCCCCTCCATGCCCAGGGACACCTCTCAGCCACACTCAGCTGCTCAAGGCCTCAGCCAGCCTGGCCTGCAACACCCCCAGCAAGGAGGCAGCCACAGCCTCCCTGGGCAGCCTGTGCCACACTCTCAGCACCCTCACACTCAACAACTTCTTCCTCAGCTCCACTCTGACCCTGCTCTGCCTCAGCTCCAAACCATTGCCCCTTGGCCTGGCTCAGACCCCCTCAGCAAAAGTCTCTCTGCAGCCTTCCTGCAGGCTCCCTTCAGGCACTGGCAGCAGCTCTGAGCTCCCCCTGGAGCCTTCTCTTCTCAGCATGGCAGAGGTCACCTNCTCTGGCTGCAGCCAGCACTCAGCTGCCTGCTGGGCTGCAGGAGAGCACTGCTGGCTCCTGGGGAGCTGCTCAGCACCCAACACCCCCAAGGCTCTTCCTTCAGGTCTGCTCTCAACCTACTCTGGTCCCAGCCTGGATTGGTGCCTGAGCTCGTCCTGAGCCAGCTGCAGAACCTTGCACTTGCACTTGCAGAACCTCATGCAGCTGGCACTGGTCCACTTCTCAAGAATGTCAAGACCATTTTTGATGGATCCCTTCCCTCAGGTGATTCCAGCACACCACACTGCTTGCTGTCATCAGCAAACTGGTTGGCATGCACTCTATTTCTTTTATTTCTTTTTCCTTTTCATTCCTCCTTTTTTTTTTTTTTTTTTTTCTTCCAAAAAGATTTGCTGTTTTCCAGCAGGATCCACCTGACAAAACAAAGCCTGTAGATTGTCTCTTCAGTTTGCAAAACACCAAGTGAAAAGCAGAGCTCTTTCATTGCCTCCCTCCCTCCCTGGTCTGCTTTGGTGAGACAAGCTCACAGCATCTTGGTGTGTGAGGGGCAGAAGCAGCTCCATGCCTGTCTGGCAGCATCCCAGCTGTGGAGGCTGAATCACCACTTTCAGAGGCTATTTAATTCCCTCAGCACTCAGCACATTTCCAATGCTCCAGATGTGCTCTTTGCAATGGGACTGCTTGCAGAATCAGCTTCAAATTAGAGTTCTTTCTGGAAGCCAAATGCTTCCAGCAGTATCACTCCACTTCATGACAATTATTTTCCTAAGCCAGGGAGAAAACAGTGAATTCTAAATGCCAGTTGTGGTTTGCATCCAGTAGGATATTCACAGGGTGCACCTGGAATCGCCATGGAACCTCTGCAGCCTTCCTGCAGGCTCCCTTCAGGCACTGGCAGCAGCTCTGAGCTCCCCCTGGAGCTTTCTCCTCTACAGGCTGCACCCCCCCAGCTCCCTCAGCCTGTGCTCACAGCAGAGCTGCTCCAGCCCTGCCAGCATCTTGGTGGCCTCCTCTGGCCTCTCTCCAGCAGCTCTGTGTCCTTCTGCTGCTGGGGACAGCAGAGCTGGAGGCAGGACTGGAGGTGAGGTCCTGAAGGGATCCTACAGGAAGGCTGCAAAGAGACTTTTGTTGAGGGGGTCTGAGCCAGGCCAAGGGGGAATGGTTTGGAGCTGAGGCAGAGCAGGCTGAGAGTGGAGCTGAGGAAGAGGTTGTTGAGTGTGAGGATGCTGAGAGCGTGGCACAGGCTGCCCAGGTTGGTGGTGGAGTCCCCATCCCTGGAGGCGTTCAGGAAAGGTGTGGCCATGGCACTGGGGGACACAGCTCAGTGGCCATGGTGGGGTTGGGCTGCTGGTTGGACTGGGTGACCTTAGAGGACTTCTCCAGGCAAAGCAATCCTGTGATACTCTGGTTCTAAATCTGATGATGTGAATTCTTGTGTGCCATGGGAGCAGAAATGCACAGTTAGATGGGAGGCTCCCATCTAACACCCCCATGGGCAGGGAGGAGAGGAAGGCTTCTGTTAACACAGCACTGAAAGCAGGCTCCTGCTGGAGGCATCTGAACCAGGTACTGCAGGCACCTCAGGTCTGTGCTGAAAGTAAAGGAAATTAAACTTAGCACCTCACAGTGCAGTCTTCTGTAAGGAGGACTCTTATTTTTCCCCAGAACAATGTTAAAGCCCAGAAGAGTGGTGAGGCAGTGCTGAAGGTGGGAATTCCACATGCCATTTGGAGTGCTGATTGCTGCCAAACCTGTTTCTACCCATCTTCAACTCCAAGGCTTGGTCCCTGACTCTGGAAAACGAGCTGGCACCTCCTGTGGGTTGCTGCTTGGACACACTGAAGTCCATCAGGTGGAGAGTCAGGAGCTTTCCTGTCAGCGTGGGCCAAGTCTAATGAAGTCAGAATTTCCCCAGCTGAAGCAGCTTTGCAGGAGAACCTGATGAAATCAGGCAGCTCAAGCTGCTCCCTAGTTCTGTGTCCCACTGGCAACTGAAATGATGGTGAAGTTAGCTTAATGAAAGGAAAATTAGGATCAAGCAAAGAGATGAAGCACAGCTGATGTGGATTTTTGCATCGTTTCAGCTCTGCAGGCTGTGGCTGACAGTTCCCACGGCCAGAGCTGGTGGGGGTGGCTCCACACCTGGCACAACAGCCGAGCCCAGGGCAGTGGTGAGCCTTGTGCCACAGGAGTGTTAAGATGAAATCACAGAATCACAGGACTGCCAGGGCTGGAAGGGACCTTGAGATTATGTGTTCCACTGTGAGAGTCTAAATCGTCTCTCCCTCGTTCAAACCAACCAAGATAAAGATTGCCTTTGGTAGAGATTGCCTGGACTGCTGGCAAAGCTCAGCACCTGCAAACAGCACCTTTGTGGGCTTCCTGAGCTCAGCCCAGGCTCCTGCCCCAGAGCTCAGGGGTGCAAATCCACAGCAATGCAGTGTCTGTGTGGGCTGCAGCCTGGCCTGAGTGCCCAGGATGTGACACCTCACAGCAGCTGCCCCCCACAGAAAAGGCTTCTGTGTGTTTGGGGTATGGACAGGGAGCGGCACAGGGAGGGGGCAGAGACCCTGCCTGGTGCCACTGCCAGACCCCTGCAAATGCCTGAGAGTGCACAGGAAGGTGTCCTGGGGAGCTGCTCATGGACACCAGGCTAAAAACTGTATACAAAGACATGAGCAATGCCTGCAAAAGTGTGTGCCTCCACATGAGCACCTCCACATGAGCAGCTCCATGAGCTCCACCACTGGAGCACCTCCACCAGAGCTCCTCCACCAGAGCACCTCCACCAGAGCACCTCCACATGAGCAGCTCCATGAGCTCCACCACTGGAGCACCTCCACATGAGCACCTCCACATGAGCAGCTCCATGAGCTCCACCACTGGAGCACCTCCACCAGAGCTCCTCCACATCAGCACCTCTATGAGCTCCACCACTGGAGCACCTCCACCAGAGCTCCTCCACATCAGCACCTCTATGAGCTCCACCACTGGAGCACCTCCACCAGAGCTCCTGCTCCAGAAGAATTTGAGGAAGAATTTGGCAGGAACTCATTCTGGTTCAACCTGATTGGTTTTTTCCTGACCCAGTCTGCCATGGCCCCCCAAAGCTGCTGCACAGTGGCTCAGCAGCTTCTCCCAGCAGTGCCCTCAGGAGCCATGGGTGGACCTCGCCAGGCCCCTGGGCTCGTGCGCTGCCTGATGTCTGCAGAGCAGACACGAAGGAATGCCCAGTGCCAGTGGAGCTAAGGCAGTCAGCACCATTCCCCAGCTTCAAAGGCACTGTAACTAATGCTGCAGGGACATTAATTACATGGAAAAACGTTTAAAAGGCTAAAACTGCACTTGACAGAATCCCTTTAAACTAATGCAGTGTTAGGCTCTACTCATGGCTTCTGGCTCCAGTAAGTTTCCAGGATTTTCTCTTTATTTAAGTCTTAAACTCTCCAAACGAAATGCAATTGGAAAATCAGTTATCTTGTTTTGCTTTATGCTCCTGCTAACTCAGCATCATTATATGATCTTGTTTTCCAGGCTCAAAAGTTTTCTCTCTTTGTCACTGCCACAAAGTTTTGTTAGAGGAGAGCTGGCAAAGAAAGAAAGAAAGAAAAAAGCCTGGCATTAAAGTGGGTTTTAATTTCTTTCCTGTTCTGTTCTTTGGGCCACCCTCCCTTGATTTATCAGCTGCAACAAAATTGTTTCTGGGGTGAGCCCTCAGGTGGCAGAGATGTGATGTCCTTGGGCTGAATTGTGTGCTGCTGTTGGACCTCAGCCATTCATGGAGGTGCTGCTGAAAGATCAGAGAATCAGTCATGGAAAGGCTCAGGCTGGAAGGGAGCTCAGAGCTCATCTGCTCCAACCTCCACACCATGCCCAGGGACACCTCTCAGCCACACTCAGCTGCTTGAGGTCTCATCCAGCCTGGCCTGCAACACCCCCAGCAAGGAGGCAGCCAAAGCACAGGAGGCATGGGACAGAAGAGCAGACAGTGAGAGGGGTTAGGAACTGGTTCCACAAGAGAGTGCAGAGTGGTGATCAGTGGTGCCAATGCCAGCTGGAGAGCTGTAACCAGTGGAGTCCCCCAGGGATCAGTGCTGGGTCTAGTCCTGCTCAACATCATCAATGCCATTGCTGAGGGCACAGACAGACAGAGTCTGCTCAGCAAGTTTGCTGATGGCACCAACCTGGGAGGCTTGGATGAGGCAGCTGCAGGCTGTGAGGACATTCGGAGAGACCTGGGCAGGCAGAGCTGGGCACAGAGGAACCAAATGAGGTTCAGCAGGGATCAGTGCAGAGTCCTGCACCTGGGAAGGAAAATAAACTGCAGCAGGACAGGCTGGGAGGTGATCTGATGGAGAGCAGCCTGTGGAGAGGGAGCTGGGAGTGCTGCTGGGCAACAAGTTCTGCATGGGACAGCAAAGTGCCCTGGTGGGCAAGAAGGCCAGTGGGGGCCTGGGGGGTTTTAAGAGGAGCATGGGCAGCAGATGGAGAGAGCTTCTCCTGCCCCTCTGCTCTGCCCTAGTGAGGCCCCACCTGGAATATTACCTGGATGTGCTCCTGTGTGACCTACCCTGGGTGATCCTGCCTTGGCAGAAGGGGTTGGACTGGTTGATCCTGGATGTTAGGAGGAAGTTGTTTGCAGTGAGGGTGGTGAGACACTGGCACAGGTTGCCCAGGGAGGTGTTCAAGGCCAGGTTGGATGAGGCCTTCAGTGACCTGTGCTAGTGGGAGGTGTCCCTGCCTGTGGCAGGGGGTTGGAACTGGTTGATCCCTGAGGTCCCTTCCAATCTTCCCATTCTGTGATTCTTTTGCTGCAGCATTAGGCAGTGAGTATTGCACTGAGCCAGTGAAGGACTCATTGCTGACAGCAGGAAGGGCCACGGCCATGGCCACTCTGGAGCACGGGAGGCTCTCTGAGGGGCTTCTTGGAGCACCCCTGGCTGGAGGATGTGTTTGAGTGTTGCTGCAAACAGTGAGAGAATTGCCTGGCTGGAAAAGAGGATCGAGTCCAGCCATACCCTGACATCTCCCTGGACACAACTGCAGTCCCTAAGTGCCTCACCCAAACCCCCTCTGAACACCCCTGGGCACGATGACTCCCCTGCTTCCCTGAGCAGCCTGTTCCAGTGCTTGGTGACTCTTTTGGTGAAGAAATGTCCCATGAGGTCTAATCCAACCATTCCTGGTGCAACCCAAGGCCATTTCCTCTTGTGAACAGTTGTGCTTGCCATAATGAAGGCGATTTGCTCCCTCCAGCTTGTAGGGTGAGGCATGGAGCAACAGGACAAGGGGCAAGAGTTTCAAATTAGAGCAGGGCAGCTTCAGGTAGGGCACTAGGAAGAAATTCCGAACCGTGAGGGTGGTGGAACACTGGAACAGGGTGGTGGAGACCCCATCCCTGGAGACATTCAAGGTCAGGCTTGATGGTGCTCTGAGCAGCCTCTTCTAACTGGGGCTGTCCCTGCTGGCTGCAGGGGGACTGGACTGGATGACCTCAAAAGGTCCCTTCCAACCCAAGTCACTCCATGACTGTCTGTAAGGTTCCTGCCACTGGTGCATGGCAGAGCAGAGCTGCCTTGGTGGAGATTTTCTTGGCTGACCTTTTGCTCTCCTGGTGGTTTTGCTGAGCCTTTCCCTTTCTCCAGAAGAAGCTGTGCAGCTTACCTCAGCAGACTGAACTTTCCAGTTTTGTTTCTGAGTGTTCTGTGTGCCACCTCATAAAACATTTGCCTAATTAGGAAGGGACTACACAGAATCACAAATCAGGTTTGGCTGCAAGAGACCTTTAAGATCGTGGAGCTCAAGCACTACCCCTGCACTGCCAGGACACTGCTAACACCATGGCCCTCAGCACCACATCTCCAGGGCTTTGAAACCCCTCCAGGGATGGAGACTACTCCACCACTGCCCTGAGCAGCCTGGGCCAGGCCTTGACAAACCTTTTGGGGAAGAAAGTTTTCCTCATGTCCAACCTAAGCCTCCCCTGGTGCAACTGGAGGCTATTTCTTTCTTCTTGTCCTATCCCTTATTACTTGGGACAAGAAACCAACCCCCACCTCACTCCAGCCTCCTCTCAGGGAGATGAAGAGAGCAATGAGATCTCCTTTCCTCAGCCTCCTTTCCTCAGGGCTGAAGACCCCCAGCTCCTTCAGCTGCTCCTCACCAGCCCTGTTCTCCAGACCCTTCAACCTTCATTGCCCTTCTCTAGACCCACTCCAGCACCAAAATGATCTTCTTGGAGAGAGAGACTCAAAACTGAACCCAGTCCTGAAGGTGTGACCTCACCAGTGCCTGGTGAGTCCCTGTCCTGGCTCTGCTGGCCACACTTCTACTGATCCAGGCCAGGATGCTGTTGGCCTCCTTGGCCACTTGGGCAGAGGTGCACACACATCTCGTCAGGTTCATCTGGCAAATGAGCCCATCCAGGGCTGGCTGCCTGTTTGGAGGTGGCTGGCAGCACTTCCCCCAGTGCAGAGATGCCAAGGCTGCATTAAAATGCAGCTGTTGTGGGCAGTAGATTGCAGAAACTGAACTTCATGAAGGCAGGAGCCGCTGTAATGAAGTGCTGCAGCTCTGGTCTTGGGGCTAGTGTGGCTAAGGAGGGGCCATAGCTCTTCCTAACTAAGGGGAGAGCAATTTCTTAGCCTTGAACTTCTCAGTAATGAAATGTGAAACTCTGCATCAGTATCACTTCTGTAGCTCAGGGCCATCTGCTGCTGATGGATCAAAACATCCTCAGTCTCCAAAGACACTCATGGAGGGGCCAAGAATAGTTTTGTAGTTTGAGAGGCCGTGGAGCATCGCTGAGTTTCTCATCACTTGCTGCAATACCTCAAGCCATAAACCTAAGGTTTTGGTTGTTTTGTTTTTTTTTTTTGTTTTCTTTCAGGAAAAAACAACCAACCAAACAAAACCAAACTCAGAAAGTTGAATTAAATTCTGTGTTTGTAGGAACAACATCCTGAAATGTGTCCCACACAGAAAATGTGCTGTATAGAGCGGGGAGGAAAGGGGTTTGGCAGTTCCTTGTGCTAAACATGGATTAAAAAAAGGAATCCTGGAATCACAGAATCAGTCAGGGTTGGAAGGCACCACAAGGATCAGCCAGTTCCAACCCCCCTGCCATGCCCAGGGACACCCTACCCTA
>VWZE01004245.1:32129-46459 GCA_013396675.1 Eubucco bourcierii
CCAGGGGTGGCCAAGGGCAGCACAAGGGGCACTGGGGGCAAGCTGGAGCAGAGGAGGTGCCAGGGGAACAGGAGGGCAAACTTTGTCCCTGTGAGGCTGCTGGAGCCTGGAGCAGGCTGCCCAGAGAGGCTGTGGAGTCTCCTTCTCTGGAGCCTTTCCAACCCCACCTGGATCCAGGTAAGGAGGCTCCCCTCAGCCTGTGCTCACAGCAGAGCTGCTCCAGCCCTGCCAGCATCTCTGTGGCCTCCTCTGGGCTCTCTCCAGCAGTTCTGTGTCCTTCTGCTGCTGGGGACAGCAGAGCTGGAGGCAGGATTGGAGGTGAGGTCTGAGCAGAGCCCAGGGACACAATCTCTTGCCCTGCTGCCTACACTGCTCTGGCTGCAGCCAGCACACAGCTGCCTGCTGGGCTGCAGGAGGGCACTGCTGGCTCCTGGGGAGCTGCTCAGCAATCAGTAAACTAAATTCTTAGAAGTCTTTTTCCTGTCTCAGTAGAGCAGAAATAAAACTTTGATTTCACTGCTGAGAACAAGCGGCAGAAGACACCAAAGCAAAAGATCAAAACTTTGCCCTTTTTTTGTGTGTTTGTTTTGAGGGGGAAGGTGGTGTCTGGGCAGTCCTTGTGGCTGAGGCTGGTGGAAGAGGAGAAGAGGGAAGGGATAGCTTCAGGTAAGGAATGAAAGAGAAATGGGGATATGAAAGTGGTGCCAAAGCACACAGGAGGAAGATAACCATGAGTGCATCCAGCACCTGCCATGCACCTTGCCCCGGCAGTGGGATGTGATGGCTGCCATTGGCACCACCTCTGCCTGCTGCCTTCTGCAGCATGTGTGCTGCAAGCTGGCTCTCTGCTCAGCAGAACAAGGGAAATGTTGGGGGCTCTGCTCCCTGGGGCTTTGGACTCCCAGGAGATTTGCTTTTCAGTTTTGTCTCTGCTGACTTGTCTGTGAACCCATAAACCAGGCTGAAATGTGACCTCTGTGTGCCAGGGAAACCTGCAGCAGTCACCTTGCTCCAACATTCCTCTCCCCAGTAACCTCCAGCCCTGAGCAGCTTAGCTGCTGCCTTTGTGTTCTTGCAGGTCTGGCAGCACCAGTCTAGAGGAGGTGATTAGCAGTGGTGTTCAATCTGGATCTTCTTGACAAACTTCCCCTCCAGACAAAATCAGAAGACAGTTTGGAGCAGATTTTGTCTGAAGATCACTGAAAAACCTCTTGCTCTCTGCTGGAGGTCTTCTGAAACTCAGGATGGTGTTAAAGGAGACAGAGCTCGTGTCTGTGATTAACCCTGGCTTCTTGAACCCCAGGTGAATTGATCCATGCCAAAAGCACCCTGGGCCTTTTAATACTGTTAGGTGTACACCACACAAAGGCTCCTTGCCTGACTTTGGGGCACAAAGTCATGTTCAAGATGATATTTCTGTCACCTGTGTAATGCAGCAGAAAGTTACATGATAGGAGAAGACAGAAATGGCCTTACCTGAACCTTCAGCTTCCCACTCACACAACCTCTAATTACATAAAAGCAGTAGGAATGAGGTTGGTCAGGTGCAATCACTGCTCCCTTCTCACTGTGCTGGGAACAGCTCACCTGAGGAGCACACACTGGGACCCACCTCAGCTCCTACAGCAGCAGGAGTGCTGCAGTTTGGGGATGCAGCCTCATGGGCACAGAGCTGCTGAGGGGCCTGGAGCAGCTCTGTGAGGAGCAAAGGCTGAGAGCCCTGGGGCTGAGAGCCTGCAGAAGAGCAGCCCCAGAGGGCAGCTGAGCAATGCTCAGCAAGAGCTAAAGGAGCTGTGGGGGGCAAGAGGCTGGGGCCAGGCTCTGCTCAGTGGTGCCCAGGGGCAGGACAAGAGGCAATGGGCACAAATTGGCACCCAGGGGGTTCCACCCGAACAGTAGGAGGAAGTTGTTTGGTGTGAGGGTGCTGGAGGCCCAGGGAGGTTGTGGAGTCTCCTTGTCTGGAGAGATTCCAAACCCACTTGGACACTGTGTGGCAAGCTGCTGTGGGTGCCCTGCTGGAGCAGGGGGACTGGACTGGATGATCTCCAGAGGTCCCTTCCAAGCACATCATGCTGGGAGTCTGTTCCAGATCATAATTTCTTGTGTGGACCCCCACCCCCCACCCCCTTCTTTTACTGTAATTACTCAAGTAAAATTCAGTGTGTTCTGCTGGGTTTGAGCTGAGCTGGAACCAGAGGCCTGCAGTCAGTGATGCTGTGGCAGGAGGTAGCTTCCTCCACTCAAGGACTTGCTCTTTATGGAGGCATTTTCCAGGCTGGTAAACATCATCTTAGATCTCTCAGTCGTGCTGCTGTACATCACTGCAGCAAGACTCAGCACAGAAGAACACCTGGGCTGAAGCTCTTCTCCATCCCAAACTTTGAAAACTCTTTGACTTGAGCAGAGAAGCTACAAGTCTGGGAGCTGTTTGGTGCAACCAGCTCCCTGGAAGGAAAGGTTGATGCCATATTATTTAGTACCAAAAAAAGCCCAGCAGAAGGTTCCATTTTTCCTGCCTGAATCTCAGTGCTGCTCTCTCTCTTCTATATCCTGTTTCTGTTGATTTAAATGTAGATGCAGGGGGAGGAGGCAACCCTCACTGCACAATACCCACAGATTAACAGCCTGGATGGATGAAATTCCTAACTGAAAGAGAATCACAGAATGGTAGGGATTGGAAGGGACCTCTGAAGGTCCTTGAGCCCAACACCCCCATGGAAACAAAGGAAATCAGCACGAAGGACACATGTAGGAATTTTCCCGGTAGCTCCTAACCACCAATGCAAAAACTCAGATAGCAAATGGCTGAACAGGGCCAACAAGATGCTGAGAGGGCTGCAGCAGCTCTGCTGTGAGGACAGGCTGAGAGAGTTGGGGCTCTGCAGCCTGCAGAAGAGAAGGCTTCCAGGAGAGCTTGGAGTGGCCTTGCAGGATCTGAAGGGGGCTCCAGGAGGGCTGTGGAGGGACTATTGACAAGGGCTGGGAATGCCAGGACAAGGGGAATGGGTTTGAAGTGGCAGGGGGGAGATTGAAAGTGGATGTTAGGAGGAAGTTGTTTGCAGTGAGGGTGGTGAGACACTGGCACAGGTTGCCCAGGGAGGTTGTGGAGCACAGAAGCACTGAATGTGATCTTTGGTCATGTTCGATGCTTCTGTGCTCCACAACCTCCCTGGAGGTGTTCAGGACCAGGTTGGATGAGGCCTTGAGTGACCTGTGCTGGTGGGAGGTGTCCCTGCCTATGGCAGGGGTTGGAACTGGCTGAGCTTTGAGGTCTCTTCCAACCTTCCCCTTCTATGACTGATTCTATGAACTGAGGCATGGAAGAGGAAACTCCTAAGAATTTTACCCCAGTCTGAAGATTTGTACCATCAGCTCCTCTAGAGACCCTACCTGGGGTCAGGGCATCCCTGCCCCTCTCTTTTTTATTCAGGATGTGATTGGCAATGATTTGTAGGTTTCTGCTGAAGGCAAACAATCCTTTGGGTTTTCTGGGGTTTTTTGTGTGTGTGTGTGTTTGGTTTTGTTGTTTTTTGGTTTTTTCCCTCTTGACAGTTTGATGTTGGGAAGGCTTTTCTGGGTTAGGCAGGGGGAGGCTGGTGGATGCTCCAGCTGCCTTTCAGTACCCAGCACTGCACGGTGCAATTAAGCTTTTCTGTGGAGCCAGATGGATGGAACAGTCAGCAGCTCCCAGCCAAAAGCCCTGGCATGTGCCAGGAGTGTAAAGAAATGGATGAGCAGCACCAATGCTGGGGGAGCTTTTGCTTGCTGCAAGCTTGTTGCTGCCTCCAAAGGAGGAGGGAAGGGCTTTGGGAGACCTTGTGGTGGGGGCTTAGCAGAGCACGAGGCTCAGGGGTGGTCCTGGCTGCAAACTGTAGGCATCTGGGAGGTGAGGGATGGCTCTGGCTCCTGCTGGGGGGCTTGCAGCCGGGAGACATCCAACCTCCCACAGCCAGTCCCTGGGAGGGACCAAAACAAATTGCTCAGCTTCAAATATTTTACTGAGAGCTCAAGGTCAGGAGGGGACAGCAAGAGACTGATTTTTGTAACGTGCACAATCTCCACTTGGAATTGAAGGAAAACCATTTCCACTGAATTTAGTGGGCAGGCTGAGGGAGAGCCTCTTACCAGTCTGACTCTTCACATTGCATTCAGATAGGAAAGCAAAACAGCCTGAGGAGCTGCTGACTCCAGCAACCCCTGTGATTGTCTTGTCTCTTTTCTTGCCTTTCCCCTTTCCTTTTCCCTTTCTTTCCCCCTTTCCTTTCCCCTTTCCTTTTCTTTCCTTGCCTTGCCTTGCCTTGCCTTGCCTTGCCTTCTCTTCCTTCTTCCTTTTCCCTTTTCCCTTTTCCCTTTTCCCTTTTCCCTTTTCCCTTTTCCCTTTTCCCTTTTCCCTTTTCCCCTTTCCCTTTTCTTTCTTCTTAAAGTCACAGAGTCTGCTCTGTGCTTGGAACTGAAGCCTGAGCACTTGGATTCAGGGAAAACAGGGATGCTTGAAATGGAGTGGCTTCAGAGAAACAGCTGACCCTGGGCAAACCAGGAAGTTATTTCTGTTGGGATTTTCTTCTTTCCTCTCAGGACACAGGAGCAGGTTTGGAGTGTGAGCTGCTTCCATCCATCTCGCTCTGACAGGCTACTTCCATCACCCATCCTCTGCACTCTGATGAGGTAGATCAGGATGGGGACCCTGACACATCCATCACATTAAGCTGTGCCTCTTACTGAATCACAGAACTGTTTTGTTTGGAAAGGAGCTTTGAGATCATTGAGTCCAATCTTCAACCCAACCCCACCATGGCCTCTAAGCCATGTCCAACAGTGCCATGGCCACAGGTTCCTGGAACACCTCCAGGGATGGTGGTGGCCCTCACCCCCACCCCCCTGGGCAGCCTGTGCCAATCTCTGACCACTCTTACGAGTTTGAACTGGCAGAGGGGAGATTTAGACTGGATGTGAGGGGGAAGTTCTTTCCAGTGAGGGTGGTGAGACACTGGCACAGGTTGCCCAGGGAGGTTGTGGCTGCTCCCTCCCTGGAGGTGTTCATGACCAGGTTGGAGGAGGCCTTGAGTGCCCTGTGCTAGTGGGAGGTGTCCCTGCCTGTGGCAGGGGGTTGGAACTGGCTGATCCTTGAGGTCCCTTCCAACCTTCCCATTTTATGCTTCTATGACACTTTTGAAGCAAAGACATTGTTCTAATCTCCAACCTAACCCTCCCCTGGTGTAATGTGAGGTCATTTCCTTTCATTCTATCACTTGTTCCCTGGGAGAAGAGCCCAATCCCCACCTGGCTCCAACCTCTTCTCAGGGAGCTGCAGAGAGCAATGAGGTCTGCCTTCAGTCTCCTTTTCTCCAGGCTGAACAGCCCCAGCTCCCTCAGCTGCTCCTCCCCAGCCCTGCTGGATGGACCCTTCCCCATCCTCACTGTCACTGTCTGGACAGACCACAGCATCTCGATGTCCTTCTTGGAGTGAGGATCCCAAAGCAGTGTCTGCTCCAGTCACCAAAACTAGACTGAAATGACACTGGGAGTGCTGCATTCCTGAGGAAGGCAATGGAATCCTGGCCTCTTCTGCACCCCCAGAAGGAAATCTCATCACCATCTGGAGCAAGCAGTGGGCATGCAGCTCTGCTGCTGTGCCTCTGGGTGAGGAGGATAAATCCCTGCTGGACCCCAGCTTAGGGGAATTGGAACAGCAGAGCTGATGACTTCCCTCCTTTTGGAGGTGACCAGCACAAAGAGAGGATGCTCAGCTCTGAGCTGTTCTCAGGTGATGATCCTCTCATTTGTATTGTTTGCCTTTTGTTGTTGGGGTCTGTACACACTGCAGCAGCCAACAGCAAATCAAAGCCAGGCGCTGCAACAGTGTCACAGCATCATGGAATCCCAGCACAGTGGAGTGGAAAGGGACCTCAGAAGGTCACCCACAGCAACCCCTCTGCTGCAAAATTAGGATCTTAGCACTGTTCTTCATTTCAGAGGAGATGCCTTAGCATGGCAGGGCACCATGCAGGTCCTGTGAGCTGCAGCAGGTGTGGTCAGAGATGGACTGAGTGGTGTTGGCAGAGATCAGACTCCCAGCACGCTGGGGTAGGAAGGGGCTTCTGGGGATCACCCAGTCCAACCTGTCTGCTGAAGCAGGGGCTCCCACAGCAGCCTGCCCAGCATCACAATGGCCAGGGGGGTTTGGAACCTTTGCAGAGAAGGAGGCTCCACAACAATCTGGGCAGCCTGCTTCAGGGTTCTGCCACCCTGAAAACGAAGGATTTTTTTCCTTATGTTTTGGTGGAGCCTCCTGTGTCCTCTGTGCCTTTTCATCCTCTCCTCCTCCCCAGTCCTATACTCATGGGTGTGGGTCCACCAAAGAACAAACCCAGTGATTACCAGGCAGGCAGCTGGACCCACTCACTGCTGCCAAAGCTGAGCCCCATGGGCAGCCCTTGTGGATGTCCCCAGGGAGTTGATGCCAGCTGGGATGCTCTGCAGATGAACTGGAGAGGCTGGGCAGCAGGCAGCAGGTGCCCACACCACAGTGCTCAGGGCGAGGCTGGGGGCAGGATTGTGCTGGGATATTTCTGTCCCTATTCAGAACCTCTTTTGTTTCAGACAGGCAAGCTGCCGCTGCAGACAATAGGAGTGTTCTGGCAGCAGGGAGTGCTGAACAGGGCCCTCTCCAACAAACTGCAGCTAGCTTTTTATTCCAGTGCAGAGCTGGATGCAACCAGTATGGCCAGGAGTAGCAAAAGGCTGCTCTGCCAATGGCATCCTTCAGATAAAAGAAAAAAAAAAAAAAAAAAAAAAAAAAAACAAAAAAAAAAAAAAAAAAAAAAAACCCCCANNNNAGCCTTTAAGAAAAAAAAAAAAAAAAAAAAAAAAAAAAGCAAACACGAAAACCAACTCAAAAACTCCACCAAAAAAGACCATCTCAAACACCAGCACTGCTCTCTCTGTGCTGCAGCAGGTAGCTGTGGCATATTGTGTGCAACAGGGGTGCTCCCAGTACCCACCAGCTCACCCCAGGTCTGCTGAAGTCATTGCCACTCAGGCTGCTTGGAGCAGGCTTGCAGAGATTTGCTGACAAACCTTTTCAGTATAATCCTTTATTATCTAACCGCAGTCAAGAGCCTACTTCACATGAAATATTTTCTGCTACAGATGGCAAAGCCTGAGACCTGAGCCAACAACAGTGTAAAAATACATTTGTATCAATGCAGAAGCCCTCAGCCAGCCAGCCTGCTCCATTTGTCATCTACAAGAGGTGTCCTCGATGGTGTTTCACATTCATTAGAGCACCACATGGCCAAACGGTGCTGTTTTAATAACACAGCAATCACACAGCACATAGCAAGCACCTTTGTGAGCACAGGAGAGAGGGGAAGTGGCTTGCAGGCTGCTGGGTTAGGTCATCTACTGCTCTACACCATCAGATGTTCGTTCACTGTGCTTCAGAATTTATTAGTGGCAAATGTTAAAAGCTTTCCTTTCCCCCCTGAAAAAAAAGCCCTGGGACCACGAGTTTGGTATCACAGGATCACAGAATGCTCTGGGCTGGAAGGGACCTCCAAAGCTCACTCAGCCCAACCCCCTGCACTCAGCAGGGACATCCTGCACTAGAGCAGGTTGCCCACAGCCCTCTCCAGCCTCACCTGCAAGGCATGGAGCCTGAACCACCTCCCTGGGCAGCCTGTTGCAGTGTTGCAGCAGCCTCCTGCTGCAGAACTTGTTCCTCACAGCCAATCTCAACCTGCTCTGCTCTAGTTTGCAGCCACTGCCCTCATCCTGTTCCTGCAGCCCTTTGCAAACAGTCTCCCTGCAGTGTGCACTGCAGGGGGGCTGCTGTTAGGTGTCCCTGGATTCTCCTCTGCAGGCTGTACACCCCCAGCTCCCTCAGCCTGTGCTCATAGCAGAGCTGCTCCAAGCCCCTGAGCATTTTCCTGGCCTCCTCTGGCCCCTCTCCACCAGCTCCATGTCCTTCCTGTGCTGAGGGCTCCAGAGCTGCAGCACTGCAGGGGAGGTCTCAGCACAGCTGTGTCAGGATCCTCTCTCTGTCTCTGCTGGCAGTGCTGCTTTGGATGGAGCCCAGGCTGCCCTTGGCCTCCTGTGCTGCAGGCTCACACTGCCTGCTCCTGTGCAGCATCTCCTCCACCAGCACCCCCAAGTCCTTCTCCTCAGGGCTGCTTTCTGTGCCCTCCACCCCCAGCCTGCAGTGGCAGTGAGGACTGTTCCTGCCCAGCTGCAGGACCCTGCACTTGCTCTGGTTGTACCTCATGAGGCTCACCTGGGCCCAGCTCTGCAGCCTGTCCAGGTCCCTCTGGATGCCATCCTGCCCCTCTGGCACATGGACAGCACCACTTGGCTTGGTGCCATCTGCACACTGCTGGTGGTGCCCTCGGTCCCCCTGCCTACAGCAGTGATTAAAACATTAACCAGCACAGGTCCCATAGGGCCCCCCCCGAGGGAGTCCATTTGCCACTGCTCTCCAGCTGTGCTCCAAGCCACTGAGAACCTCCCTCCTGCCACATCTGACTGACAGAACATCACAGAGTCCTGGAGTCACTTTGATGGGAAATGCCCTGTCAGATCATCCTGTCCAACCTGTCTCTAGCTCTGTCAAGGCTGGGGCTAACCTGTGGCCCTCAGCACCACAGCTCTGCCTGTTTGAAACCCCTCCAGAGATGAGCATTCAGTCACCTCCCTGCAGAGCCTGTGCCAGTGTCTGAGAGCCCTTTGACTGAAGAAGTTTCTTGTAATGTCCAACCTCAGCCTCCTCAGATAAATTCTCTTTTCCTCTCTGCTGCTGTCTTCCCTACTGTCTGCAGCAGCAGCTTTGCCTGGCTGAAACAAAAGAGGGTCTGAATAGGGACACAGTAAATGAGTGTGGCCTGCAGGGACCAAGGGCTGCAGCTCCTTGTCACTGTCACCTTGTCCCTACCTGCACAAGAGGCTTGGATTGTTCCTGCAGAGACACCAGCAGCTGAGAGGGAATGGCACAGAGGGAGAGGCAAGCAGCCAGCTTCACAGCATCCACCTCTTTGGGTAGCCCCAAGGAACAATTAGAGCTGGAGAGTCTGGGTTTGAGGGAGGCAAATGGAGTGATGAGGAAGCAGGTTTGCATAATTAGGAGCACAACAGCAAACTTTTCTTCCTGACATACCATTTTACATTGCTGTAACTGCCCTGATGAAACAGGGAGGAGAGGAGCATTCTGCAGGCAAAGCTAAAACACCTCCCTGCTTGTGGGGATAGAGAACCTGCTGGGTCCTGAGCAGAACAGTAGAATCATAGAATGGGAAGGTTGGAAGGGACCTCAAAGCTCAGCCAGTTCCAACCCCCTGCCATAGGCAGGGACACCTCCCACTAGCACAGGGCACTCAAGACCTCATCTGACCTGGTCTTGAACACCTCCAGGGAGGGAGCAGCCACAACCTCCCTGGGCAACCTGTGCCAGTGTCTCACCACCCTCACTGCAAACAACTTCCTCCTGACATCCACTTTCAATCTCTCCTCTACCACTTCAAACCCATTCCCCTTGTCCTGGCATTCCCAGACCTTCTCAACAGTCCCTCCCCAGCATTCCTGTAGCCCCCTTCACATCCTGCAAGGCCACTCCAAGCTCTCCTGGAAGCCTTCTCCTCTGCAGGCTGCAGAGCCCCAACTCTCTCAGCCTGTCCTCACAGCAGAGCTGCTGCAGCCCTCTCAGCATCTTGGTGGCCTCCTCTGGACCTGCTCCAACCTTTTCATGTCCTTTCTGTGCTGGGGGCTCCAGAACTGCACCCAGGACTGCAGGTGGGGTCTGAGGAGAGCAGAGCCAAGGGGCACAATGCCCTCCCTTGCCCTGCTGCCCACACTGCTCTTGCTGCAGCCCAGCACACAGTTGCTGTCTGGGCTGCACTCACACTGCAGTATTGGAAGACAAGCAAAATGCACAGCAAAAATCACAGAATTACAGAATGGGTTTGGTTGGAAGAGGCCTCTAAGATCATCAAACCCAGCCTTAACCCTGCACTGCCAGGTCACCATTAAACCATGTCCCTCAGCACCACACCTAGATGGGTTTTGAACCTCTTCAGGGATGAGGACTCCACCACTGCTCTGGGTAGCCTGGGCCAGGGCTTGACAACCCTTTTGGGGAAGAAATTGTTGTTCATGTCCAACCTATGCAGCTCCCCTGGTGCAGCTTGAAGCCATTGGTTCTTGTCCTATCACTTGTTCCTTGGGAGAAGAGGCCAACCCCTGCCTGGCTCAAACCTCCTTTCAGGGAGTTGCAGAGAGCCAGAAGGTCTCCCCTGGGCCTCTTCCAGGCTGAACAAGCTCAGCTGCTCCTCACCAGCCCTGTTCTTCAGCCCCTTCACCAGCTTTGTTCAAAGGGACAAATGCTGCCTGCCTGGGATTTAGGCACCAGCTTGCTGTATCTGTCCCCCTGGCAGTAGTAAACTCTGTGTGCACTAAAATCTGTGCAAGATATTCCATCAGTGCTTTTACTTGAAACAAAGCAGTTTATTGACCAAAATTCATGGAGGGAGGAAGAAAAAACAATGACATTTTTAACAGCTTCCAGGAAATTAGAAGATGTTGATTTGTGCAGCCTGCTCTAGTTGCAGACCTCCCTGCTGACTGCAGCAGGCTTGGACTGGATGACCTTGAAAGGTTTTTTCTAATCCAAAGTATTCCATGGTTCCATGAAGTCACAGTGAAGGAATCCTTACAGAGGGAAGCCCAAAAACTCCCTAAACCTGCTGTTCCCTGTGAACACAGCGAGGACACAGAGCCTGAGAGCTCATGGAGGAGAACCTCTGCACTGTTGCTCTGCTCTGCAGGGACTGGCAATGTTTGCTCAAGGTCCCACTGCTGAGACCAAGGAGTGTGGAGCTCACACAGGCTCTGTGTAAGTGCTACATGAGAGAGGAGCTTAGTTAATGCTGCCAGCCACTGAAAACTGGCCCAGACTTTGTGATGTCTGCTCTGGGCTGGGCCAGCACCACTCCTGCTCAGGGCTGGCACTGCCCAGCTCAGCCTCTGCTCACTCAGGCACTTGCTGAAGCTCAGGGCAGCTTTGCACACCCAGGGGCTGCTGCTAGCAGGGAGAAGCTGATGGCAGAGCTCCTGCCAAGGCCTGGGGGGCACAAAGGCTCTGCCTGGCACTTGCTCCTCTGCACACCAAGGGCACTGCCACAGCTCTGCCACACCTTGGGGGGCAGAAAGGCAGAGGGGGCAGAAAGGCAGAGGGGGCAGCTGTGGGGAGGAGCAGGCAGCACAGGTGAGCCTCAAGTGCCCAGCAAGGGATTGCAGCCCCTGGATGGCATCTTCAGCAGCAAGCTGAGGCATGCCCAGGGTCAAGCCTCTTCTTCCCTGGCTGCAGTCCCAGGAGGACTCTTTCCCTTCTGCCTTCCATCCCCATCCCTCTCTTCCTCAATCCAGCTCCAGAATCCACCTTCTGAATCCAGTTCCCATCTGCTGCTGAGTGCAGTCTGGGCCTTGCCCAGTGCCTGCCCCCAGCATCAGTGGTGCCAGTGGTGCCCTCAGGGGTTGGGTTCCATGCTGGTTTGTGTCTCTGTGTCTCTATCCCATGGCATTGTTCTTCCCATCCCAGCTGGGTTAGTTTCTTTCCCACCCATCAGTCTCTCTCCCTCCTTCCCTTTTCCTTCCTTTGGGAAACAGAGGGCTTCCTGGAGAGCCTCTGGCACTCAGCTGGTGCCCAGCCCCTTTGCACTGGAGGAGGCTGAGTGGAGAACTCACCGTGCTCCACAACTCGCTGAAAAGAGGTGGGGTTGGTCTCTTCTCCCTAATATTAGGTCACAGAACAAGAGGAAATAGACTGAAACTGCACCAGGGGGACTTGAGCTTGGGGCTTAGGTAAAATGTCTTTGCTGCAAGAGTGGTCAGGGACTGGCACAGTTTCCCAAGGGAGATGGTGGAGTGCCCATCACTGGAGGTGTTCAGGAAACCTGTGGCCATGGCACTGTGGAGCATGGTTTAATAGCCACGGTGGGGTTGAGGGTTGGACTGAGTCATCTCAGAGGGCACTTCCAGCCTTGATGATCCTATGGTTGTGTGATTCTAGTCAGTAATGGATCACAACTAACCCCAACAACCCAGGTCCCTTCCTGCAACCCCAGCACTGCAATCCCAAACGCCACTTGTGGAAGCTTTTGCATCTCACACCACTCTCCCTGTCCTCCACCTCCAGATGTAATTCATCTCTGGGGATGAGATGCTGAAGTTGGTTGTTTGGGGGTGACACAACCCAGCGCAGTTACGTATTTATGTGCATGGATTCCTATAGCCCAAAGAGTGCTTCTTTGGCCAGAGATTAAAATATGGACAGTGCCTCTTGTCTAGCTTCACCAATGTCCTGGGTGCTGAGCTTCAGCAGAGCACCTCTGCCTGCCTAGGAACATCACCAAACAGCCTTCTGACAACGCTGAGCTATTGTCTGCTCAGCAGAGTGCTCACAACATTTCCCTGCTGAAACCTCCTACATGGCTAATAAATATTTAGTGCACAATGGTCTGGTTGGTGACAAGATATTAATAACTCCAGAGAAGCTCAGTTGGACTTCAGTTGCTGCTGAGAATAGGAATTTGGTTTATTTTATGGCCAGGGAGGTAATTTTTAGTTTTGATGCATTCTAATGTACAGCAGAGACTGGGAGGCTTTAGAAAAACAACATTAAAATTAATGTAAATCAGCTGTAGGGTTGGAGAAGATGAACTGATTCTGGTTTCCTTGCATCCATTCATTGCTTGAGCCTAAACTCCACCATGAGTGAGGCCAGCAGGGCAGGAGAGAGGATTGTGTTCTAGGTTGGACTTGGTGACCCTGAGGGCCTGTGCCAGCCTGGGAGTTTCTGTGGTTCTGTGATCATTTGGTGATCATTTGATGATCCTGTCCACAAGGGATGTCCCTAACAGGACATGGGATGTCCCTCTGCTGATGAGCAGGAGTGGGCACAGGTCTCTTCCACCTGGTAAAGGCTTCACCTCATGCTTGTGCCTAGGTCTTTGGAAGCATTCTCCTTTGCCTTGTCCTTTTTTCCTGTCGCAATATGTGGCAAAAAGAAAGGGGAAAAGAAAGGCTCCCGTTGGAAGCTTTCAAACATCCTATCTCAAACCTCAGGGTGCCCATAGCAGGAGTTCCTCACATCCAGAGGCAGAGCTGAGGCACTCACCCTCTTCCTGGAGGCAGCAGAGGAGGGATGCAAGATGAGGGGAGACAGATTGTACCTGGTGGCCAGTGACACGTGGAGTGCTCAGGGATCAGTGCTGCCACCAGTCTCTTGTCTAACATCTCTCTCAGTGACATGGGCAGTGGCACTGAGGCAGCCTCAGTAAGTTCACCAGCACCAAGCTTGAGGTTGAGGTTGTGCAGGCTGGAGAGGAGAAGGCTTCCAGGAGACCTTCTTGTGGCCTTCCAGTGTCTGAAGAGGGCTACAGGAAAGCTAGGGAGGGACTTTTGAGGGTGTCAGGGAGTGAGAGGACTGGGGGGGGGTGTGTGGAGCAAAATTCTCAGTGGGTAGATTCAGACTGGATGTTAGGAAGAAGTTGTTCAGCATGAGGGTGGTGAGAGCCTGGCACAGTTTGCCCAGGGAGGTGGTGGAAGCCTCATCCCTGGAGGTGTTTAAGGCCAGGCTGGATGTGGCTCTGGACAGCCTGATCTAGTGTGAGGTGTCCCTGCCCATGGCAGGGGGGTTGGGACTGGATGAGCCTTGTGGTCCCTTCCAGCCCTGCCAGTTCTGTGATTCTGACAGTCCTTGGAGAGACAACTTCATGAGGAGACCACAGAGGTCATAAGCTAGAGGGAGCCTCCAGTCACTACAAGGATAACTGGAATCAGCTGGGTGTCAGAAGCACTTCTTGCTCTCCAGCCTCCTGAAAGGCTTGCAAAGATCATGGTGAAGAATCCTCTTCTTTACAGTTGTGTGCATGGTTTAGCCCTGCAAATGATGAAAGTAGGGTCTGTGCTTTCCTGAGCCAGCTGGCACCTTCTGCTTTTCCTAAGGGCTGCCCGGAAGGCGTTTGCATTTAGACATGCCGAAGGAGCAAAGGCATTAATGTCCAGTGCCAGGAAATTAAATTCTCCAGTCTTAAGTCCCTCAGAGGGAACAATGAGCCGTGCCACAGCCTTACTCACACCTCAGCATGCTTAGTTTGCCTTTTTTTCTGTGCTGAAATGTAAACACATCTTTGGCTATAAATAATTGAACACATAAATTTCAGTAAGTGTGTGGATGAGACAGGTTTGTTTGATAAGTGATGATTCTCCTCCTTAGCTGCTTTAATGCTGAATGCTGATAGTGAAGCAGAAGCTGTGACATCTTTTTTCTTTTTTTTTTTTTT
>VWZE01004245.1:56978-73349 GCA_013396675.1 Eubucco bourcierii
GGGGGGTGGCGCAGGAAAGGTAATTAGAAGTTAATGATTTATTAATGGTTCATAAATATATAAAAAAGATGTTTATACTAATATCAACAGTTCCAGGCAGTTAGAGGCAGGCAACTGTGCCAGCACTTTGTATCTGGATGAAGGATGAAAGCTCCTGCAGCCATCTCAGAGCTGCAGTGTCTCAGGGGATTGCAGGGCAGGGGAGCAGAAACTGTGAGATGGGTTTCAGCACAGAACCATAGAACTGTTGAGGTTGGAAGAGACCTTTGAGATCATCAAGTCCAAGTACTCACCTAGAGCTCAGTCCCACCTCTAAACCACCTCTCTCAGCACCACATCCATGCATACACCATGCATGTAGGTACCTTCAGGGATGACTCCACCACCTCAACCACCTCCTAACTACTGGTCAACTAGAGCTCACTGGGTGGGTTTCTCCCCCACACCCCCAACAGCTCAATTTAAGTTTTTCATGTTCAAAAAGATGAGCTGGGTTGCCACAAACAGTTTTATGGTCCCTGGAGAAGGAAATTCTGCAGCTTAGCTCCAGGTCAACCCATAATGATGTGGCTTCAGGGTCAGAAGTAGATGTGGTAAAGCATCCCTCTGACACAGTGACTCCTGCAGCCCAGCTGTGGTGGGCAGGAGATAAAAGCTTCAGGTCCCTGGGGCTTTCCCAGGGAGTGCTCACCTCAACCTGCTGTTTTCTGCTCACCTGGCTTCTCCCAGAGCTGGTACAAGCAGTGGGGAAATGTGGTGATCCCTTCTGCCTCCCCAGACCCTGTCTTGCTGGGGTCTGTCTCCCAGACTGAGTGTGCTGCAAGGTCAGAGGCAGTTGTCAGCTGTGGAGGATGGTTGCTGCAGATAGATCCCTTCCTGTCAACCTTGCTTATTCCTGAATTAGGAACCTGCTTCTCTGGAGGCTTTCAGACCCCACCTGAATGTGATCCTGTGCAGGCTTCTCTAGGTGAACCTCCTCTAGCAGGGAGTTCAGACTGGATGATCTCCAGAGGACCCTTCCAACACCTACCATTCTGTGACTTACACTGTGCAAGAGATCACAAACTCCCAGCATGGTAGGGGTAGGAAGGGACCTCTGGAGATCATCCAGTGCCTCACCCCTGCTCAGACAGGAAGGTGGCCACTGTAGGATGATGCAGCTGACTGCTGTCTGCTGTCCACCAGAAGGCAGAGGGAAGCAAAGACTTAGGTTGAAATCTGATTTTATAAAATTAATTTTCTTCCCTGTCTGCTGCAGTTTTGCAGTGCCACAAGGACAGAAAGCTCCTCTGTGGAAGCTCTTGCAGATGATCAATGTCAATGGGTCCTTGTCCAGTGGAGGCAGTGCCAAGCAGACTCCCTCAGGGGTCAGTCCTGAGATCAATCTTGTTCAACATCTGTGTGAGTGCCATGGGCAGAGGCACTGAGTGCAGCCTCAGTAAGTGTGCTGATGACACCAAGCTGTGTGGTGCAGCTGGCAGCTGGAGGGCAGGGATGGTATCCAGAGGGACCTGGACAGGCTGCAGAGGTGGGCACAAGCCAACCTCAGGAGGGTCAGCAAGACAAGGGCAAGGTCCTGCAGCTGGGGTGAGGCAATCCCAAGCACCAATCCAGGCTGGGCAGTGCCTGGCTGGAGAATAGCCCTGAGGAGAGGGACTTGGGGGTGCTGGTGGAGGAGAAGCTCAACATGAGCCAGCAGTGTGCACTTGCAGCCCAGAGAGCAACCAGAGCCTGGGCTGCAGCAGGAGCAGTGTGGGCAGCAGGGCCAGGGAGGTGATCCTGACCCTCTGCTTTGCTCTGGTGANAGAGTTGGGGCTGTGCAGGCTGGAGAAGAGGAGGCTCCCAGGTGACCTTCTTGTGGCCTTGCAGGATCTGAAGGGGGCTACAAAAAAGCTGGGGAGGGACTATTGAGAAGGGCTTGGAATGCCAGGACAAGGGGAATGGGTTTGAAGTGTCAGAGGGGAGATTGAAAGTGGATGCTAGGAGGAAGTTGTTTGCAGTGAGGGTGGTGAGACACTGGCACAGGTTGCCCAGGGAGGTTGTGGCTGCTCCCTGCCTGGAGGTGTTGAAGGCCAGGATGGAGGAGGCCTTGAGTGCCCTGTGCTAGTGGGAGGTGTCCCTGCCTATGGCAGGGGGTTGGAACTGGCTGATCCTTGAGGTCCCTTCCAACCTTCCCATGCTATGATTCTATGATGCTATGGTTTGAGTGGTGAAGGCAGGGGATGCAGGAAGACCTAGATACCAACAGCTGGCGAATGGAAAGGAAGTTTGGGAAGATGCTTTGTAAAGCTGGAGTGGTTTTGTGGTGGGACTGAAGAGCAAAGGATTCAGAAGCCACAGCTTGAACTCTTTGGGGATTATATCCCCGTTCCCATGGCTCTGAACACTTTCATTACTCTTCTACTGAACCCAGAATTTTACAAAGCATCGCTTGAGCTCTAATGTTGAGGAAAATTGCCTGAATGATAGTAATCATCTACAATTACAATAAATACATGGAGGGAGCTGCAACTTTGATTTTCTTGTTCTCTTGCGCGGAGTTTTACTGCTCGATAAACCGCAAGCCCAGCTCCCTTCGCTCACACCACACTTACCACAGCCCTCTCTGATCTTACCTTGATTTTATGGATTTCAGTGGTGTTCAGCAGGCATCAACCCCCACGAAACTAAAGGGAGAATTGATTCCACATTAATTAAGCACCACGCATGATTTTGTGCTGCTTAATGGCTCTTGTAATCATCTGCAAGCGCCTGGCAGTGGCGTGCGGGCAGAGCTCCACACCAGCATGTTCCCTGAGCACCAACCTCACCCTTGCTTGGCACATTTTCAGGGGGCAGCCTTTGATGTCAAATGGTGTCTGGGTGATAAATGGTGACAGGCAAGCAATCATAGAATCATAGAATGATAGAATGGGAAGGTTGCGAGGGACCTCAAGGATCATCCAGTTCCAACCCCCTGCCACAGGCAGGGACACCTCCCACTAGCACAGGTCACTCAAGGCCTCCTCCAACCTGGCCTTGAACACCTCCAGGGAGGGAGCAGCCACAACCTCCCTGGGCAACCTGTGCCAGTGTCTCACCACCCTCACTGCAAACAACTTCCTCCTAACATCCACTTTCAATCTCCCCTCTGCCAGCTTAAACCCATTCCCCTTGTCCTGGCATTCCCAGACCTTCTCAATAGTCCCTCCCCAGCCTTCCTGGAGCCCCCTTCAGATCCTCCAAGGCCACTCCAAGCTCTCCTGGAAGCCTTCTCCTCTCCAGGCTGCACAGCCCCAACTCTCTCAGCCTGTCCTCACAGCAGAGCTGCTGCAGCCCTCTCAGCATCTTGGTGGCCTCCTCTGCACTGGCTCCAACCCTTCCATGTCCTTCCTGTGCTGGGGGCTCCAGAACTGCACTCAGGACTGCAGGTGGGGTCTGAGGAGAGCAGAGCCAAGGGGCACAATCCCCTCCCTTGCCCTGCTGCCCACACTGCTCTTGCTGCAGCCCAGCACATAGTTGCTGTCTGGGCTGCACTCACACTGCAGCCTCACCTTGAGCTTTTCCTCACCCCACACCCCCAGGGCCTGTTCCTCAGGGCTGGTCTCAGCCATTCCCCACCCAGCCTGGAGCTGTGCTTGGCATTGTGCCTACACAGGTGCAGGACCTCACACTTGGCCTTGTTACAGTCACAAGCAGCCCCACGTGAACCCAAATTACTTTTCATTTATTTATTCCCACTACCCTCCCCGCTGTAGGAAGGGCTATTACAAACCCCATCAGCTAATGCCTAGGTACTTAATGAGCTTTCCCAGTCTGGGGAGGGTTTCCAGCACAACAAAACTCTCAGGACCTCATCTAAAGATCACTGAAGCAAGAGGAGAGATTATTTGTTTACAGCTCATTATATCTCAGTTTTGAGCGGCGATTCCCTGGCTCATTTATTTACTCAGCAGCCAACATTCTGGAAGGATTTTACAAGACAGGAAGGACTTCAGGATTCCTCACGCTCAGGCACTGAGGTGGGATTGAAAATTTGGGGTCTAAAAAAGCTTTGGACCTGGGTATAGAAACAAATCAGCAACTACTGAACTGGAACTTGGCCAGTCTGAGGGCTTGATGCTTTTGTCTCTTGGCATGGCACTTTCCCCAGACTGCTGCTCTGTGCCCTGTCCAACTAGGCTGGTGTTAGTTGAGGCCTGGCCTTCAGATTATTCATGTTGGGGCTCTGCAGCCTGGAGAAGAGAAGGCTTCCAGGAGACCTTGGAGTGGCCTTCCAGGATCTGAAGCAGGCTACAGGAAGGCTGATGAGGGATTATCAACAAAGTCTTGCAATGCCAGGACAAGGGGAATGGGTTTGAAGTGTCAGAGGGGAGATTGAAAGTGGATGTTAGGAGGAAGTTGTTTGCAGTGAGGGTGGTGAGACACTGGCACAGGTTGCCCAGGGAGGTTGTGGAGCACAGAAGCACCCAACGTGATCAAAGATCACGTTGGGTGCTTCTGTGCTCCACAACCTCCCTGGAGGTGTTCAAGGCCAGGTTGGATGAGTCCTTGAGTGAGCTGTGCTAGTGGGAGGTGTCCCTGCCTATGGCAGGGGATTGGAACTGGCTGATCCTTGAGATCCCTTCCAACCTTAACCATTCTATGATTCTATGATTCTATGTTTTACTCTAAACCCTCCCTTTTCTATCAGTAGTTTTTTATTCTCTTAGTGTGGTAGGGTTTGGTTCTCCCTAGGGTTGGATTCTGGCTTAAAAGATACAAGGAAAGACTTTATTTTCTCAGCCTTTTTCATATTCCTTAGTTGAGAATCCACCTGGAATGCACAGGTGATGTTGGTGCTGCTGCTGTTGCTGCTGCTGCTTTGCTCCTGTTGCTGCTGCTGTAGCTGCTGCTGTTGGTGTTGCTGCTGCTTTGTTGCTGCTGCTGCTGTTGCTCTTGTTGCTGTAGCTGCTGCTGTTGGTGTTGCTGTTGCTGGTGTTGCTGCTGCTTTGTTGCTGCTGCTGCTGTAGCTGCTGCTGCTGCCGCTACTGTTGCTGTCACTGCTGTAGCTGCCGCTGCTGCTGCTGCTGCTGCTGCTGCTGCCACTACTGTAGCTACCGCTGCTGTTGGTGCCACTGCTGTTGCTGCTGCTACTGTTGCTGTTGCTGTAGCTGCCACTGCTGTTGCTGCTGCTGCTGCCACTACTGTTGCTGCCGCTGCTGTTGCTGCTGCTGCCGCTGCCACCGCTGTGGCCTGACTGCTGCATTCAGCACTGATCAAAGGAAGGGTTTACTCCACCTAACAGCTTCTGGGCTAGGGGCTTTTTGTGGCAGACGTGTGAGAAGTGATCTGCAGTTATTCAGTAGAAGGCTGCTGCATTTCTGTGGGTGTAGTGGTTGTGACTGCAGCCTGGGGAGCAAGCTGCCCTATGTGCTGCTCAGCTGCTCTGCACAACACCAACTAGCTTAGAGCAGCAGAGCTGGTGATTGTTCTGCAAGAGGGCTTCCATGTTGAAGGACTGTGCACCCACGATTCTTTTAATGGTTGAGATTTCTTTTTGTCACAGGGACACAATGAAACTGATTGCTTAGACACAGCAGACATTATGGTCTGCCTTGGTGGGGGCTTTTTCCTCCCTGTAACTGTGAATTTACACATGAATGGGCCATTGGTTCCCAGAAGATCATAGTGAATTATACTCACTTTAGAGAGATGGTGTCAAATTCAATCTAGTATAAACCCCCACATCCTTTCAAATGCAGGAAACCCTTTGAATTTGTATCCTCAGCAGCTGAACCTTTCCCTGGCAGCCAGGCTAGATGGGGCTCCTCAGACACAAAGTCTGCCAGACGGCCCCAAAAGTCAGGCTTCTTCTGGGAATTGCTTAAAAATATGTTATAAATTAATTTTCTTTCAATTACCAAATTAAAAGGAATCTAGAACTGCTGTGCTTGCTGAAGAAAGCTGCTGGGGGGGATGTTCAGGAATTATCAGTAAGATGTAGCATGTTGGGCTCAGGTCTCTGCTGCTGCAAAGCAATTTCTGCATCTAGCTGCAGCTGCAGCTTGGGTTGGCTGATGCTGTAGGAGCTGTAGGATTGGGAAGATGAACTGATTCTGGCTTCCATGCATCCATTCGCTGCTTGAGCCTAAACTCCACCACGAGTGAGGCCAGCAGGGCAGGAGAGGGGATTGTGCCCCTGGGCTCTGCTCTGCTCAGACCTCACCTCCAATCCTGCCTCCAGCTCTGCTGTCCCCAGCAGCAGAAGGACACAGAACTGCTGGAGAGAGGCCAGAGGAGGCCACAAAGATGCTGGCAGGGCTGGAGCAGCTCTGCTGTGAGCACAGGCTGAGGGAGCTGGGGGGGTGCAGCCTGCAGAGGAGAAGGCTCCAGGGGGAGCTCAGAGCTGCTGCCAGTGCCTGAAGGGAGCCTGCAGGAAGGCTGCAGAGAGACTTTTGCTGAGGGGGTCTGAGCCAGGCCAAGGGGCAATGGTTTGGAGCTGAGGCAGAGCAGGGTGAGAGTGGAGCTGAGGAAGAAGTTGTTGAGTGTGAGGGTGCTGAGAGTGTGGCACAGGCTGCCCAGGGAGGCTGTGGCTGCCTCCTTGCTGGGGGTGTTGCAGGCCAGGCTGGCTGAGGCCTTGAGCAGCTGAGTGTGGCTGAGAGGTGTCCCTGGGCATGGAGGGGAGGTTGGAGCAGAGGANGGAGGTGTCCCTGCCCATGGCAAGGGTTTGGAACTGGCTGAGCTTTGAGGTCCCTTCCAACCTTACCTTTCTATGATTCTATGATTCTACTGGGGGAGGGGGGGAGAGGAGGGGAAATCCATAAATAGTTTATTTTCTTCTCATATCTAAATGTTAACCCATGAGGACTAAGAGAGTTTATGTTTTTATGTACTCAAGAACATCTATTCATCATCATCATCTTCACAACGTTCTGGGTGAGACGTCTAATAATAATAACAGCCTCCTAACATTTATCTTAGGGCACCACTGAGAAGTATTAATGACACTTCAGTAATGTTAAGGAATATTAGTAATTAAGTGGGCTATTATAAGATAATTAAATTTCCTACATGTTCATAAATAGGCATTCAAGGTCCTCTTCAGAGCTTCAGCATAATGTCCTTCAAATTTGGGTTGCCTGAGGTGACTCAGTGAACAGGGCTCCACAGTTCAGAGAGACAGGGATCTGCTGGAGAGAGCCCAAGGGAGGGCTGCAAGGATGCTGCAGGGACTGCAGCACTGCCTGATGAGGAGAGGTTGAGAGCCCTGGGGCTGTGCAGTCTGGAGGGGAGAAGGCTGAGAGGGGATCTGAGCAATGTCTGAGGGCTGGGGGTCAGGAAGGAAGGGACAGGGACAGGCTCTGCTCACCTGTGCCCTGGCATAGGACAAGGGCAAGGGATGGAAACTGCAGCACAGGAAGTTCCACCTCAACATGAGCAAGAACTTCTGGAGGGTGAGGGTGCCAGAGCCCTGGCACAGGCTGCCCAGAGAGGTTGTGGAGTCTCCTCTGGAGCCTTTGCAGCCCTGTCTGGGTGTGTTGCTGTGTGCCCTGTGCTGCATTGTCTGGTCCTGCTGTGGCAAGAGTTGGAGAGGAAGCTCTCCAGAGGTCAAAGATCATATTCTGTGCTCCACAGCCTCCCTGGGCAACCTGTGCCAGTGTCTCACCACCCTCACTGCAAACAACTTCCTCCTAACAGTTTCAATCTCCCCTCTGACACTTCAAACCCATTCCCCTTGTCCTGGCATTCCCAGACCTTCTCAATAGTCCCTCCCCAGCCCTCCTGTAGCCCCCTTCAGATCCTGCAAGGCTACTCTAAGGCCTCCTGGAAGCCTTCTCCTCTCCAGGCTGCAGAGCCCCAACTCTCTCAGCCTGTCCTCACAGCAGAGCTGCTGCAGCCCTCTCAGCATCTTGGTGGCCTCCTCTGCACTGGCTCCAACACTTCCATGTCCTTCCTGTGCTGGGGGCTCCAGAACTGCACCCAGGACTGCAGGTGGGCTCTGAGGAGAGCAGAGCCAAGGGGCACAATGCCCTCCCTTGCCCTGCTGCCCACACTGCTCTTGCTGCAGCCCAGCACACAGTTGCTGTCTGGGCTGCACTCACAAAGCTTGAGCTTTTCATCCCCCCACACCCCCAGGGCCTGTTCCTCAGGGCTGCTCTCAGCCATTCCCCACCCAGCCTGTATTTGTTCTTGGTGAAGAGGTGCAGCTCATGATGGAAGGGTTCAGGCAGAGTGTGAACTCTTTGAGGAGATTTTGAACCCTAGTGATCTTGCCTGTTCAGACAAGGCTGTCAGTTAATGGCTTATTTTATTAATAGGGTTGTTTAAGTGTGTGTTTAATTAAAGCAGAGAAAGCTTAACCTACCAAGCTCAACCTATCAAGCTCAGATGAAGAAGTCATCCTGGTTTGGGCACTGTTGAGGGCTAATTGAGTCTGGAGCTCACAGGATGTTGTAGCTCTTCAGCACACTGACAAGAGTGGCCTTTTGCTCATGTAAGGTGGGTCTCGAGTCTGACCCTTGGCAATGAGTTCATTGCCTGTGTGGTCACAAATTCTTTTTTTCTGCCTAAATTCCCTAAGTGTTCTGGGCAGATGAACTAAAAGCATCCAACTCTTAAAAAAAACCAAGCAAAACCAAAACAAACAAAAAACCCCAAAGAAGCAATTATGCAAGAAATGACAATAAATGATGCATGAGCATAAATACATTAAATGAAAGCACTTTAGAGGAGATGCAAGCCAGAGTGCTGCAGGGTGGTGGAGCTGGAGGAGCTCAGGCAGCCTTGGGGATCCAGGTCTCGGACAAGCAATGCACTCTGCTGCAGTTCAACTGACTCCTGAGACCCCACCTGGAGTACTGCCTCCAGTTCTGGAGCCCCTGGGACAAGAGGGATCTGGAGGTGCTGGAGTGTGTCAGAGAAGAGCCATGAGGGCTGGAGCTGCCCTGCTGTGAGGACAGGCTGAGAGCCTCCCCCACACCAGGCAGGATCTTTGGGCTCCCAGGCAGGGAAGGGAGCAGAGCCAGAGACGCCAGTACAGCAGCTTCACAGGGGACAGGGGAGGCCACCAAGATGCTCAGAGGACAGGCTGAGAGAGTTGGGGCTCTGCAGCCTGGAGAAGAGGAGAGCTTGGAGTAGCCCTTTCCTGATGTCCCTGAGTTACTAAATTCCCTGTGAGCATCCTTGTGAAGATCTTCCCGAACAAGTTTGAACCCAATCTAACTAATTTGTATAGAGCTGTGGGCAGGCTTTCCAGAAATACAATAACTACAGATTTTATAATTCCCCCCTTGTTAACTGCCACAACCAACTCAGTGATCACTGCTTGCACTGATTTTTCCACTAAAAAGCAACAGGTTCATCATCAATGCATTGCTCTCCTTTAGTGTTTGCATTCTGAGGTGGGGAAGGGACACTGACCCCAGCTGCTGGGTGTGTGCCAGGCTGGAGGAACTCTGCTGCTCTTCTCCTTCAGGGGAAGGACTGTGTGATGTGTGGGGCAGGGTTACTCCTGCTGTCCCTCCAGTAAATCCAAGCTACTGTCTGTGCTGATGAAGGCTTGAGGGCTTCGTGGTGTCATCCTGCACCTCGTTGTGCTGTGCCTTGAATATATGAATGGCAGAATCACAGAAGGGCTCAGGTTAGAAGGCAGCTCAGAGATCATCTACCTCAACCTCCTCACTGTGGTGAGGGGAAAGATAAGCCCTCAGTGGCTCTAGCAGATATGCCAAAGTGCTCCCAGTGTGACATCTGGCCAAGCAGGAGAGTGGCTTTAAAAGGAACACTTCATTTGACTTCATCTACAATGAAGAATGGGGAACAAGGGGAAAATAAATCGGACCAGAGCAGAAATGGAAAGATCTGATTTATACTGTGGCACAGAAAGAACATAAATTCCTTCTGTGCTGCTGCAAAAGCTTTGCAGATCAAGACAGTGCAAAGGAACCTTTCTTGCTCCACTCTGGTTGCTTTGGGGAAGTTTGAGTGTGAAGCCTTGCAGGGTACAGCTGAGAAGGGAGCAGGGCTTGTGCCTCTGTAATGCAAAGCAGACGTGGGCTGCTTGTCCTTACCCTCAGAGCAGTCAACTTCAGTGGCAGGCTGATTTAAATAATTGATCCAAACGAGCCCAGCGGGTGCTGGGGAGCTGAAGGAGCCAAGCCTACCATGGGAGAGCCTGTGCCAACGGGCACAGGGGGCATGCTGCTGCCTCAGCCCCAGCAGCTCACCCCATGAAATTTCCTGTCATCAGGAGATGGCAGCAAAATCTTATGAACCACAATATTTGCTACCCTGCAAATGTTCCCAGCCTTCCCGTGCCAGGAAGGCTGCGGGGGCTCTGCTGGAGACACCTTTGACCTGCCTTCCCTCTTCGGCCACCCCAGACAAAGCCTTCTTAGACAGGCCTAATGCAGTGGGCTGGATCCTCTCCTTGCTTTCATTCCTCACAGCAGCTGTTACAAAGATGCTTTCACAAGGGCTGCACTCATGCCACCTAGAAAAGCAGGCTCATCAGTGTCATTAGCCCAGCTGGGGCTGTGTGGGATCCTGGGATCCTGGTGGCTGGCTGAGTCCAGCCACACTGCCCATGGCTTCATCTCACTCAGCTTAGCTGGGAGCTGGTAGGCTCCCACTCACCAGACCCTGGTGTGCTGGTTTGAGGCTAATTGGCATATTTTAATGGAGAAAATTGTCTTACAGGCTGTGAAAGGCAAACACTGCTGATGTCTGCTTCACTCATAGGCTTGCTGAGGTGTATAAGAAAGGAATACAAAAGATGAGACACTCGGGCGCAGACACTCTGGGGCTGTCTGGCTTCTGGTCTTCTCCTCTCTGCCGAGTAACCTCACCAACCACTTTCCTTCTAACCCCCCTGGCCCAGCCTCCAAACTCACCTTGCATGTAAGGCAGACCCTAGGTAAGGCAGAGGGGTGGGGAGAAGGTGGGAGGGTGTCTGGGAGCCCCTCCTGGGGACTCTGATTGCTGGGAGGGNCCTGGCCACAGCCATCTGCCCGGTCAGGAAAGCTCCATCATTGTGGCATCATGAGGTGGATATCTTTAGACGAGTGGATGAGAGCTGGATGTAGACCTCTGTGCTGTGGGTGGTCTGTCTTTGGTGGGATAACTCAGGATGAGGACAGCCTCAGGTTCTTGGCTGATCCATCCAAGCCCTCTTGGTGTAGATCTGTGGCTGGCCACCTGTGGGTATTTGCCCATCAACTTGGCACAATGAGTCCAGGTGAGTGTTAAGGTGTCAGGAGCCAAAACTCAGGTTTCCTCACAGCACCTTGGCTCTGACCTCTGATTTGTACTCATCACACCTAATTTTGGTCCAACCCTTTGCACTGTGGCTTTGCCTTTTTGGTGTCTCCTTCCTCGTCGCACAGTATTTGAAAGCTGCAAGGATGCTGCTGTCACAATGTGGGTCCAGCTGGAGCAAGCACCAAGCATTTGCTGGTTGCTTTAATCTCTTTAATCTATTCTTGGCTCCTAGTTGTTTTTCAGGAGCTGAGTGCTTATATTAGAGCTGAGGCTTTCCTGGAGGGCTTTGGCTGCACGCTGCTGTCCAGCTCTCCATAGCAAGAACATAACCAGAGGCACCACTCACTCATTTCTCCTACAGGAAAGAACCAACTACACAGCTCTTCTGTCTGCTGGTGCTACTCAGCAGTGACACATCTTGACTGTTGCTGTATTTTAATAAGATGTAATGCTTGTGTACACTGATGCCTAACAGCATCTTCAAAATAGCTGCGTGGAACTCATGCAGGAGTCAAGATTGGATCTCAGAACTGCATCCAGCTCCTGGGGTTTTGTAAGTCGTGAGGCTTTGAGGTGAACTTCCAACCCAGGCAGTTGGTTTCTCTACAGCATTCTGGGTATTTCCTCTCTGAAGAAGTGTCTGTAATTTATGATCTGTAATTAGAATCCAATTTAATAATTACATGTCCTGCAAGGAAATGTCTCTTGAGCAGGGCTTTGTTCTTATGCAGCTGCTGGAAACACAAAAATGGGGGCTGTAAGAATTAGTTCAGATGGAAATGAACTGCTGAGGGCAAACTCTCTTCAGAAGTGATCAGGAATGTTGGATCATGACTGTGGTTCATTGTATAGACCACACCTGGAGTGCTCTGCCCAGCCTGGGGCTCCCCAGCTCCTGAGAAGCAGGTACAAGCTGGAGTGAGGTCAGCAGAGGCTATGGGGATGATGAAGGGACTTGAACATCTCTGCTGTGAAGAAAGGCTGAGAGCCCTGGGGCTGTTCAGTCTGGAGAAGAAAAGGCTGAGAGAGGTCCTTATCAATGTCTATCAATATCTTTGGGGTGGGGGTCAGGATGCAGGTGCCAGGCCCTTTTGGGCGGTGCCCAGGGATAGGACAAGGAAGAGCAGGTACAAGCTGGAACCCAGGAGGCTCCACCTTCACATGAGGAGACACTTCTGTATGGTGAGGATGGCAGAGCCCTGGGGCAGGCTGCCCAGCCAGGCTGTGGAGCCTCCTTCTCTGGAGAGACTAAAACCTGCCTGGATGCATTGCTGTGTGCCCTGCTCTGGGCAGTCCTGCTCTGGCAAGGGGACTGGACTCAGTGGTCTCTGGAGAGCCCTTCCAATCCCCAGCATTCTGTGATTCTGTGACACAGACATTGCTGCAACACGTAGGGTCTCCAGAACACTACAGCTTACAAACATGCACAGCAGAAGGCCCTCTGGATGGAAAAGAACCAACCCAAACATCATTTCTGTGACTGCTTCATGGCAGATTTCTGTAGGAAATGTAGCAAATCAAAGGCAGCGTTCCTGGGTTTGGTCTTTCCTCTAGCAAATGCCAACACAAAAAGAATCTGAAATAGTTGTTTGTTTGGGTTTTTTCCCCCTAAGATTTATACTCAAAAGCAGACATAAAAAACCTTTACCAGTGGTATTATTGACTTAAGAAATAATTTTAGCCTGAAAGATGAATAATTTCAGACTGACCTGACAGTGGGTTACAATTCTTCCCTAAGCTATGAAGTGCAACTAAAGGACTGTATCCTGATTTCATTAACTTCCCTTTGCAGCTGACACTGCACTTGGGAAAGGATTTCATTTGTGGAAACCCATGGCAAAGGTTCTCTGGGTGAAAGGTTGCTCTGGGAAGATGCATATTTTGTTCTACACAGACACAGACGTGGCGCTCCAGGACGAGGTTTAGTGGCCATGGTGATATTGGGTTAATGGTGGGACTTGGTGATCTTAGAGGTCTTTTCTGACCTTTGTGATTGCTGAGCAGCTCCCCAGGAGCCAGCAGTGCCCTCATGCAGCCCAGCAGGCAGCTGTGTGCTGGCTGAGGCCAGAGGAGTGTGGGCAGCAGGGCAAGAGAGGGGATTGTGCCCCTTGGCTCTGCTCAGACCTCACCTCCAGTCCTTTGACTGTCTCTGGTGTCCCCAGCATAAGAAGGACACAGAACTGCTGGAGCAAGTCCTCTGAGCTGCAGAAGTTGTGGTCAGAGATGGGCCAAGTGGTGTTGGCAGAGATCAAACAATTCCATCATGGTGGGGTTGGAAGAGACCTCTGGAAATCATCCAGTCCAGCTCCCCTGCTAAAGCAGGGCACCCACAGCAGCCTGCCCAGCAGCACAGTGCCCAGGGTGGGTTTGGAATCTCCAGACAAGGAGACTCCACAGCCTCTCTGGGCAGCCTGCTCCAGGCCTCCAGCACCCTCACACCAAACAACTTTCTCCTCCTGCTCAGATACAACTTCCTGGCTGCCAGTTTGTGCTCACTGCCCCTTGTGCTGTCCCTGGGCACCACTGACAAGAGCCTGGCCCCAGCCTCTCGATCAGTGCAGGTCTTTGAGCACAGCAGGACTAGGGTGACAAAGCAGTGCACTGGTGGCTTTCCAAGTATGCAGAGACAAGTGCACTGGAAGCTCTCTTTCAGGAGCAGTGCTTCAATGTGATGTGAAATATTAATGCAGCCTCATTTGTCAGGCAGCAGGCAGCAGGCAGCAGGCAGCAGGGCTGGTTGGATGTCTGCCATATGCTGTAGTCACCAGGGAGAAGAGCAGGCCCTGTGTGGGATGTGACAATGTTGAGAAGATTGACCTCCAGCACTGAGTCAAGCTCAGGCTCTCAGCAGTTTTCCCCTCTGGACTTGAGGTTTGGCAGAAGGAAGTGTGCAGTGAAGGTGATCAGGTTTGTTTCTTTGCATCCTATTGTGTCCTGAGGGGTCAGAACTCCATAGATTTTTTTAGACTGCTGCTGTAGCTTTTTCTGCACTTCAAAAGATTAAAATTGAACTTGCTCTAAATGAGAAGCAACATCTCAAGCTGGTAAATCAAAGTAGATGTTACCTCGTGTTTCATTATCAAAGCTTGATGTGTTCTACTCTCTCTGCCTGGAAGGGGAAGGAGTTGTTTGCTCTCTCCTTGAACCTCTGTCCATAGCCACCAGTGTGGGCTCAAGGCTCACTGCCAAGTCCTCCTGCAGGGATTTCTTCCACTGCAGAGGCAGAGGCACCACCTCAAACCCTTTGGGGCTGCTGCTGGTGATTTCATGATGAAAGACTGAACAAGCCTGTGCCATGTACATCAGTGCAGAAGCATCACCTGTAGCACTCAGTGCCCATCCCTGGAGATGTTTGAGAAACCTGTAGCTATGGCACTGGGGATGTGGTTTAATGGTCATGGTGGTGTTGGGTTGATGGTTGGACTGAATCATCTTAGAGGGTTTTTTCAACCTGAAAGCTTCTATGATCTTCCCTATTGTAATGAGCTCAGTCCCTGCAGTCCTTGAATTCTAACATAAATTCAGAGCCTGTCATTAATTACTCCTTTTATTTCTGCAAGCTGCTGATGGCAGCACCACGAGAGATGTACTGTGCACAACGGCTCTTGCCATGACTCACTTCTGGCCTTCAGCACAGCACTTAATGTGTCTGTGGCTTACCTGGAAGAGGGGACAGCACTGCTGTTCTCCATGACAGAGCTGGTGCCAGCCTTACTGAATCAATGTCTGAAAGCTGCTTTCAGTTCCTCACACAAAAGAAGTGGCATCTGCCAGGGAAGATCACCATTTGCAGGCAGCCAGAGCTGAGGCAGTTTGAGATAGTGCAGTCACCTTCAGTTTGATGCAGAATCCCACACTCCTCTCAAAGTTGAAGAGGGTGATTGATATTTTTCTGAGTTAGGGTTGGACTCAAAGGAGGCTGCCAGCCTGGAGGTGTTCTGTTAGGGACAGGCTGTGTATGTGAAGCATACTGTGGGACACCCTGATGAGTGATCACTGCCCAGTGGTAAATCTGTGTGTGCCACACACTACTTGCTGCAGATGCAGCCCCATCCTCAGCCTCTGCCCTCAGACTGAGGCTTTCTTGCACCTTTTGGAGGTGATGGTGACTGCAGTGAAGATCCATAAGGGTCTTGAGGCAGTTTAGAGGCAGGGAGCTGGCGCTGGGATAGAAGGAGCCATGGTGGCAAGTGGAGGGATGGTGACAAGTGAGCCAAAGAGAGGGCTTAGCTGCACAGAGCCATTAATCCTCCTTGCTCCTGCTTGAGTGCCTTTGGCAGAAAGTAAGACTGGGTAGGCTTGAGATAAATCAAGCAGTTGGCTGGCTGCTGCCTGGCTGCTTCTGTAGGTACATGGCAACAGTGAAGCTCTTGCCTCTCCTGTCTTTTAAGGTGCCCAAGTGGTGACCTTCTGTGGCTTCCCAAATTGGTGGCATGCAGCTTGCACCACTGCCTAAAACAACCTCTAGAATCAAGATTTGCAGCTTCTGTTCCTTTGCCTGGGCACAAAGAGCGATGGAAAATGGAATGAAATCCAGTTGGTGACCAGTGGTAAGCGGTGCTCTGCAGGGCTCAGCTTTCTTCTTTCTCAGTCTCAGGGACTGAGGCTCCATCAGTCAGTTTGCAGACACCAAGTTAGGTGAGAGTGTCGATGTGCTTGAGTGTAGGAAGGCTCTGCAGAAGGAGCTGGATGAGTTGGTGGGAGAGTCTGATCATCTCTCCCTTGTTCAAGCCAACCAAGATAAAGATTGCCTTTGTTACCTTTCCAGGCTCAGCCCAGGCTCCTGCCCCAGAGCTCAGGGGTGCAAATCCACAGCAATGCAGTGTCTGTGTGGGCTGCAGCCTGGCCTGAGTGCCCAGGATGTGACACCTCACAGCAGCTGCCCCCCACAGAAAAGGCTTCTGTGTGTTTGGGGTATGGACAGGGAGCGGCACAGGGAGGGGGCAGAGACCCTGCCTGGTGCCACTGCCAGACCCCTGCAAATGCCTGAGAGTGCACAGGAAGGTGTCCTGGGGAGCTGCTCATGGACACCAGGCTAAAAACTGTATACAAAGACATGAGCAATACCTGCAAAAGTGTGTGCCTCCACATGAGCACCTCCACCAGAGCACCTCCACCAGAGCTCCTCCAGCAGAGCTCCTCCACCAGAGC
>VWZE01004245.1:73959-88614 GCA_013396675.1 Eubucco bourcierii
GCACAGCCCCCCCACCAGAGCCCCTCCACCAGAGCTCCTCCAGCAGAGCTCCTCCACCAGAGCACCTCGACCAGAGCTCCTCCACATGAGATCCTCCACCGGAAGAATTCGAGGAACAACTCCTGCAGAACTACTCCACAGTCTTCTGGGCCAGGCACAGGTCTCTCCCCACCCTGTCTCTCTCCCCCCATCTTCAGGTGCTGGTAGTATAATCCCTGCTCTTTCCCTTCTCTGCTCTTCTCTTTGTCTCTGTTGTTCCCTCTCCCTCTCTCCCCTCTTCCCTCTCTCCCCCTGTTCTGTTCAGCTTTCTCCTTTAATAAACATTGTGTGGTGCTATCTGGTCTCCTTTGCACCTTAATTTCACAACAGGGAAATCTACAGGAACAAATCTTGCTCCTCTGGACAGAGATATTGGTGATCTCTGCTCTCCAGACCTTGACAGCTGGATTGATGGGAAAGAACTATGGGATGGGGTTGCACAAGGCCACGTGCCAGGTGTTGCACTCAGGTCACAAGAATCCCAAGAGTGCTCAAGGCCTGGGGCAGAGAGGCTGGAAACTGCCCAGCAGAGAAAGGCCTGGGGGTGCTGGCTGAAGATGAACAGCCAGGGTGGGATGTTACCTAGCTGAAGGGAACTAGAAACTGCTAAACAAGTAAACCCTGGAACCCTCAGCACAGGAAGGACATGGAAGTGTTGGAGCGGGTCCAGAGGAGGGCCACAAAGATGATCAGAGGGCTGGAGCAGCTCTCCTATGAGGACAGGCTGAGGGAGTTGGGGCTCTGCAGCCTGCAGAAGAGAAGGCTTCGAGGGGACCTGATAGTAGCCTTCCAGTATCTGAAGGGGGCCTACAGGAAGGCTGGGGAAGGATTATTTACAAGGTCCTGCAATGACAGGACAAGGGGCAATGGGCTTAAACTGGCAGAGGGGAGATTTAGACTAGATGTTAGGAGGAAGTTGTTTGCAGTGAGGGTGGTGAGGCACTGGAACAGGTTGCCCAGGGAGGTTGTGGCTGCTCCCTCCCTGGAGGTGTTCAAGGCCAGATTGGATGAGGCCTTGAGTAACCTGTACTAGTGGGAGGTGTCCCTGCCTATGGCAGGGGGTTGGAACTAGATGATCCTTGAGGTCCCTTCCAACCTTACCATTCTATGATTCTATGATTCTATGATTGTAAAAGCTGACTCTGCTAGGTGTGGAGCTTCATGTAGTGCACAGAAACATCCCCAAAGGCTGCAGTGTAAGGTGCTCAAACAAGGCATGGAAATGGCACTTTGGGACGTGGTTTCACTGCCATGGTGGTGTCAATTCGATGCTTGGGCTTGGTTTTGGGTGGTTTTTTCCAACTAAAATGATTCTGTGATTCTAGAAGATGATTAGAAGAGTAACAAGTGACTGTGGAAGGGATTGAAAGAAAGAAATCACAGAAATGGTGGAAAGTCAATAGTGGCATTAAGTTTGGTAAAGACTTCTGGAGAGCAGTGAAGGGGAAAAGGGCCTGGGGGTCCTGGTGGATGGGAGGGTGCCCATGAGCCAGCAGTGTGCAATGGTGGCCAAGAAGGCCAAGGGCATCCTGGGGTGGATTAAGGGCTGTGGTGAGTAGGTCCAGAGAGGTTCTTCTGCCCTTCTGCTATGCCCTGCTGAGGTCACAGCTGAAATATTGTGTTCAGCTCAAGAAGGATGTCAGAGAAATGCCTGAGAGAGCCCAGCACAGAGCCACAAAGATGCTGCAGGCAGTGGAAGATCTTCCTTGGGAGGAGAGCCTGAGGGAGCTGGGGCTTGGAGCTTGGACAGGAGGAGCCTGAGGGCTGCCCTCATCCATGTTGATAAAGATGTGCAGCTGAGTGCCAGGAGGCTGGAGCCAGCTCTGCTGGGTGATGCCCAGTGACAGGACAAGGGCATGGTGGAAGCTGAGGCATAGGAAGTTCCATGGAAACAGGAGGAAATGTGTTTTTTTCACTGTGAGGGTGACAGAGCTCTGGAGAAGGCTGCCCAGGGGGCTTGTGGAGTCTCCTCTGGATACATTCCAAACCCACCTGGCTGTGTTCCTGTGTGCCCTGCCCTGGGTGACCCTGCTCTGGCAGTGGGGTTAGGCTGGATGAGCTTTGGAGGTCTCTTCCAGCCCCTGACACTCCGTGACTCATCAGGCCAACACCACCATGCCCACTAAACCATGTCCCCAAGTGTCACCTTTTTGAACACTCCTGGGGCTGGTGAACACTTGCCCCAGAAATGCAGCAGCCTGGGAGGAAGGAGATGCAGTGCTAGTGTCAACAGAAGCAGAATGATGGAAGGTGAGTAGTTTGCTTTAGGCTTGTGGAAGTTCTCCAGGATATCCTGGCATGGCACACCTGGACAGGTCACACAGCAGTGCCAGAGGCAGGGAAGGGCTTAGGATGAAGATGTTGATCCTGGCTTGTGTTATAACTCAGCCTGCAAAGCAAACAGTTTTCATATAAAGATCTGAATGCCATCCATAGAGCTCCAAGCATCATATCTTTTCAAAGAATTGCTAGGAAGCTGGGAGGCTTGGCTGAGACACCTGCAGGCTGTGAGGCCATCCAGAGAGACCTGGGCAGGCTGAGAGCTGGGCAGGGAGGAACCTGATGAGGTTCAGCAGAGACCAGTGCAGAGTCCTGCACCTGGGAAGGAAAATAAACTGCAGCAGGACAGGCTGGGAGGTGATCTGCTGGAGAGCAGCCTGTGGAGAGGGAGCTGGGAGTGCTGCTGGGCAGCAAGTTCTGCATGGGACAGCAAAGTGCCCTGGTGGGCAAGAAGGCCAATGGGGGCCTGGGGGGCTTTAAGAGGAGTGTGGGCAGCAGATGGAGGGAGCTTCTCCTCCCCCTCTGCTCTGCCCTGCTGAGGTCCCACCTGGAATATTGCATCCAGGTCTGGGCTCCCCAGCTCAGGAGGGACAGGGATCTGCTGGAGAGAGTCCAAGGGAGGGCTGCAAGGATGCTGCAGGGACTGCAGCACTGCCTGATGAGGAGAGGCTGAGAGCCCTGGGGCTGTGCAGTCTGGAGGGGAGGAGGCTGAGAGGGGATCTGAGCAATGTCTGTCAATAGCTGAGGGCTGGGGGTCAGGAAGGAAGGGACAGGGACAGGCTCTGCTCACCTGTGCCCTGCCATAGGACAAGGGCAAGGGATGGAAACTGCAGCACAGGAAGTTCCACCTCAACATGAGCAAGAACTTCTGGAGTGTGAGGGTGCCAGAGCCCTGGCACAGGCTGCCCAGAGAGGTTGTGGAGTCTCCTTCTCTGGAGCCTTTGCAGCCCTGTCTGGATGTGTTGCTGTGTGCCCTGTGCTGGATTCTCTGGTCCTGTTGTGGCAGGGCTTGGACTGGAAGATCTCCAGGAGTCCCTTCTCACCTCTAACATCCTTTGAGGCTTTGATTTGGATTCTGGGTGCTTGACTCTCCTACTGCTTAGTCTTCCAGATGATGTAGGGAGAGCCAGGTGGGGCTTGCAGGTGATTGCCTGGCATTTGAATTCTTTCCTTTTCCAAATATGTTTTAGTATTTGCCCTGGACTGAGGTTATTTCAGGTGTTGCTGAAGCACCTCCTGCTCCTGAGCAAAGCAAGCAGAATTTGACAATGAATTTGCAAGCTGTCTCTGGTAGCTGGTGAATGCAGGTAGCTGTTTCTCTGGAGTTCAACTAGATTAGCTGAATAATTAATAAAGTCAGGTCTAAATCACTGCTTTTAATCACATCTAAAGAAATAGCCTGGGAGACTTTGCCTTTGAGGGGTAACTTTGTCTTTCAGGGAGGACTTTATCATTGAGCCCTTTTTTGCAGTTTCCATCACTGCCTTTGACAGGGTTGTATTGATTTACCCCAGAGTGGATGCTCAGTGCTGATCTACACTCAAGTTAAAAACTTCTGCATGAAGAGAATGTTGAGGCTGTGGCACAGATTGCCCAAGTTACAGCTGGCAGTGCCTCCAGCTCTTGCCTGCCTGACGAGGAGGAACTGCAAGAAGCAGAACGTGGCTGGAGAGGTGCTGTGAGGGGACTCAGTCACTGATGTTTGCTCCTGTGACAGGGTTTGTGTAATGCCTGCCCTGCCAGAAAATGCTCCTAGAGGATCATAGAATCACAAGGCTGGAAAAGCCCTCTAAGACCATCCAGTCCAACCCTCAACCCAACCCCACCACGGCCCCAGGTGCCATGGCCACACATCTCTTATCACCTCCAGGGACTGGGCCTCCTCCATGTCCCTGGGCAGCCTCTGTCAGTCCCTCGCTGCTCTTGCAGTGAAGAAAGTTTTCCTCCTCTCCAACCTAACCCTCCCCTGGTACATTTTCAGGCCACTGCCTCTCCTACTATCACCTGAGCCTAGGGAGCAGAACCCAACCTCACCTCACTGCAATCTCCCTTCAGGGAGCTGCAGAGAGCAATTAGGTCTCCCTCAGCCTCCTCTTCTCCAGACTGCACACCCCCAGCTTCCTCCCTCTCCTGCTCCTCATATCCTCACCGTGTGTTGTAATGCCATAGAACAATAAAATCATTGCAGTTGTAATGGGTCTCAAAGCTCATCCAGCTCCAAGGCCCTGCCACGGGGCAGGGACACCTTCCACCAGTCCAGGTTGCTCAGGGCCTCATCCAGGCTGGCCTTAAAAACCTCCAGGGAGGTTGTGCAGCACAGAAGCACCCAATGTGATCTTTGATCACGTTGGGTGCTTCTGTGCTGCACAAACTCCCTGGGCAACCTGTGCTAGTCTCTCCCCAACCTCACTGCCAAGAACTTTGTCCTAACCACCCATCTAAAGCTGCCCTCCTCAAGCTTCAATCCAGAAGTCCCAAGGAGCTGAAGTCCACTCCTGATAGGAATCCTTCCTCCCCTGGCAGAGCAGCACCCCCAGAGCACTGCCTTGCCTGCCAGCTTGAGAATGGGAGGACAGCAGGGCCCCTGGAGTGGCAGGATGTGATTGAAAGGCATCTGTCACCTTCACTAGAAGAGTGGAGAAGCAGCTGCATGCCCAGGGAGAGGAAATAGTCTCTCTGTGCACAACCTTGGGCCCCTCTGTCTCTCCAGTGCAGTTTGGCATTCAAACACATCTTGTGAACAGTTGAGGATGAAGCTGAGGGGTTTCACTCTCACGTGCACAGGAGGCAGGCAGTTGCTCACAACCCAGCTGGCTGCTGCTAAAGTCTGGGCTGCAGATCCTGCCTCAGCTGGAGAGGAAACCCTTCACAATCCTCTCTGATTGACAAAAGGGATGAGTCAACATCCTAACAGCACATCCAAGCCTACAGCCTTGCAGTGCTTCCCAAACGTGAAGCCAAGGCTGGAAAAGCAAGCACAAGGTTTGCTCTGGGCATGGGACTGGAGGCTCTTGGCATGGGACTGGAGGCTCTTAGCATGGGACTGGAGGCTCTGGGCATAGAACTGGAGGCTCTGGGCAGGACTGGAGGCTCTTAATGCATAGGACTGGAGGCTCTTAGCGTAGAACTGCAGCCTCTTCCCATAGGACTGGAGGCTCTTAGCATAGGACTGGAGGCTCTTAATATGGGACTGGAGGCTCTTAGCATAGGACTGGAGGCTCTTAATATGGGACTGGAGGCTCTTAGCATAGGACTGGAGGCTCTTAATATGGGACTGGAGGCTCTTAGCATAGGACTGGAGGCTCTTAATATGGGACTGGAGGCTCTTAGCATAGGACTGGAGGCTCTTAATATGGGACTGGAGGCTCTTAGCATAGGACTGGAGGCTCTTAATATGGGACTGGAGGCTCTTAGCATAGGACTGGAGGCTCTTAATATGGGACTGGAGGCTCTTAGCATAGGACTGGAGGCTCTTAATATGGGACTGGAGGCTCTTAGCATAGGACTGGAGGCTCTTAATATGGGACTGGAGGCTCTTAGCATAGGACTGGAGGCTCTTAATATGGGACTGGAGGCTCTTAGCATGGGACTGGAGGCTCTTGGCATAGAATTGGAGGCTCTTAGAACAGAATCCCAGCATGGGGTGGGGTGGGGGGTGTGGTGGTGGTGTGTGTGTGTGGATGGTGTTGGCCATCAGCAAACTTTGTTTCCTCCAAGGGTTTATGAAGGCTTGGAGCAGGCTGCCCAAGGAAGTGGTGGAGTCTCCAGGCAATCACAGAATGCCTGAGGTTCAAAGGGACCTTGGAGATCACCTAGTGCATCCCCCCTTGCCAGGCACAAGGACACCTTCCACTAGCCCAGGCTGCCCATGCCTGGGAGTGTTCCAAAGCTGTGTTGCTGTGGTGCTGAGGAACATGGATTATTGGTTGGGCTGGGTGATGCCTTCCAGCCTTAGTGGGCTGCAGACTGCTGGACTCAGCTGAGCTCTGGCCTTTCATAAGCCATCAATGGCTTTCTTCTGACCAAAGGAATGTTCAGGTGGCACACCTAGAGAAGGACCTCAGCTCCTCAAACCCATCCCTCTTTTCTTGTCCTTTAATTGATGCAATCTAGAGAGAGTCATTGTTAGTTAGGAGATAAAAGGTGCTTTTTAAAGAAGCCATTTTTCTGCCCAGAGTCCCCAAACATTGGTTTGATACCCTCTAATTAACTGAGGGCCATGCTCTTCACATGAATTTTAAGGAGCACTGCATTTCATACATTGTTCTTCCAAAGGTAATGAGCTGTAGTTATTCCAGGTGGTGGTGTTTGCAGAGACTCACTGCAGTAAATGATTGGAGAAGAATTTTGCTTTAAACTGAGGTAAAACACAGCCCAAAGAGCCATCATTTGTCTCCTGAAATCCAGTTTAAAATGTTATCTCCACAGGCTTTGTTGGAAAAGAAGTTCATATTGTACCATGAAGGACCACAGCTGTGATCTCCCAGCCAGGATTCAAGCTCATGCTGAACTCTTATTCCTCCAGGCTTGGAGGTGAGTCAGGGAGGCAAAAGGAGTAAAGGTTAGGAGGTGGAGGTTAGGAGCACCTCTAGCCCCAGGACTGCATCTGTGTGCTTCCAGGAAATCATAGAGCCCCAGCAGGGTGGCCTTGGAGAACACCTCTGGAGCTCACCCAGTCCAGCCCCCTGCTAAAGCAGGGCACCCACAGCAGCCTGCCCAGCAGCACAATGCCCAGGTGGGGTGGTTTGGATTCTCTCCAGAGGAGACTCCACAGCCTCTCTGGGCAGCCTGCTCCAGGCCTCCAGCACCCTCACAGCAAAGAATTTTCTCCTTCTGTTCAGGTGGAACCTCCTGGGTTCCAGTTTGTGCCATTAGTCCCTTGTGCTGTCCCCAGGCAGGACTGAGCAGAGCCTGGCCCCAGCCCTTTAGATATTGATGAGGTTTGATGATGAACAGATCAGGGTCAACCAGGAGGGTTCAAGGCAAGGGCAGCTCTGCAGGAATGACTTTCTAGCACGGCTGAAAGCGAGAGCTGGATAGATTTCCAACCTCACATAGCTGGATTTTTCCCATAATGGAATTCAGCAAGCCCAGTCCTCTGGTGTGGCTCATAAAACATAAGGAAGCCAAGTGCCTAGAGACACTTTAGGATTTATTGCACTGCTGCTTTGTCTGACAGAGCAGGCCTGAGCTCCAAATCCCACCTGAGCTCCGAGACGTCTCGAGGAAACCATCGAACTCCAGCTTGGAAGTGTCCCACGTGCAAAGAATTTTGCCTTGAAGAGAACTGCTGACTCTGGCATCATTTACTGCCTTCCCCCTGTGAGCTTCAGCAGTTTTGCAGCTCAGATCTGTGGGAACTGAGTGACAAGCTCCAGGAGGATTTGCTCTGCTGAAGAAACATCCACAGGAGCACAGCAAACACGAGGAGCTGTCTGCAAGCTGTATCCCTTGGCCTGCTTCACTCCAGTGTGGTGTGGGAGGTAAGAATGAGTTTCCAAATGCCCTAATAATCCTAAAAGCTGCTTACAACAGCCTGCTGCAGAGCCCCTGGGGTCTTGATGTAACAGAATCTATATTGGATGTCAGAAGCCCAGAAAGCAATCTGGGGTTGCATTAAATCTGGTGGAGTCCTGGGACAAAATCCGAGCAGCAGATTCTCTCTCTGCAAGCACCTGCACAGATGACAACAGCAGAGATTTTCTTCTCCTCTTCCTTTGCAAGTAAAAAGCCTTTGAGACATAAACACCCAAAAAGTTTCAGCCATGCCAGGTGATTAAAATCTCACCCTTGATAACTAATGGAAACAGGTTGCCCAGGGAGATGGTGGAAGCCTTATCCCTGGCCAGGCTGGATGAGGCTCTGAGCAACCTGATCTAGTGTGAGGTGTCCCTGCCCATGGCAGGGGGTAGGGACAGGATGAGCCTCGAGGTCCCTGCCAGCCCTGCCATCTCTGTGGGTCTGTAATATATGTGTAAATTACGTTGGGCAGCTGCCATTTAGCATTTGGCCATCTCCAGTGGTGGTTTGGAAGAGAAAGAATTAATCATTTCCCTAACTTAGAAGCAGGAACTCAATTCCCAGCAGCATGCCAGAGTGCACTCAGGTGGCACAGTTTGGAATTAAGCTGGTGTTTAAAAAGATGCCAGATTAATAATGGATATTAATGTTGATATGCAGGCAGAGATTGTACATAACAATGAAGACTGTTTATTAACATTAAATCTGGCCAGAAAACTGAGCTACAAGGTTCCAAAGGCAGGGTTTGGAAATTCATACACGCAGGGAACAGGCAAAACTGGAACACTGGAAGAAGTACCCAGCAGAGGCAAACATTATGCTGGAAGAGAAGGTTTTAGCAGTTCATTATCCTGCTTAACCACTGGATGGGCACAGGAAGCTGGTGAGACACTGGCACAGATCTTTGATCCCATTCTGTGCTTCTGTGCTCCACAACCTCACTGGAAGTGTTCAGGACCAGATTGGAGGAGGCCTTGAGTGACCTGTGCTAGTGGGAGGTGTCCCTGCCCATGGCACAGGGGGGTTAGAACTGGCTGAGCTTTGAGGCCCCTTCCAACCTAAACCATTCCATGATTCCATAAGCAATGACCAAAGTGCTGTGTGGCCCCCATGAAATCAAAATCAGAGGCATGGTTGTGAAGCTTTAACTTCAGCAGGGAGCTCTGCCTTGGTTCCTGAGTAGCTAGAAATGATCTCTAACTTAACCTCTTGATTTTAAATTCCTACACCTCTGTTCTCAGGACAGGACAGAGATCCAGAGGCCTGATTTCATTTAGGATGTGTCTTATTGATCAGTAGTCCACACACACACTAAAAAAAAAAGAGAGAAGGATAAAAAATGAATTTTTTTCAAGATGGTGGAAGCTCCAGAGCAGACTGCTAAGGATGTGCCAGGAAGGGAGCCAGGAGTGGTCTTTTGTAACAGAAATCAATTCAGAGAAGTAACCCAGGGACACTCTGAGGACAAAAAGAATGGGTTTAGATTCTCCTTTGCTGAAGCTGAGTGAGTTTGCAACATAGGATTTCTTTTGCTCTGGTGCTGGCTGAAGCTGCTTGTTGCCAGGTCTGGTGTTCAATAAAATCCATTAAAAAACCTGGAGAAGTTTACCAGGAGAGTGGTATCTGCTGTACAACCTGGGCTGCAGCAAGGAAAGTGTGGCCAGCAGGGCTAGGTAGGTCCTTCCCCACCTCTGCTCTGCCCTGCTGAGACCACAGCTGCAATACTGTGTCCTTTTTGGGGCTTTCCAGTTCCAGAGAGACAGAGACCTGCTGGAGAGAGTCCAGCAGAGAGCAACCAGGGTGAGTGGGGAACTCGAGCATCTCCCCTGTGGAGAGAGGCTGAGAGCCCTGAGGCTGTTTGGTCTGGAGAGGAGAAGGCTGAGAGGAGATCTGAGCAATGTGTGCAAATATCTGAGGGGTGGGGGCAGTGCCTGGGGCCAAGCTCTCTTAGGTGGTGCACAGCAATAAGCCAAGGAGCAGTGGATACAAACTGGAACAGAGAAAGTTTCAGCTCCACATGAGGAGAAACTTCTGTAGAGTGAGGCTGACAGAGCCCTGGAGCAGGCTGCCCAGAGAGGTTGTGGAGTCAGTCTCCTTCTCTGGAGCCTTTCCAAGCTCACCTGGATGCATTCCTGTGCAGAGTACCCTGAGGGCTGGGGCTCAGGAGGATAGATACTGAAGGGACTGGGAGGTGTCTCTTAGGAGGAAAGGCTGGGAGCCCTGAAGCAGTTCAGTCTGGGGAGGAGGAGGCTGAGAGTGGATCTGATCAGTGTCTATAAATGTCTGAGGGCTGGGGAGCAGGAGGACAGAGGCAGTCTCCTTTCAGTGACACACAGTGACAGGACAAGGGACAATGAACCTAAACTCAATCACAGAAAATTCTATCTCAGTGTGAAAAAAAAATTCTTTACAGTGAGGCTGCTGGAGCCTGGAGCAGGCTGCCCAGAGAGGTTGTGGAGTCTCCTTCTCTGGAGACTTTCCATCCCCCCCTGGATGCCCTCCTGTGTACCCTGCCCTGAGTCGTTGTGTTCTGCCAGGAGGGTTGGGCTGGATGCCCTCTGGAGGCCTCTCCCAACCCTCATCTTTCCCTGATTCATTCTCAGCTTCCATGGTTGGGAGAGGCAGGCAAGAACAGAACTTAGAGCAAAAGGGAGGAAGGGGAGGGGGGGAAGAAAAAAAAAAAAGAAAGGAAAGCAACTTTACTTTGAAATTCAACTTTCATGAGAGACATAACAAAATGAAACAGCCTTTGAAGCTACAGAGAGAGCAAATAAACCCCAAAGAACACAACCCCAATTTTTCAGCCCAGGCAGCTTGCTTGAGGTGGGTCAGGATCTGTTTTATTGATGGGGAGAGAAAAGGACTTTGCCGATCCGACTGGCGAAGCTGGAGAGCAGTATGTCGATTGAGCAGAAGCATTGCTTTGGAGGAGAAAAAGAAAACAAAACCCAGTTTATCTTTGTTGAAAGGGATGTCTGGGTTAGTTTTGTTGTGAAATGATTTGGTTTGCTTTGTCCATCTGAGCACATCCCTGCCTGAAATGAAAACTCAGACTGTGAGCACATCTGATCCTAAAAACAAGCCTGGGAAAAGAGGGAAGCGTTCGACTTTCCTACAGCTCTTGTCTGCTGGCATCTTCTTTTCTTGTGAAGAAATTCAGTCCCATGCCATCTATTTTCCATCTGAATTTGTACCATTTGGAGAACCATTATATTTTTGTATTATCAAAGCAAACAGCGTGCAAAAAAATGATGCTGGAAGTCAGCTTCTGCTCCTCGAGGCTCGGTGGCTGCAGACACTCTTTAGTCACAAACTCACTGTCTTCAGGGAGTATTAAATAGATTGCAGCATGTCTTGGTTTGATCTAGACCAGCACCAGGCCTGGCCAGGGCTGGCACTGCCCAGCTCAGCCTCTGCTCACTCAGGCACTTGCTGAAGCTCAGGGCAGCTTTGCACACCCAGAGGCTGCTGCTAGCAGGGAGAAGCTGATGGCAGAGCTCTGCCAAGGCCTGGGAGGCACAGAGGCTCTGCCTGGCACTTGCTCCTCTGCACACCAAGGGCACTGCCACAGCTCTGCCACACCTTGGGGGGCAGGAAGGCAGAGGGGGCAGCTGTGGGGAGGAGGTGAGCCTCAAGTGCCCAGCAAGGGATTGCAGCCCCTGGATGGCATCTTCAGCAGCAAGCTGAGGCATGCCCAGGGTCAAGCCTCCTCTACCCTGGCTGCTGTCCCAGGAGGACTCTCTCCCTTCTGCCTTCCAGTCCCATCCCTCTCTTCCTCAATCCAGCTCCAGAATCTGGCTCCCATCTGTTGCTGAGTGCAGTCTGGGCCTTGCCCAGTGCCTACCCCCAGCATCAGTGGTGCCAGTGGTGCCCTCAGGGGTTGGGTTCCATGCTGGTTTGTGTCTCTGTGTCTCTATCCCATGGCATTGTTGTTCTCTCCATCCCAGCTGGGTTAGTTTCTCTCCCACCCATCAGTCTCTCTCCCTCCTTCCCTTTCTCTTCCCTTTGGGAGGGCAGAGGGCTTCCTGGAGAGCATCTGGCACTTGTCCCCTGGCCAGCCTCCCGCTGTCTCCTGCCAGATAAATGCATTTTGAAATGTTTGTAGCATGTAACTCAGTTCCTGAGTGGCTTCATTTCTGCTCAACCACCACACCAGCTGCTAGCACACGTGAGCGTTCCCTGCCTCCGCCCACGGCACCTTGTGCTACAAAGGCAGGAGAAGGACCCAAGGCCATTTGTACACTGGAAGGTTCCCTCCCTGAGCTGCCAGATCACTCTTAATTTATCTGACACCTTTTAGGCTGAGTTGGGATATTAGAGCTGTCATTGTAAAAGATTTCCACTCTCCCCGCGACGGCGCCGCGAGATGGATCCGCTTTGAAGCTGCGGCAAAGCGGCTCTGAATCAGGAGCAACTTTCAAATGTTGCACTTGAAAGTCTAAACAGCCTCAATATGCTGCAGAAAATTGTTCTGAGCAGCCAGCCTCCCACTACGGTACCCTGGAGCATTCAGTCACTTTCAATAAATCTCTTTCAATAATTTCTCACTTGTCCTTATTATTACTAACAGCAAGAGCATCTCAAGGCAATGTCAGAGAAGAGGCCCTGGCTAGATGCAGGAAAAAGCATCATTTGGAAGACAGTGTGAAGGAGAAGTAACCCAAATGGGAACTAAGAGGGCAAAGTGACTCCTCCTGGCTCTTTTCTTCCTGAATGTGCAGATGGCTGCTCTCAATTCTGCCCCAAAGTCACCCATTGTTTGGTTTCAAAGAGTTGTGTCCTAAGGCAAGTTTTGTTGAGAATGGAATTTTGGAGTTCTGCGCTGCCATTCAGGCAGGTTGAAGAATTGGGCAGGGAGAAAGGGAATGAAACCAAGGAAGGGCTGGTGTGGAGTCTTGCATGTGGGAAAGAACAGCCCCAGGGACCAGCAGAGCTTGGGGGCTGAGCTGTTGGGGAGCAGCTCTGGGAAAAAGGACCTGGTGGGTCTGTTCTAGGGGTCCTGGTGGGCAGAAGGGTGCCCAGGAGCCAGCAGTGTGCCCTTGTGGTCAAGAAGGCCAAGGGCATCCTGGGGTGCATTAGAAGGGCTGTGGTGAGTAGGTCCAGAGAGGTTCTCCTGCCCCTCTACGCTGCCCTGCTGAGGCCACAGCTGGAATCTTGTGTCCAGTTCTGCACCACTCAGCTCAAGGATGAGCTCAGGGAAGTGCTGGAGAGAGCCCAGCCCAGAGCCCCCAAGCTGCTGCAGGCAGTGAGCATCTCCTGTGAGGCCAGGCTGAGGGAGCTGGGGCTGGCAGCTGGCAGCAGAGGAGCCTGAGGGCTGCCCTCAGTGCTGTGCTAAAGATGTGCAGGGCAGTGTGGGCAGGACGCAGCCAGGCTGTGCCCAGGGGTGGCCAAGGGCAGCACAAGGGGCACTGGGGGCAAGCTGGAGCAGAGGAGGTGCCAGGGGAACAGGAGGGCAAACTTTGTCCCTGTGAGGCTGCTGGAGCCTGGAGCAGGCTGCCCAGAGAGGCTGTGGAGTCTCCTTCTGTGGAGCCTTTCCAACCCCCTGGATGTGTTCTGTGTGCCCTGCCCTGGGTGCCCCTGCCCTGGCAGGGAGTTGGACTGGATGACCCAAATCTGGAGGTGCCATCCAACCCCTAACATTCTGTGGGTCTGGGCTGTGGCTGCCTCCTTGCTGGGGGTGTTGCAGGCCAGGCTGGCTGAGGCCCTGAGCAGCTGAGTCTGGCTGAGTGGTGTCCCTGGGCATGGCAAGGAGGTTGGAGTGGATGAGCTCTGAGCTCCTTTCCAACCTGAGCCATTCTGGGACTCCATGAAGAACATTTGTCCATTTATGCCACTCACAGCTATTCCAGATCCATGTTGGGAAATCCTCTATCTGGGAACTTCCCTAGCTGGGAATGTGTCTGATTAAAGCCATTTTACTCAGTGGCAGATGATGCTCCCTGGAGCATGGTAGGTGATAAAGGAGGACAAGATCAGGAAGAAACTCTCCATTTTTGGTGACTTTCTGCTAGGTTTTTGTTGTAGAGCTGCCAGGATGGGTTCCCAAAGAAGGTTTGGGGAGAACAAGGGCAGCTCATTCTCTTTTTATGGTTGCTCTTTTCTCATAACCCAATGCTCATCTTTACTACCAGTCTATCACTGATGAGATTTCATCTATATAAAACTCCTGAGGACTGCAGTGATAATTTCAGTCTCCCAGTTTATGAGGTTATAAAAGGCAGTTTGCCCTTGCTGGTCTGTGAAGGGCTGAGATTGGGCAGTCTGTCAATTCAGACTCTTCATTTTGAGGCTGAGACAGAGACTGAAGCCTTGTGCCCAGGATGGATGGGATGGGAAGGGTTTTGACAGAAATAAAAACCATTTTATGTCAAGTTGTTGGTGCTGCAACACAAAGAAAAGGGCCTGGCTCACAGTGCAGCCTTCCAGATGTGCCCAGCAGGACTGGCACTGGTGGTTACAAGGGGCCAGGAGCATGGTGTGGTACATTGCATCAGTAGAAGTTATATGGTGTTCTGGTTTGGCTGGGACAGAAGCCTAGGGCAGTCCTGGGCTGCAGGCCATTGGCACTTTGGGGTCAGACAGCAGCTCCATCTTGGAGGGCAAAACCCAAGACAGCTGTGCCAGGCTGGCTGCAGTTGTGCCCCACACCGTGGATGTCTTGCTCAGTACGAAAGGGGAAGCTGGCTGAGCCTGGGGCCTCTTCCTCTTCAGGGGCTCGCTTATCTTTCTCTCTCCTTCTCCTTCCTCCTCCCTCCTCCTCCCTTCTTCTCCCTCATCCTCCCTCCTTCTCCCTCATCCTCCCTCCTTCTCCCTCAT
>VWZE01004245.1:111213-138965 GCA_013396675.1 Eubucco bourcierii
TTAACCTCTTCCTGCCTCCTGACTTTCATTTGTCTCTATATAGAGTCATAGAAAGCTCTGGGTTGGAAGGGGCTTCCAAAGGTCATCCATTCCAACCCCTTCTGCAGTCAGCAGGGACATCCTCAAGTAGATGAGGTTGCCTGGAGCCCTGTTGAGCCTCACCTTCAATATCTTCAGGGATGTGGCCTCTAATAAGACAATCAAATCTGTTCAAACTGAGTTTTGCTAGCGTCTTTGAAGTAAGAGTGACTAAGAAGGAGATGCTGGCAAGGGCTGTGGGCAACCTGATGGCAACCTGTGGGCAAACTGATGTAGCTGAGGGTACCTCTGCTGACTGCGGTGGGGGGGTTGGACTAGATGACCTTTGGAGGTCCCTTCCAACCCGTTCTGTGATTACCACCCTTGAAGACATGAAGAAAAATATCCTGTGGTCCTTCAGAGGTCCCATTAGCATTTTAAGTCGAGAGCCCTTGTGGAAGTCTTTACAGAAATGAAAGAAGTTCTGACCTTGTTTATCTGCAGAGGTGGTAGATGGTAACACATCAAAGAGCATTTCAAGCCAGAAAGGAAAATTATCAAAATAGCCATGAAAAGGACACGTCCTTGAACTCTGCCCTGCTCTGAGGGCCTTGCATTGGGTGATTGCCCAGTTGCTGTCTGAGTGATGGTGAGAGAAGCCAAAGGTTGGTGGCAGTGCTAGTGAGGCCAAGGGAAAAGCCAACCACTTGTCATGGTCAGCTCCTGAACTCACACTGTGCTGGGAAAGGCAACTCATGGAAAGGGCACATTGCCCAGACAGATTGCAGAGTCTCCTTCTCTAGAGAGAGCCCAAACCCCCTTAGGCATTGAGCTGCTGTGGGTGCCCTGCTTTAGCAGTGGAATTGGACTGGATGATCACAGAGGTCCCTTCCAAGCCCACCATGCTGAGATCCTGTGAGAAATTGTGCATCCTCAGCTTTTGCTGACTTCACAGAGGCCTTTCTGTGGCTCCTTTCTTCCTGTGTCATAGACATGGAGAGAAGGGAAAGATGTTTTACTGTTCATTGCCTCTGCACCTCCCCAGCTAAAAGAGTAGGAATGAGCAGGGTGAGTGCAGCCCAGACAGCAACTGTGTGCTGGGCTGCAGCAAGAGCAGTGTGGGCAGCAGGGCAAGGGAGGAGATTGTGCCCCTTGGCTCTGCTCTCCTCAGAGCCCACCTGCAGTCCTGGGTGCAGTTCTGGAGCCCCCAGCACAGGAAGGACATGGAAGTGTTGGAGCCAGTGCAGAGGAGGCCACCAAGATGCTGAGAGGGCTGCAGCAGCTCTGCTGTGAGGACAGGCTGAGAGAGTTGGGGCTCTGCAGCCTGCAGAGGAGAAGGCTTCCAGGAGAGCTTGGAGTGGCCTTGCAGGGTCTGAAGGGGGCTCCAGGAAGGCTGGGGAGGGACTATTGAGAAGGTCTGGGAATGGCAGGACAAGGGGAATGGGTTTGAAGTGGCAGAGGGGAGATTGAAACTGTTAGGAGGAAGTTGTTTGCAATGCGAGTTGCAAAGTTCTGAGATCCCTTCCAACCTGAGCCCTTCTATGATCTGGGGGGCATAGGAGGCTACATCTGCACAAGAAGTACAGACCAGGGACTAAATTCTGTGCAGAAGTAAATTGGTTTTATTCCTTCTGTCTTAGGTCTGCAGAGTTTGTGTCTGTCCTTGTGAGTGTGGTTCACAATGACAGTTGTTTCCCTTTATATTACAGAGTAATTTCTTTACGTCTGGGGAAAAAATAATCCATCCTCTTTGTGGCACAGAGGTGAAATCATGCAAAATGAAGAGCAGTGGGCAGGAATTTAATCTTGATGGGTTCAAGTTTTTACTGTAGCAATCACTCACTTGCTTTAGCAGGAATTAGGGAAGAAAATACTTAACTGAGTAAAAAACTTGGAGAAATAGGAACTGATAATCCAAGTAAGCTCAGCAAAACTGCTTGTGCCTTTTGCCCACCCCAACACACATAGGTATCTTAAGCTGAGAAATAAACCTGCTCTAACTACTCTAAATAAACCTCTGCAAGGCATCATAATCTGAGATGCTTCATGATGAAATCCCAAAGGATAAGCCACATTTATGCCCCTAAGGCTTTGCAAATTAGCTTGTCTCAGGAAAGCTGCTATGGGTGGATGGTAAATTGGTGTTGGTTCTAATGCCTTGGCCACTACACACTTCTGGGGTAAAGAGCAGTGTAGGCAGCAGGACAAGGGAGGGGATTGTGCCCCTTGGCTCTGCTCTCCTCAGACCCCACCTGCAGTCCTGGGTGCAGTTCTGGAGCCCCCAGCACAGGAAGGACATGGAAGTGTTGGAGCCAGTGCAGAGGAGGCCACCAAGATGCTGAGAGGGCTGCAGCAGCTGTGCTGTGAGGACAGGCTGAGAGAGTTGGGGCTCTGCAGCCTGGAGAGGAGAAGGCTTCCAGGAGAGCTTGGAGTGGCCTTGCAGGATCTGAAGGGGGCTCCAGGAAGATTGTGGAGGGACTATTGACAAGGTCTGGGAATGCCAGGACAAGGGGCAGTGGGTTTAAGCTGGCAGAGGGAAGTTTTAGACTGGATGTTAGGAGGAAGTTGTTTGGAGTGAGGGTGGTGAGACACTGGCACAGGTTGCCCAGGGAGGTTGTGGCTGCTCCCTCCCTGGAGGTGTTCAAGGCCAGGTTGGAGGAGGCCTTGAGTGACCTGTGCTAGGTGGGAGATGTCCCTGCCTATGGCAGGGGGTTGGAACTGGTTGCCCTTTGAGGTCCCTTCCAACCTTCCCATTCTATGATTCTATATGATTCTGTGATTGCCTGGCTGCCCCTGACTTTGCCTGCACTTTGTTGAGACGTGGGGTTTGAGGAGCTGCTGTCTGTGAGCAGCCCACGGCCATGCTGGGCTCTGTTTTGTCGCTGCCTACAGGAGGCTTCACCCTCTGTGCATCTCTGTGGGGAAACTGCTAATTTTCCTGGAAGTGAAGGACTGAACATCTGCCAGTCCTCGCTTCCCAGGCAGCAAACAATGGGAGGAAAGCACTTTCCACGGCGCTGAGGTGTCAGAGCTGTCACAACTTGTACTAATGCAGAACAGGAGAGATGCTCGTTCCTGGGCACTGGGTGGACGCTCGGCTCAACTGGGTAGCCTGATGCTGTCACTCAATTAAGGCTTAATTTAGTAGCAAAATTGGGAGTGGTGGTGGTTAATATCTCTGTGTGATTTTGGTATTTAGCAGGTTATTGGCTTTTAACTGAACGATCCTGGGACTCGTGAGCAGACAAATGCAATGCAGCCTTTTGCTCTCCATCTGTAATGGAGGGGTAATTAATGCAAGATATGACTGCCAAAAATGAATAGCGTTCATTACTATTCAATATTCAGAACTGTCCTACCCTGATCACTAATTTTAATAATACTCAGCTCTTTGCATTGCTCATGGACACTTTATACAGGTAATAACACAGGGTCTAGGGATAAGTAGTAATAACACAGCATTAGCTGAACTCAGTTGAACTGGCAGGAAGGTTGCTGCAGGGTACCGCTTGCGGTCAGTACTCCGCTTGCCCACTAGATGGCCTCAGGGAGCTCCTTTCTGCTCCTGGCAGAGGGCAATGGTGAATTGCAGGAGGCTCCTGCCTGGCAGGGCTGGCTACAGCTTCAGACAGTGCCCAAATGCTTTCAGGGGCTTCTGTTACTGTCTTGTCAGCCACTGAGACTCCTGATTCTTCCCAGGCTGCTGGGGAAAGGAGGCAGACAAGCTCTGACCTGGCCCTGCTCTCTCTGGCTGATCTGTGTATCTCCAGGGCTTCCCATCTTGGCAGGAGGCTTTCAGGGGCAGGCAGGATGCAATGCCAGGTGCAGTCTCAGCAGGGTGTCAGGCTGGTTGTGCAGGCTGAGTGCCTGCAGGCATTTAGAGCCTGCTCCTGGTAAACTCAAGGCAGTGGAGTTTCCAGGCAGTTCAGGATGCAGCAAGGCAGTAGCAAGCAGCAAGCACAAAGGGCAGAGGATACAGATACAAGGGCAGAGCAGGTTGCCTGGAGCCAAACCCCCCAGCCCCGAGGGTATCTTGTTTAAAATACCTTTCCTAGAGCTTTACCTTTAAAACACCTTCCCTAGAACTTTACCTTTTAAATACCTTTCCTAGAGCTCTCACTCAGCTGATGTGGCTGCCAAACATCTGCTGTGCTTGGGAACCCAGGGCAGAAAGGGCTGCTGGGAAAAAGATGTGTGTGGAGAAAGCCCTGTTCAGACAACCCCCTGCTGCCTTCCAAGCTCCAGTGCAATCAGGTTTCATTTTGGATGTGATATTCTGGGTGGAGGAAGGTTCTGAGAAGGAAATTGTAGCAGGTTCTTTGATAGCTCCTTTAATGTGCACTGTAACTATTTCTGCATACCTGTCTGGAAGGAAAGGATCCTTTGAACTGCAGATTCCATTTAGTTTGGGGTTTTTTTGTTTGTTTGTTTGTTTTTTTCTCTTTAATTCTTATTATTTTTAGACTCTTTAATAGCAAACAGATTGGAAATGATAGCCCTTAGGGAGAGCAGCTGCCTCTGCTCCTTCCATACTGGAGGTCAGGTGTGGGAAGTGTCTCTGGAAAGGATGGGTGGGAAGCATCCACGGTGTGTGGCCGTGTGCCAGCGGCTCTAAGGCAAATACTTTCTCTGTGGAGCTATAAGGGTTCACCTGTCAAAGCCTTTTAATTACCTTTTCAAACCTATGCTGAGTGCAATGACAAATAGCATGGAGTGATTTGGGCTGGAGGGAACCTTTCAAAGTCAGCCAGCACAGACAGCTGCAGCTGGAGGAGGTTTCCCAGAGCCCCCAAAAAACTAACCCCCCAAAAAAAACCTGGTCACAGGGATGGGACAGCTCCCACCTCTCTGGGAAACTGGGACAGGCTCTCACCACCCTCAATGCCAAAAGATGTCTTCCTTTTCTCNTGCAGCTGGAGCAGGTTTCCCAGAGCCCCCAAAAAACTAACCTGCAGTGGTCACAGGGATGGGACAGCTCCCACCTCTCTGGGAAACTGGGACAGGCTCTCACCACCCTCAATGCCAAAAGATGTCTTCCTTTTCTCTAGCATCAATCTCCCTCTTGCAGTTCAAAGTCCCCCTCTGTTGTGGGTTTAAAGAGCTGGCAGAATGAAGCTCTCAAATGAATTAGAGAAAAAACAGAATTATATCAAGGCCTTGAGTGGCCTGTACTAGTGGGAGGTGTCCCTGCCCATGGCAGGGGGTTGGAACTGGATGATCCTTGAGGTCCCTTCCAACCTTCCCGTTCTATGATTCTATATTTGGAGAGAGAGAGTTACAGACAGAAATGACAAAGCAGATTCAACATCCACGGTGATCCCCTTGAATTTTCCCCCAACCCAAGACTAAATCTGTACTCCCCACTGCTCCAATCCTCCCTGCCCCCCACACCTCTGCCAGCCACAGCCCTAAGCACAGCCTCTGGAGGCCTCCCCTTAACCTCCTCTGTTTAACCATGCCCAGCTCCTTCAGTCTCTCCTCATCAGATTTATTCTCCTGGTCCTTCCTTGCCCTCCTCTTGCAATCACTGATTGCCTTCTGCCATGAGCAGAGAGAAGCTTCCTGTGCCCATCCCGTGGCCAAGCAGGACAATGAGCTGCAGTGGTGTAGTGACCACAGGAACCTTCTCTGCCAGTGTGAAGTTTGCCTTTGCTGGGCACCTTTTACAGTGTCCCAGTTTTGCCTGTTCCCTCTGTGTATGAGTTTCCAAACCCTGCATTTGGAACCTTGTAAATAATTTTTTTGGGCCAGATTTAATATTCATAGTTAGTAACAATCTCTGCCTGGATATCAACATTAATATAGATTATTAATTTGGCATCATTTGTAACAGAGACCCTTCTCAGTATGGAGCACTTTGCAAGTGCCTTGACCTGTGTGGCCGAAGCCTCCTCTCTGATGTCTCTACAAGCAAAGCTCTTTGTTCAGGCCCAGGTGTCTGTGAGTGCAGCTGTGCCAAGGGAGCTCCTGCAGCAGGAGTCAGTTGTCTGCCAACAGCTGCTTGGGCAGCATCACTGCCAACAGCTGCTTGGGCAGCATCACTGCCAACAGCTGCTTGGGCAGCATCACTGCCTGCTGGCAGTAGTGAGAACACATCTCCTTGTTCTCATTCTCAAGCGCTTCTACCTGCTCCTTGCTTCTGGTTCAGGGGTGTGTTTATTTTTCCCTTGGAAGGGAAGGGCTTGCAAAGAAAATTACCCCTGTGAGGCTGAGGAAAGGGAAAATGTTCCCCTGCTGCTGGACAAGGTGGTGAGCACAAAGACTTTGCTTCCCTGAGGTGGCCACCTGTATTTCTCACCTGGAAGAGGAAAGCAAAAATGTTCTCCTGCTGCTGGACAAGGTGGTGAGCACAAAGACTTTGCTTCCCTGAGGTGGCCACCTGTATTTCTCACCTGGAAGAGGAAAGCAAAAATGTTCTCCTGCTGCTGGACAAGGTGGTGAGCACAAAGACTTTGCTTCCCTGAGGTGGCCACCTGCATTTCTCACCTGGAAGAGGAAAGCAGAAATGTTCCCCTGCTGCTGGACAAGGTGGTGAGCACAAAGACTTTGCTTCCCTGAGGTGGCCACCTGCATTTCTCACCTGGAAGAGGAAAGCAGAAATGTTCCCCTGCTGCTGGACAAGGTGGTGAGCACAAAGACTTTGCTTCCCTGAGGTGGCCACCTGCATTTCTCACCTGGAAGAGGAAAGCAGAAATGTTCCCCTGCTGCTGGACAAGGTGGTGAGCACAAAGACTTTGCTTCCCTGAGGTGGCCACCTGCATTTCTCACCTGGAAGAAAAGCTGAAACGTGGTTAGATACTGCAGAGGAACTTGCCTCTTGGGTCTCCAGCCCACAGGTTCAAACAGACTCCCAGCATAGTGAGGGTTGGAAGGGACCTCTGGAGATCATCCAGTCTAAGCCTCCTGCTCCAGCAGGGCTCCCACAGCAGCTTGCCCATCAGCACAATGCCTAAGGGGGGTTGGGATCTCTCCAGACTCAACAGCCCTGGGGCTCTCAGCCTTTTCAGACAGATGTTCCCTCACCTTCTGAGCCTCTGCTGGGCTCTCTCTCCAGTGGTTCCCTACCTGTCTTCAACTGGGGAGCTCAAAACAGGTCAGTCCCTAACTTCCACTGGCAAGGGGAGTTATTCATCCCAGGTACAGGACTCTGCTTGCCCTTAATGAACTTCACGAGGTTTCCCAATCAATAAATAATAAACTGACTCAAATACAAACTGCCTGCCAGATACGTGCAATAAATAATGTGCTAATTATTGGGGCTGTGCAGGCTGGAGAGGAGAAGGCTCCCAGCTGACCTTATTGTGGTCTTTCAGTATCTGAAGGGGGCTACAAGAAAGCTGGGGAGGGATTATTTAGGATGTCAGGGAGTGACAGGACTGTGGGGAATGGAGCAAAGCTGGAAATGGGTAGATTCAGAATGAATGTTAGGAAGAAGTTCTCCATGAGAGTGGTGAGAGCCTGGCACAGGTTGCCCAGGGAGGTGGTGGAAGCCTCATCCCTGGAGGTGTTTAAGGCCAGGCTGGCTGAGGCTGTGGCCAGCCTGATCTAGTGTGAGGTGTCCCTGGGCATGGCAAGGGGTTGGAGCTGGCTGCTCCTTGTGGTCCCTTCCAGCCCTGCCTGATTCTGTGACTCTAATTAGCCACCACAGCCTTTGCAGAGGGACAGTTCTGCTCATGGTCTGCTGAAGAGCTCAGAGCAGATGCTGCTGTTGCAACCAGCACTGAGTGAAGGCTTCACCCTTCACAGGGCTGTATGGTTTGAAATGCTGGAGGTGTAGAGTGCACATCTTTGCTACTGGTGAGATAAAAGGATGCAAAGAAGCTGTCTGAGGCTATCCATTCTCTTTCTAGCTGGAAATCCTAGTGAAGGGTTGTCAGCACAAATGAGGCTGCTGGGTGTAAAAAATGATGGGAGCAGCAAAATTGCTCCAGTGCTGCTCCAACATTTGCTTGGCTAAAACCTACTCATTAAATCTCAGTCACCCATGGCCTTCCTTTCATGTCCCAGGGTGTGCTGCTTTGCATGCCACATTCTGTGATGGGTTTGACTGCTGGGCTTGTAGGAGAGTGTCTCCAAATCCTAGAATGGCTCAGGCTGGAAGGGAGCTCAGAGCTCAGCTGCTCCAACCTCCCCTCCATGCCCAGGGACACCTCAGCCACACTCAGCTGCTCACCAGCCTGGCCTGCAACACCCCCAGCAAGGAGGCAGCCACAGCCTCCCTGGGCAGCCTGTGCCACACTCTCAGCACCCTCACACTCAACAACTTCTTCCTCAGCTCCAAACCATTCCCCCTTGGCCTGGCTCAGACCCCCTCAGCAAAAGTCTCTCTGCAGCCTTCCTGCAGGCTCCCTTCAGGCACTGGCAGCAGCTCTGAGCTCCCCCTGGAGCCTTCTCCTCTGCAGGCTGCACCCCCCCAGCTCCCTCAGCCTGTGCTCACAGCAGAGCTGCTCCAGCCCTGGCAGCATCTCTGTGGCCTCCTCTGGGCTCACTCCAGCAGCTCTGTGTCCTTCTGCTGCTGGGGATGGTAGAGCTGGAGGCAGGATTTGAGGCAAGGAAGTAGCTAAGCAAAGCTAACCAGGGTAGATGACTTTAAACAGATTTACTCAGATAAGGACCACCAATCCCTCCCCATACAACTCTTTAATTGAAACAAGGCTTTTTCTACCTAGAAGCAACATTGAGGGAGTAGCTGCTAGTGCAGATAAGGTTAGCAAAGCCCAGGTAGTTTCCACTGCTTGCATAAATCTTCTCCTAGGGCTCAACATTACCTTACAGCACCCCTGTGCTCCACAGATGGAGCTGGCCATGAGCCAAGTCCTCCACTACGTTGCAAGTAAGGAGGTCCTTGCTCAAGTTGCAAGTAAGGAGGCCTCAGAGCCAGGCCAGTGTCTTGCCATGGAGCTTCTCCTTGGGCAGCAAGTGGTATTGTCAACAATATTTTAGGGTTTTTTTTCCCTCCTGCCTTTTTCTGGGAAGTGTTTCAGGGTCTGAACTGTGATTCAGTGTCTCTGTTACGTGCTGCTGAATCCCAGAACGGCTTCAGTTGGAAAAGTGGGTAGAAGTCAAAGGGAAGCCACAGGGAGGTGATTTCATAGTAGGAGTCTGCTACAGACCTCTTGATCAGGAAGGTGAAGTGGATGAGGCCCTCTACAAACTAATAGGAGAAGCTTCACGTTCACAGGCCCTGGTCCTCATGGGGGACTTCAACCACCCTGACATCTGTTGGAAGGACAACACAGCAGAGCAGCAGCAATCTAAGAGGTTCCTGGAATGCGTCGATGCCNGTGTGTACCCAGATCACAGCTCTGGACTTCAGGAAAGCAGACTTCAGCCTCTTCAGGGATCTCCTTGGCAGGGTGCCATGGGAAGTAACCCTGGAAGGAAGGGGAGCCCAGGAAAGCTGGTCATTGTTCAAGGATCACCTTCTCCAGGCTCAGGAACAATGCATCCCAGAAAAGAGGAAGGCAGGTAAGAATGCCAGGAGGCCTGCATGGATGGATAGAGAGCTCCTGGATACACTTAAATGCAGGAAGAAAGCTTACAGAGAGTGGAAGCGAGGACAGGGGACATGGGATGAGTACAAAGGTGAGGTCTCTTGAACCTCACCATTCTATGATTCTGAGAGCCCTCAGAGCTGATCTTCTCCAACCTCCCCATCACAGGCAGGGACTCCTCTCGGTTAGACTCAGCTGCTGCCAGCAGAGCCCAAAAGCAGGCTCTGCCTCACACTTTGCATTCTGAAGTGTTTAAAAGACCCGAGGTGCTGCTTCCATGGAACTTGTTTAATGCATTTAAAATATTTATCAGGAAGGCCCAGTGAGCTGTTGCCATTCAAGAGGCAAGCCTGGTTTGTAGGGATGATCTTTTGATTAGGCATATGCTGAGCTCTTTGAAATCTGGCTGGTGAGCAGGGCACTGCTAAGAAGCTTTTCATGTCTCAAGCTTTTGATCCGTTGGGGTGAGAAAGGAGAGAAAGTTTGCGACGTGAAGCCTGTGATTTGCAGTTGCTGCTTTCCTTGGGCTTGCTGCTGGCAGAGAGGGAGACAAGCTCCAGCAGATACCACTAGCAAAATAAACTAATCTGGGTAGGAGTCAGGCTACTGGGAAGAGCTTTTAGAAGACAATCTCACCCTGAAATAATCTACTGTTGGGGGGAGGCAGCTGAGCAAGGTGCAGTTGTGTCTGATGGTCCAGCACTGATTTCCCTGCTGTGCTGTGACTGTGAGATCTTTTATTCAGGCAGAGTCACAGGATGGTAGGGGTTAAAAGGGATCTCTGGAGATAGAATGGTAAGGTTGGAAGGGACCTCAAAGCTCAGCCAGTTCCAACCTCCTACCACAGGCAGGGACACCTCCCACTAGCACAGGTCACTCAAGGCCTCATCCGACCTGGCCTTGAACACCTCCAGGGAGGGAGCAGCCACAACCTCCCTGGGCAACCTGTGCCAGTGTCTCACCACCCTCACTGCAAACAACTTCCTCCTAACATCCACTTTCAATCTCCCCTCTGCCACTTCAAACCCATTCCCCTTGTCCTGGCATTCCCAGCCCTTGTCAATAGTCCCTCCCCAGCCTTCCTGTAGCCCCCTTCAGGCTCTGCACCACACACAAGAGCAGGAATGTGTGGCCTTTGGTTGCCTTTGTGCAGCCTCTCCACTCCCAAAATGACAGAGCCATGGCTGCCATAGACCTCTGACCACCAACCTAATCCCACCACGTCCCAGCTGCTGTGTCTGCAGGCTTTCTCAGCACCTCCAGGGGCTGGGATTCCACCACTTCTCTGGGCAGCTCCTTTCAAGCTTGCAACTCAATTTTCCACCCAAACTAAGTGAAAACTGAGGACTGACACTCTCTGAACCTCCCTGCTGGGAAGCTGTGGTGCGAGGCTGGCAGCAATCCGCTCCCTGACCAGGGGAGAAGCTGTAGAACAAAGCTTTATTTGATGTAAACTCCAGCTGGAGGAATTTGTGAATCCCTTTAACAATTCTAATTTTGTAAGGCTAATGAACTTTCCAGCTCTTCCTTGCTTTTATTTGGGAGGGAGAGTTGTAAGCTAAGAAGAGTTCTGAGGACTTCATGCTTCGTAATCACCACCCAGCAGAGGCTTTTAGCTCAGCAACCAGCAAGGGAACTCAGGACGGTGGCATTAACTTTGTTGCCTTGGTGGGAAGGGACAAATGAACCAGTTGCTGGCTTCTGGTAGAGTGAAAATCACAGCTGGACTACACCAGCAGCTCAGAGCCTTTTCTGCAGCCCAGATGATGATTTCTAAAAGCCAGGGTAGGATTCTTAAAGATACATTCAGGCTCCTTCCCTCAGATTCCCAATCCCAGGTGTTTTCAGCTGTGGGCTTTTGCCGTGTAGTGGGCTTGCATGAATATTCAATTTCTTTTACTATGTAGAGTCAGAGAATAGTGGAGAGTCTGAAGGAAGCTCTGAGGACCATCCAGTCCTGCCCTCATGCTAAAGTAGGTTACCCACAGCAGCTTGCCCAGGATCACAGTGCCCACTGAGTGAGGCTTGCTCGTGCCAGCATGTGTGATGGGAAGTGCTGTTGGTCAGCATCAGGTGGAGCTAAATGTAGTCCTCAGGACTGAAAAACTCTCCCTCTCCCTCTCCCTCTCCCTCTCCTTGCAGTATTGTGTCCAGCTCTGGGCTCCCCACTTCAAGAGAGACAGAGAACTGCTGGAGAGAGTCCGGCAAAGGGCTGCAGAGCTGCTGAGGGGCTTGGAGCAGCAATGTGAGGAGCAAAGGCTGAGAGCCTGCAGAAGAGCAGCCCCAGAGGGTAGCTGAGCAATGCTCAGCAAGAGCTAAAGGTGCTGTGGAGGGCAAGAGGCTGGGGCCAGACTCTTGTCAGTGGTGCCCAGGCACAATTCAAGAGGCAGTGGGCACAGACTGGCACCCAGGAGACTCCATCTGAACATGAGGAGAAAGTTATTTGGTGTGAGGGTGCTGGAGGCCTGGAGCAGGCTGCCCAGAGAGCTTATGGAGTCTCCTTGTCTGGAGACTTTCCAGACCCCCTGGGCAATGTGCTGCTGGGCAAGCTGCTGTGGGTGCCCTGCCTCAGCAGGGGTTGGGCTGGATGATCTGCAGAGGGCAGTTGCAGCCCCCTCCATGCAGGGATTCTGTGGCCTCTGCCCCCTGCATGCATCTGAAGTGCTCCCTCCTCTGTGGTAAGCTCTGCTAGCAGAGCAGCAGTGAGCTTCTCAGCAGAGCTGTGCACAGCCAATTCAACCTGAAGCTTCCCAGCAACACAAGCAAATGACTCTCCTGACATATATATTAACTTATTTTTTTCCCTCCCCAAGCAACAACCAATTGCTGACTAATAGTGGCTGTGGTTCAGGTGGCTTTGGTGGGAGGTGTGGAAGCTTTTGGGCACCTGAGGGGTATGGTTGATAACTTTATCAGGTAATTACAGTGCTGGAAGCAATGCTATGTGTGGGCTGTTGTGGGGATTGCAGATCCACCTCACTTCACTCTGAGTGCTGATGCCTGTTCTCCTTTCAGCTGTTTCCAGCAGTGAAGGCTGAGCTGCAGCAGGTGGTTCTGCATTGCCCCTGTGGTCCTAGCCCAAAGCCCAGCCCTGCTGGCTTGCTCCCATCACCCTCAGGAAAGCTTTATGGTGCCACTTCTAGCTGGCTCTTCTCCAACACTCTCACCTAGCAGAGGTCAGAGTAGTCACTGCCAGGGCCATTTTAGAGGAGCAGGAACCCACTCTGCTTCTCTGGGGAGCAATTCAGAGTGGTGGATGTCACATCTGCATCCAGTGAGGACTTCAGGGTGGCCTGTGCTCTTGCTGCTGGCATTAGGTGGTAGGAGTGCTGAGATGGATGATCTCAGAGGTCTTTCCCAAGCCAGGCAGCTCTGTGTGTCTGTGAATCAGAGGTCAAGGTCCTTTCTGCCTGCACATCCATCTGCTCTGAGGATCTTGTGAGCTGTGCTCCAGCACACACAGCACAGAGCTTGCAAGCAGCCTCGGGGGCACTGCTTCAGCCCTGACTGGCAGAGCCACAGCTGAGTCACAGCTTCTAAATGTGGTGGCAACTAATGTGAACAGTAAGCAGGGTCAGAAGTAGTGGGGAAGAAAGTAAGAGGCTGAGGAGGAGATGTGATCTTCTAACCTTTTTGGACTGTAGCACAACCTTTCTGTGCCCAGCAGGAGCAGGGAAGGGATTTTCCCCTTGGACCCTGCTCTGGTGAGGCCACAGCATGAGAGTTGTGTTCAGTTTTGGGCACTGCAATACAAGAGAGATGTGGAGGTGTTGGAGTCAGTGCAGAGGAGGGCNGTCAGTGCAGAGGAGGGCAAGGAAGCTGGGAAAGGCCTGGAGAGTAAATGTGATGAGGAGAGACTGAGGGAGCTGGGGATGGTTAGTGTGGAACAGAGGAGGCTGAGGGCAGAGCTCATTGCTGTCTGCAGCTCCCTGAAAGGAGGTTGTGGAGAGGCTGCTACTGGGCTCTGCTCACAGGGAACTGGAGACAGACCAAGGGGGAATGGCCTCAAGCTGAGGCTGGGGAGGGTTAGACTGGACAGCAGGAAAAAAAAAAATTTCATGGAGAGAGTGGTAAGGACTGGAATGAGCTACCCAGGGAGGTGGTGGAGTCCCCAACCCTGGCTGTGTTTAAGGGTGGTTTGGATGTGGTGCTTGGGGCTATGGCTTAGGGTGAGCTTTGTAGAGTAGGGTTCTGGGTTGGACTTGGTGACCCTGAGGGGCTTTGCCAGCCTGGCTGTGGCTGTGACTCTGTGCTAAGTCACTGTGAGATGAAGTCTTCATTAGAGTGCTCTGAAACCCACTCTGAGAGGCTCAGCTGAAGTGTAGCCTTTGGTTGAAGTTCTTGAGGGCTGAACAATTTCCTTGGCTGGAAAGAGCAAGAAGTGCACATGAACATTTCAGTGTCCTCTGCAGCCACTGCTTGCTTCTTGTGACCTCTCTCTGGGACCTAAGCCTGTTGGAGTCCTAACCCAAGCTTCTAAGGCAGGTTCTTTGTATTTTGTTCCTTGTTTTGTCCAGATTCAATGCCTCTCCAACCAGAAAATGGTACTAAGAGTGTATTTGTGCATGCAAAAAGACAAACTAATACACTTGCAGAGCCAGGAGATTGATTAAAACTTGGATGAGTTAGATAAAATTCTCTTCCATCATCAGGCCATGACCTCTTTGTCCAGACATGCTGCAGGCCAGAGCAGAATTCAAATGAGCAACCTCCTTGTCAGCTTCAAAATCAAACATAAATGTACTTTAACCAACTTGGCCAACTGATTGCACACAGCCCTGTGTCTGCAACTGTCCTCAGCTATGGACTGCAACTGTCCTCAGACAGTCCTGGAATGGCTCAGGCTGGAAGGGAGCTCAGAGCTCCTCTGCTCCACCCTCCCCTCCATGCCCAGGGACACCTCTCAGCCACACTCAGCTGCTCAAGGCCTCAGCCAGCCTGGCCTGCAACACCCCCAGCAAGGAGGCAGCCACAGCCTCCCTGGGCAGCCTGTGCCACACTCTCAGCACCCTCACACTCAACAACTTCTTCCTCAGCTCCACTCTCAGCCTGCTCTGCCTCAGCTCCAAACCATTGCCCCTTGGCCTGGCTCAGACCCCCTCAGCAAAAGTCTCTCTGCAGCCTTCCTGCAGGCTCCCTTCAGGCACTGGCAGCAGCTCTGAGCTCCCCCTGGAGCCTTCTCCTCTGCAGGCTGCACCCCCCCAGCTCCCTCAGCCTGTGCTCACAGCAGAGCTGCTCCAGCCCTGCCAGCATCTTTGTGGCCTCCTCTGGGCTCTCTCCAGCAGCTCTGTGTCCTTCTGCTGCTGGGGACAGCAGAGCTGGAGGCAGGGTTGGAGATGAAGTCTGAGGAGAGCAGATCCAAGGAGCACAATCCCCTCTGTTGCCCTGCTGCCCACACTCCTCTGGCTGCAACCCAGCAGCTCCTCAGGAGCATGGCACACAGCATCCTTCTCGTGAAGCACCTGCAGGGAGTTTTCTCCCTCAGAGGAACATCTCTGTTCAGATTTGTGCCCTGTCACAACATGTCCTGTGAAGTTAAGCCAGAGACAAATCAAGCTGTGAGTGGCTGTGACTGGCATGGCCTTTGATTAAGAACTGTTGGAAAAATGAAGAGTGGGAAGTGGTTGAGCATTTAGTCTTTGTTTTTCAAAGCCTGAGTTATGCAGACCAGACAGCAACTGTGTGCTGGGCTGCAGCAAGAGCCCAGGGAGGTGGTGGAAGCCTCATCCCTGGAGGTGTTTAAGGCCAGGCTGGATGTGGCTCTGGGCAACCTACTGTAGTATGAGGTGTCCCTGCCCATGGCAGGGGGTTGGAACTGGATGATCCTTGAGGTCCCTTCCAGCACAGACAGTTCTGTGATGCTGTGATTAACAAACTACCTCCTGTAGCAGCAGCAGGCACAAATATGTTTTCCTGCATCTGTTTGGGGCTTTCCATTAGCAAAAGGCACTTGTGCTGGACAATATTTAGTATTTGCAACAGGAGCAGAGAAGCAGCCCTGAGCTGAAAATAGATGGCTGTTACTGAAGTGAGAATGATCCACACTTCACACATGCTGCTATAAACAGAGGGAGGCTGCTGAGGTTTCTGTGTTTTCACAGCCTCCCAGCAGGGTGGGCTTGGAAAGGACCTGTGGAGATCTCCCAGTCCATAGCAATAGACTTGGATAACCATGACTGACTGCAGTGTCTGCAGCTCCAAAGGCTGAAATAAAGGCCAGATGCAAGCAGTTATAACTCACACTGGTTTACATTTGTATGGAATTCTGCCTCTTCTCTCCATACAGCTCTACAGAATTTACCTAATTAACCAGAGAAGTCCATCTGGAAAGTTAAATCTCACAGCTGGTGACAGTGAGACCCAGAGTGACTCTGAAAACAAGGCAGAGCAAAGATAACATTTCCAAAAGCAGGGCACCCACAGCAGCCTGCTGTTGTGATCCAGTCCATACCTCTGCTCCAGCAGGGCACCCACAGCAGCCTGCTGTTGTGATCCAGTCCAACCCTCTGCTACAGCAGGACATCCACAGCAGCTTGCCCAGCAGTGCAATGTCCAGGGTAGGTTGGAAGCTCTCCAGACAAGGAGACTCCACAACCTCTCTGGGCAGCCTGCTCCAGGTCTGCAGCACCCTCACACCAAACAACTTTCTCCTCCTCTTCAGGTGGAACCTCCTGGGTTCCAGCTTGTGCCCACTGCCCCTTGTGCTGCCCTTGAGCCTGTCACTCCTTGCATAGCTTTGGAAAACTGTGCCCTAAAGGGCAGTGAGGAAACTGAGCCTAAAGCCAAAGTGGTTCTGCATTCCACACGGGCTGCTGTTGCTTCCCATGGGAGGTTCTCTCTTAGCAAAATGCCTTTTCTCTCCTGCTGGGCAATGGGGAAATTAGAGGTTGACAGGACATGCTAATGAAATAAAGCACTAAGCATTTTCTGACAGGTGCAAAAGCACAGCCCCTGCTCGATAAGATTATATTTTTGGAAGTTTTGCTGGGTGAAATCTAATTTGTGTCAGTTCAATACTGGCTTGAACATCTCGCTCTAATTTATTGAGAGCACCGGGAAGACGATAACCATTTGATTTGTTTAGCACAAAGTGTTCAATCTATAAGGAACCAACTTCATGAAATTTAATTTTCTGAGAGGAAAAAAAAAAAAACCAAAAAAAAAAAACCCAAAAGACAAAGCCAGCAAAGCATCAGGAAACTCCAAAGCACCTCTGTCACTCCTGCCTCAGAACAAAGGAGGGAGCAAAGTGCATCTGAAAGCACCGAGCCGGCCCTAGCAGAGACCTTGCCAGGCACCCATCCAGGATGGCTGCAGAGGGGGTTGAGAGCAGCTCTGAAGAAAAAAACCTTGGGGGTGATGGTTGCTGAGAACACATACAGGTGGGTTTTGAAAGCCTTCAGAGAAGGAGGCTCCACAACCACTTTAGGCAGCCTGCACCAGGGCTCCAGCACCCCTACACCAAAGAAGTTTCCTCTCATGTTGAGGTGGAACTGGGCTCCAGTTTGTGCCTGTTGACCCTCATCCTGTTACAGGACCCTGCTGAAAAGAGCCTGGCCCCTTCTTCTTGCCCCCCATCCTTCAGCTCTTTGTAACCAGCAGTCTGTTGTGAACTTGGCTGATAGGACTGAAGGAACAGCAGCGCAGGCTTGGGAAAACACTCGCAGGCAAAAAGGTAGGAAAAAAGACACCAACCCAGGTCAGGTTCTGCTCTTTCTGTTCCCAGTGCTGCTAAGGGACACAGTTAAGTCACCTACTCCCCAGGAGCCAGCAGTGCCCTCCTGCAGCCCAACAGGCAGCTGTGAGCTGGCTCCAGCCAGAGCAGTGTGGGCAGCAGGGTAAGAGAGGAGATTCTGAAGTCGCTGTCCCTGGAGGTGTCCAAGCAAAGCCTGGATGGGTCACTTAGTGCCATGGGCTGGTTGATTGGCTAGGGCTGGGGGATAGGTTGGGCTGGGTGAGCTTGGAGGTCTCTGCCAACCTGCCTGATCCTGGAAGATTCTGGAAGGCTACTATGAGGTCTCCTGGAAGCCTTCTCCTCTGCAGGCTGCAGAGCCCCAACTCTCTCAGCCTGTCCTCACAGCAGAGCTGCTGCAGCCCTCTCAGCATCTCGGTGGCCTCCTCTGCACTGGCTCCAACCCTTCCATGTCCTTCCTGTGCTGGGGGCTCCAGAACTGCACCCAGGACTGCAGGTGGGCTCTGAGGAGAGCAGAGCCAAGGGGCACAATCTCCTCCCTTGCCCTGCTGCCCACACTGCTCTTGCTGCAGCCCAGCACACAGTTGCTGTCTGGGCTGCACTCACACTGCAGCCTCAGGTTGAGCTTTTCATCAACCCAGGCTAATCAGAGTGAATAATTGCAGAGTATCCTGACTGCTAATTAAACATGGTTAACAAGATCCTGGGTTTACTATCTGCTGTAGCCACTGCTTTTGTGTTTCTTACTGGATATTGCACCAAGCTGCTGTCCTCAGGCTCTGAAAGATTCCAACTTGCTGCTGCTGCTGCTGGCACTTTGAAAACTGCTTAGCCCCCTACTTAGCTGGGATCACCAGCTGAGCTGCTGACTCAGCAGATTCAGGGACAGACACTTGAGTGTGAATCTTTTAGCTTTGCAGAGGGCTGCTGAGGCCAGAGGATTTTCTGGGCTTAAGAACCATATCAGTAGAATCAGCAAGGTTAGAGCTAATTAAAAAATAAGCCTGTCCTGGAACGATGACTTTCAAACCCAGAGTTAGAGAAACGTGTTTCAAGTGAGCCACCTAAGTGGGTGCTGCAGCAGAGGAGCTGCTGGCAGGGCAGGGTCCTTAGCATCTGCTGAGGAGCAGTCATCACAGAATCACAGAGCTAAGCAGGTTGGAAAAGACCTCTGAGCTCATCAAGTCCAGCCTGTCACCTAACCCTCCTAATCAGCTAACCCCTGGCACTGAGTGCCTCATGCAGCCTCCAGGGATGGAGACTCCACCACCTCCCTGGGCAGCCTGTTCCAATGGGCAAATGATTGCCTGAGCTGGGTCTGCCTTACCTGCACAGCAGAACTCCACATCACAACACTTGCTGCCTCCAAGGTCTCACCCACTTGAGCAGTCAGCTTGCCATGGGAGATGGTGGAGGCTTCATCCCTTGGGACACTCAATGCCAGGCTCAATGCATCTCTGAGCAACCTGAGGTGGTTGCAAATGCCCCTTCTCATGGCAAGAGTTTGGACTAGATGACTTTTAAAGGTCCCTTCCAATCCAGTGCATTCTCTGATTCTAAGATCTTAAATTGCTTTTCCAACAGAAGTGATTCTGTGATGCTAAGAAATGCAGCCTGAGACAGCAGCAGAGTTGCAAGGCTGCAGTGGTGCTGCCTGGGAGAGGGCTGTGGAGAGATCTGAACCCCACGGAGGTCATGAAGCAGCTCTTTTGGTGTTGCAGCTTTTGGCTAGTAGTTCAACTTGCTTCCTTTCCAACTGGGGGGTTTGGTTGGTGTTTGTTTGGGGTTTTATTCACCTGAAGTAAGTGTAAAGAATATTTATATAATTATTTTTTTTTGGTGAGAGGTCAACAAACTCCATGAAACTTCTCAAAATAGAAGACAAATCCGGATGCAATGTTTGCAGTCCATTATTTTTCTGACTTTTATTTGTTTGTTTGTTCTTTTCTTCAACTCACAGGTTTTATGTAACCTTAGATCCATTTTACAGTCCAGTGAGCTTTGCAAATAAATACTGATGGTTTAGGAGAGTTACTGATCTATTCTCAAGCCCAGTTTGATAGCAGCTGTAATGCTGGGCCTGGCTGTAGCCCATTGATCTGTGATGCATTAGAAGCCTATTTCTTGTGGGTTACTCATTGGTACCTCTTTTAAACACAGTTACAAAGCAGCCCAAACCTTGAGGTACACGTCATGGAATGTTAGGGGTTGGAAGGGACCTCCAGAGATCATCCAGCCCAGCCCCCTGACAGAGCAGGGGCACCCAGGGCAGGGTACACAGAACACATCCAGGGGCATTAGAAAGGCTCCAGAGAAGGAGACTCCACAGCCTCTCTGGGCAGCCTGCTCCAGGCTCCAGCAGCCTCACAGGGACAAAGTTTGCCCTCCTGTTCCCCTGGCACCTCCTCTGCTCCAGCTTGCCCCCAGTGCCCCTTGTGCTGCCCTTGGCCACCCCTGGGCACAGCCTGGCTGGGTCCTGCCCACACTGCCCTGCACACCTTTAGCACAGCACTGAGGGCAGCCCTCAGGCTCCTCTGCTGCCAGCTGCCAGCCCCAGCTCCCTCAGCCTGGCCTCACAGGAGATGCTCACTGCCTGCAGCAGCTTGGGGGCTCTGGGCTGGGCTCTCTCCAGCACTTCCCTGAGCTCCTTCTGGAGCTGAGTGGTGCAGAACTGGACACAATATTCCAGCTGTGGCCTCAGCAGGGCAGAGTAGAGGGGCAGGAGAACCTCTCTGGCCCTATTCCCCACTGCATTCCTAATCCACCCCAGGATGCCCTTGGCCTTCTTGGCCACAAGGACACACTGCTGGCTCCTGGGCATCCTTCTGTCCACCAGGACCCTCAGGTCCTTTTCCCCAGAGCTGCTCACCAGCAGGTCAGTCCCCAACCTCTGCTGGTCCCTGGGCTTGTTCTTCCCCAGATGCAGAACTCTACCCTTAGCCTTGTTGGACTTTCACTCAGTTTCTCTCCAGCCAATGCAGGTCTCCCAACAGCAGCACAGCCTGAGGGGACGTCAGCCCCTCCTCCCTCTTTGGTGTCACCCGCAGGCTTGCCTCTGTGCCCTCACCATTGGCCCTGTTATTAACTTTATTGTTACTCTTCCTTAAAAACAAGCAGAAACACCACTCCTGAGCTCCCTCAGCAACATAATGATGCAACTGCTGAGTCAGGAGGTGCAGCCCAGCAAGAGAACCTCACAAGAGGCTCATTCAGCTGTATTTTGCTTGTGACATTCCTGCACCATGGGGAAGGATTCTTCTCATCTGCTGCCAACCAGTTCTGGCTATTATGCATGCTTTGCACTGCAGTGCCAACAAGAACTGCAGAGCTCTTTAGGTACCTGTTCTCCAGCCCTGTCAGCAAGGGAAGATCTCCAGTGTTTGCTGTTTGAACTCTCATTTCCAACCCTGTCACTGTGACCTCTGGGTTAATTAGCATTGGAGTCTTCAGCCTTACCATTCATAGAATCATAGAATCATAGAATGGTAAGGTTGGAAGGGACCTCAGGGATCATACAGTTCCAACCCCCTGCCATAGGCAGGGACACCTCCCACTAGCACAGGTCACTCAAGGCCTCCTCCAACCTGGCCTTGAACACCTCCAGGGAGGGAGCATCCACAACCTCCCTGGGCAACCTGTGCCAGTGTCTCACCACCCTCACTGTAAAGAACTTCCTCCTGACATCCAGTCTAAATCTCCCCTCTGCCAGTTTAAGCCCATTGCCCCTTGTCCTGTCATTGCAGGACCTTGTAAATAATCCTTCCCCAGCCTTCCTGTAGGCCCCCTTCAGATACTGGAAGGCTACTATCAGGTCCCCTCGAAGCCTTCTCTTCTCCAGGCTGAAGAGCCCCAACTCTCTCAGCCTGTCCTCATAGGAGAGCTGCTCCAGCCCTCTGATCATCTTTGTGGCCCTCCTCTGGACCCGCTCCAACACTTCCATGTCCTTCCTGTGCTGAGGGTTCCAGAACTGCACACAGTACTCCAGGTGGGGTCTGACGAGAGCAGAGTAAAGGGGCAGAATCACCTCCCTTGCCCTGCTGGCCACACTTCTCTTGATGCAGCCTAGGACTCGGTTGGCTGTCTGGGCTGCATGTGCACACTGCAGGCTCATGTTGAGCTTTTCATCAACCCAGACTCCAAGGTCCTTTTCCTCAGGGCTGCTCTCCAGCCATTCACCACCCAGCCTGTGTTTGTGCTTGGCATTGTGCCTACCCAGGTGCAGGACCTTACACTTGGCCTTATTGAAGGGGCCATTCTGGCCCCAAAGAGTGTAGCTCTAAGTAGTGTGTAGAAGTGTTCCTGGTGGTTATCACTCCAGATAGCAGCAGCTGAATATCCAGTATCTGAAGGGAGCCTTCCAGTATCTGAAGGGGGCTGCAGGAAGGCTGGGGAGGGACTATTGACAAGGTCTTGCAATGCCAGGACAAGGGCAATGGGTTTGAAGTGTCAGAGGGGAGATTGAAAGTGGATGTTAGGAGGAAGTTGTTTGGAGTGAGGGTGGTGAGACACTGGCACAGGTTGCCCAGGGAGGTGTTCAAGATCAGGTTGGAGGAGGCCTTGAGTGACCTGTACCAGTGGGAGGTGTCCCTGCCTGTGGCAGGGGGTTGGAACTGGATGATCCTTGAGGTCCCTTCCAACCTTACCATTCTGTGAGTCTATGATCTGTATTAAAGCAGTTTTATTATGGGAATTAGGACAGGTGTGGGTAAGGCAAGGATTCATATGGCTGTGTCTGTACCCAGTTAGCCTCACAAGCAGCTTTTCCTGCGCTCCTTCTGCACACTTTTCGTTTCCTGGATGCCTTTGTTGTGGTAACACAAAATGTAAAGCATCTATCAAACTGCAGCTCTGCTGCAGTTCTGAATCCCTGGACAAAAGTGGCCACGTAGCTCTGTTTGAGTTTTGTTATGTTATGGATTTATTTGTACTGGTTTGTTTTTATGTTCTCATAAAAGCAGGTGAAACTGCTGGCATTTTGTACAGTGTGCTGCTAACAAAAGAGCCTAAACTTACAGCTTTGGGTATAATTAATTCTGCAGCTCAAACAAGTCTTTTTGGCTGGAAGAAGCCCTGTGGTAGACTCCCATATACTTTAATGCTGATAGTTAGGATCATTGAACGGTTTGGGTTGGAAGGGACCTTTTCAGGCTCCTCCAGTCCAACTCCCCTGCAGTCAGCAGGGACATCTGAGCTGCAGCAGGTTGCTCAGAGCCCCAAACAACCTATCAAGGTGTAGTGGAGGGGTAATTAATTAATGTGAGATTATATTTTAGAAAATTCATTGTTTATTACTATTCAATATTCAGAACTGTCCTACCCTGATCACTAATTTTAATAATACTCAGCTCTTTGCATTGCTCATGGACACTTTATACAGGTAATAACACAGGGTCTAGGGATAAGTAGTAATAACACAGCATTAGCTGAACTCAGTTGAACTGGCAGGAAGGTTGCTGCAGGGTACCGCTTGCGGTCAGTTCTCCGCTTGCCCACTAGATGGCCTCAGGGAGCTCCTTTCTGCTCCTGGCAGAGGGCAATGGTGAATTGCAGGAGGCTCCTGCCTGGCAGGGCTGGCTACAGCTTCAGACAGTGCCCAAATGCTTTCAGGGGCTTCTGTTACTGTCTTGTCAGCCACTGAGACTCCTGATTCTTCCCAGGCTGCTGGGGAAAGGAGGCAGACAAGCTCTGACCTGGCCCTGCTCTCTCTGGCTGATCTGTGTATCTCCAGGGCTTCCCGTCTTGGCAGGAGGCTTTCAGGGGCAGGCAGGATGCAATGCCAGGTGCAGTCTCAGCAGGGTGTCAGGCTGGCTGTGCAGGCTGAGTGCCTGCAGGCATTTAGAGCCTGCTCCTGGTAAACTCCAGGCAGGCAGTTTCCAGGCAGCTCAGGATATAAGGCAGCACAGATACAACAGCAGAGATCATGGATACAAGAGCAGAGAACATTGTGTTACCTGCTCATGCCTTTTTATCAATACAGCCCGAGACTAATGTGCCTTAGGACACAGAACAGCCAATCAGAATGGCAGTTAGCCAAGCCTGACCATATTAGATGAAGCCAGAGGCTTGCTTTACCCGTTTAAGGGCAGCACACAGCCCTGCACAAGGCAGGCACAAGCTGAGCCTGTTGTGTTGGTGCACCTGTGTACCTTGTTTAGCACAGGATGCAAAGGGCCTGGGTCCTTAGACTCAGTGGCTCCAGGTTCTTTGTTCTCTTTCCCTCAGTTCCCTCTCTCCAAAACAGAAGGAGGTAGAGCAGAAAAACATCCCTGGGCAAGTCAGGACATGGATCAGCCTATTTTGGCATGCTTAGGCCTGCCACTACACATGGTTGCAGGGATGGGGCAGCTCCCACCTCTCTGCACACCCTCAACTTACACAATTCCTTCCCTCTCTCCAGGCTGAATCTCCCTCTATTAGCTGAAACCATCACCCTTGTCCTGTCACAACAGACTCTTCTAAGGTGTCTGTCTCCAGCTCTCCTGCGGCCCCTTCGCATACTGGAAAGCTGATCTAAGGTCTCCCTGGAGCCTTCTCTTCTCCAGGCTGAACAGCCCCAACCCAATTTGCCTGTGACCTACAGGACATGTGTTGGTCCAGCTGCATTTCTGCAGGTTGTTTTGTTGTGTCTGGGGAAAGGAAGACTCTGCCATGGGGTCTGCACCTGGTGGGGGTGGCAACCTGAAGTGTTAACCACAGCTGGAGTTTGGCTTTTTTACCACCCTCCCATGAAAATTGCTGCACATTTCTGTGTTTGCAGGCAGAGTGTTCAGGAGCATTTGCAGCAGTCTAAACCAGCCAGCAATTGAAGCTAAGCAATATTGCTTCTGGCTGTCAGGCATTATGAAATGGGAAATGATGAACTTGCAGCTCACCACAGACATGCCAAGATAAGAGCTCAGGTTCCAGGAAATGCCACAGCTATCAGCACTCCTGCAACGAGCTGAGGAGGCAACTCCTAACCTGCAGTAACAGCCTTGGCTCTCAGCTCCTTTTCTGCATAAGAAAGAAGCCTAAGAAGGTAGCTGTCAGGCTTTCAACCCCTTTTTATGGTGTTCTGGAAGATGTAGGGAGGATGTATCCAATCTGCAGTGGATGGAGGTTTGAATTGCTAATTGCCTGGCACACAGGTGTGATTTTGTATGAAGCACACAGTTCAGCTGGAGGTGCAGCTTCCTGCTCCCAAAATACCTCACTTCAAAGGCTGCTTTACTCAGCTTCAGGCAGACCTTGCTTTGCTAACTGATGCTCTGCAGCCACCAAATAAGATGCTGCTGCCTCTGTTTGTCAGGTGTCACTAATCACTACAAACAAGAAGGAGAAAGAGAATTGTGTTCGGCATCTGGGATGATTTTGTGCAGCTAAATATCATCTTGTTTGCATGCTTCAGGGTTCACTTTGTTCCTAACAAACCCCACTTCCAATACTCCCAGCAGCCCACCCCTGCAGGAGCTGAGGAAGCACTGCCTGCTGCTTGGCTGTCAATCCTGGTACAAGGCAAAAGGTTACTGAGGAACCATAAGGCCACAAAGATGCTCCAAGGGCTGGAGCAGCTCTGCTGTGAGCACAGGCTGAGGGAGCTGGGGGTGGGGGTGGGGTGGTGAAGCCTGGAAAAGACTCTGGGAGGATGTTAGAGCTTCCTTCCAACACCACAAGAGATCCTGCAGGAAGGCTGCAGAGACTTTTGCTGAGGGGGTCTGAGCCAGGCCAAGGGGCAATGGTTTGGAGCTGAGGCAGAGCAGGGTCAGAGTGGAGCTGAGGAAGAAGTTGTTGAGTGTGAGGGTGCTGAGAGTGTGGCACAGGCTGCCCAGGGAGGCTGTGGCTGCCTCCTTGCTGGGGGTGTTGCAGGCCAGGCTGGCTGAGGCCTTGAGCAGCTGAGTGTGGCTGAGAGGTGTCCCTGGGCATGGAGGGGAGGTTGGAGCAGCTGAGCTCTGAGCTCCCTTCCAGCCTGAGCCATTCTGGGATTCAATGAACACAAACTAGCCTCAGGACTTTGCCAAGGGAGGTTCATCACAGTGGAAGCTTTTTTAAATTACCATTATCCCAAATGAAGATTTGAAATGCAAAGTTGTCATTTGCTTGAGAGACATCTTCATGGATCATTTACTGGGTGTCCTCTTAGCCTTCCAGCAATGAAAAGTAACTGGTGGGTTGCAATTCCTTGGTCACAACAATGCAAATGATGCAGATGAGCAGAAGAGCTCTGAGGCCCCTTCCATCCTCAGTGTTCTAGGACTCTGTCAGTGTGTTACCACTGCCAGCTTTGTCATTCCTCCATCAGTCTCCCAGGTTTTAAGCATGGCCAACAGGGAGAGGGAGGGGATTGTGCCCCTTGGCTCTGCTCTCCTCAGACCCCACCTGCAGTCCTGGGTGCAGTTCTGGAGCCCCCAGCACAGGAAGGACATGGAAGTGTTGGAGCCAGTGCAGAGGAGGCCACCAAGATGCTGAGAGGGCTGCAGCAGCTCTGCTGTGAGGACAGGCTGAGAGAGTTGGGGCTCTGCAGCCTGCAGAGGAGAAGGCTTCCAGGAGAGCTTGGAGTGGCCTTGCAGGATCTGAAGGGGGCTCCAGGAAGGTTGGGGAGGGACTATTGAGAAGGTCTGGGAATACCAGGACAAGGGGAATGGGTTTGAAGTGTCAGAGGGGAGATTGAAAGTGGATGTTAGGAGGAAGTTGTTTGCAGTGAGGGTGGTGAGACACTGGCACAGGTTGCCCAGGGAGGTTGTGGCTGCTCCCTCCCTGGAGGTGTTCAAGGCCAGGTTGGAGGAGGCCTTGAGTGACCTGTGCTAGTGGGAGGTGTCCCTGCCTGTGGCAGGGGGTTGGAACTGGTTGATCCTTGAGGTCCTTTCCAACCTTACCATTCTATGATTCTATGATGCAAAAAGGTACCCCTGAGCTCATCCATACTGGAGCAGGATGCTGCAGCCTTGGCATATGTGGCTCTGGGCAGCTGTGCCAGCTGGGTGGCCTTGGAGCAGTGCTGTCAAGTGTCTTAACATCTCCAAATGATTGGGATTTATTCAGAGTTGCAGATGACTCTGAAAATTTCATCTCTTGAGCCAAAACTCTGCCTGTTGCTGGTATCTGCTGGAGTGCTTTGGGTTAATTTCAGCTGGTTTGGAGGATGCCAATTGAGAAAACATTTTTTTTTCTTTCTTTGTTCATGAAAGTGCTGACAATCATTGATGTAAAAAATCAAACAGATCAAATTCCCTCGTGTCCTTCTGCTGCTGAGAAAAGGAGTTAAATCTTCTGGTTTTATTAAGAAACACTCTTTGTGTTCTGCTCTCGTGGAAATCCTCACTGCTTCTTCAAAGCATGCACCCTGGAAAAGCTGCACTTCGAACTTGGGGGTGGGAAAAAGAAAAGCCCTTTTGGAGGTCTCCAGAAGCCTGTAGGAGGGGGCTTGGGGAAGGTGCAGGGCATGTCCTGGCAGCCCTGATAAAGAGGCTTGGTGCAGGTGCCAGAAATGCAGAGAAAAAGACTCCTGAGCCTGTCTGGCTTAAGGCAGTGGGAAAGGAGTTGGATGATGCATCCCTGAAAGGGAGAAGGGGTTGAGATGGGTCAGGCAGGGCAGGAAACATGAATGGGGAAAATGAGATGGCAATGAAAAAAAAAAAACCAAACCCAAAGTTGTCCCAGAAGACCTTAAAAACTGTGGTTAGAAATTGAAGATTTCTGTGTCTTGCTGGTTTTGCTCTCCCAGAGCAGCTGCAGATAGAATCATAGAATCATAGAATGGTAAGGTTGGAAGGGACCTCAAGGATCATCCAGTTCCAACCCCCTGCCATAGGCAGGGACACCTCCCACTAGCACAGGTCACTCAAGGCCTCCTCCAACCTGGCCTTGAACACCTCCAGGGAGGGAGCAGCCACAACCTCCCTGGGCAACCTGTGCCGGTGTCTCACCACTCTCACTGCAAACAACTTCCTCCTGACATCAACATCAACATCCAGTCTAAACCTCCCCTCTGCCAGTTCAAACCCATTGCCCCTTGTCCTGGCATTGCAAGACCTTGTCAATAATCCCTCCCCAGCGTTCCTGTAGGCCCCCTTCATGTGAGCCATGTGGGAAGCTGTGACCAGCAGCAGATACCTGATGCTCAGACCTCGGAGCCAGGGGTGCAGGCTGCCAGCCCTGTTAGTTTGGCTTCATTGAATCTCCTGCTTTCTGTTTACAGGGCTTTGAGTTTGGTCAGGAAACCCTTCACAAGGCACCAGCATTGTGGGTTTGGTGTCCAAAGTAAGAAAATGCCAGTGCTGAGCTGCTCCCTGCCCATGGTGCTCATCTCTGTTCCCCTGGGAGCCCTTTGCTGCCCGCACCAATGGAAGATTTCACTGAACAACCCATCCAGAGACCCAAGCAGGGCCCAGATGCAGCTCAAGTCAGACAAACCAATATTGGACTGGGGCAAGTGCCCAATACCTGGAAAGTGTTGTGTTCTTTGGCTCTGCCTGGCATCTGCAGGCCTTAGGAGAGACTCCTGACCTCAGCCTCTCTGTGCTTCAGGTCCTGGTAGAGTCTGCTCATTACTGCCCAGTTCTGCTGTGCTG
>VWZE01004245.1:140424-155680 GCA_013396675.1 Eubucco bourcierii
GCTGTGTGTGGTGTGTGCTGCTGTGCTGTGTGTGGTGTGTGCTGCTGTGCTGTGTGTGGTGTGTGTGGTGTGTGCTGCTGTGCTGTGTGCTGTGTGTGGTGTGTGCTGCAAATGTAGTGCTGCAGTGATGGACTGCCAGGATAACGGGACAGTAATCCCAGAATCAGAGAATGGTGGGCTTGGAAGGGACCTCTCCAGGTCATCCAGCAGTAAGCAAGGACATCCCTGACTGGATCAGGTTGCTCAGAGCCCCATCAAGCTTGACCTTGAATGTCTGCAGGGATGGGGCCCCCACACCTTGCTGAGCAACCTGTCCCAGTGTTCCAGCACCCTCATGGCAAAGAGCTTCTTTCTAACGTCCAATCTGAAGCCACCCTACTCTAGTTTAGAACCATTGTCCCTTCTCCCAGTGCTCCTTGTCAAGAGTCCCTCCTCAGCCTTCTGGTAGCCCCCTTCAGACACTGGCAGGCAGCTCTAAGGTCTCCCTGAAGCCTTCTCTTTTCCAGGCTGTACAGCCCTGACTCTCAGCCTGTCTTCATGGAAGAGGTGCTCCAACCCTTGTGGTCTGCTCTGGACTCACTCTCAGAATTCTGTGTCCTTCTGCCAGGAGATCATCTTTGTGGCCTTCTTCTGGCAAGGTCCTGCCTGTGTTCAGAGCCCCAGAACTGGCCAGTGACTGGTTTGATAGAAATAATCTTAAAGGTCACACTACTTAAAACCTGATGCCCAGGAAGCAGCCCTAAGTGCCCAGCCTGCTAAAGTCATTATACTCCTTGTTGGGTTACTCATTGATTTGCTTATACAAGTTGGCTTCTAAACTACTTCTGAGGCTGATTGAGCCCCCAGTGAAGTCAGCAGGAGGCTTTCTGGTGGATGCACCAAGATCTGGACTAAGATGCTCGTAATCTGGACTAAGGATCTGCTCCACAGCACCTTGTAGCATGGGCAGATAGGAGCTGTTCCCTCTGCTCTAAGAGTTAGCAGGGACTGATGGAGCAATCAACCCTTCTGCTCCAGTCAGCCCTCGTGGCCAGGGTGAGAATGATGCCAAGGTATAATTATAATGATAATGATTCTATGATTCTATGATTCTATGAAAAGTGCCTTGAGCAGCTGAGTCTAATTGAGAGAAGTCCCTGCCCATGGTGGGAAAGGTGGCAGTAGATGATCCCTGAGGTCCCTTCCAACCTGAGCCATTCTGTGATGATTCTATGCTTAAACACCAAAGCCTTAAGGACCAGAAATGTTTATGTACCTCTCAGTTTGGAAGCCTGTGCCACTCAGTTGTGAAAGTCTTGAGAGGAATCACTGACTGACCTTCAAATCTTTTTCTCCAATGGTCGAAGGTGTTTTGGGAGGGGGAGACAGCAACACTCCCAGTTCCTCGTGTCCCCAGCTGCTACCTGAATTGCAATGTTCAATCACAAGGTGGCAGTTCTGCTTCACACATAACTGTTTTTTACTCTCGGTTCCTATTTTTGGCCCAGCTCCAAAGGATGCCTGTGTGTGTCTCCTGCCTCAATTCACCTTTTTACCCTAGCAGGAAAGATTCTTTACATACCTGAAAGGAAACCTTTTAATGCCTCTCCAGGTTTCCACTCTAATTCAAGCCTGCAGTGAATAGACACTTGAGTAGCATTGAGGCTGCAAGGATGCTGCATTTTCTCTACACATCACTCCAGTCCATGCCAGCAACTTTTCATGGCAAAGATTAATGTCAAAGAGCTACTGAAATTGTTCCCCTTGGTATTTACAGATTTGGGTTGCAGGTGAATCATCTCTTTATTTTGCCTGGATTTAGGTACTCCTTGAGATCATCTCTATGGGAAGCTGATAACCTCCCTCTGCAGCAAAGCCATAGGGAGGTTGTGAACAGTGCTCAACAAGAGCTAAAGGAGTTGTGGGGGGCAAGACCCTGGGGCAGTGATGCTCAGGGCCAGGGCCAGGGCCAGGGGCAATGAGGACAGACTGGAACTCAGGAGGTTCCAGCTGAAGAGGAGGAGAAAGTTGTTTGGTGTGAGGGTATTGGAGGCCTGAAGCAGGCAGCCCAGAGAGGCTGTGGAGTCTCCTTGTCTGGAGAGATCCCAACCTGCCCTGAGCATTGTGCTGCTGGAGAACCTGCTCTGAGCACCTCTGATTTAACAGGTAGGTTGGAGAAGATGATCCCTAGAGGGATCAACCAACCCTCACCATGCTGGGATTCTGGGAAAGCCAAGTTGAGAGAGCTAAATTGGTGTGATGGAGAATTTCCAACCCCCCTTGGGCATTGTGGTGCTGGGCAAGCTGCTGTGGGTGCCCTGCTTTAGCAGGGGGCTTGGACTGGATGATCTGCAGAGCTGCCTTCCAATCCCACCCTGCTGGGGGCTGTGAAATGAAGTCAGTCAGGTCTCACATGCCCTTGGCTCTCCTCAAGCTCAGCTGTGGGTGGATGCATGGCATAAAGAGCTGCTGCTCTGTCCCCTGGGCTGCTTTTCCAAAAAGCTTTTTGTCTCCTGGACTGCTTTTTCTCTCCTTGTCTGGAGAGCTTCCAACCTCCCTCCTGGGCATTGTGCTGCTGGGCAAGCTGCTGTGGGTGCCCTGTTGGAGCAGGGCTGTGGACATGATGAACCCTAGAGGTGCCTTCCAACCCCCAGCATTCTGGGACTTGCTGATTTTTGTTGTTAATTTTCTTCCCTCAAGGAAGGCAAAAAGTTTAAGAAAATCCCCAGATCATCATGAGAGAGTGCAGCAGCTTTTGACTTTGTCCCTCCATCCCGTTGTGAGAGTTTTGGTTTTCTTCTTCCAGGAAACTCAGCATAGTGGCAACCAATAACTTGTTTAAAAAGAAGCCAGAGGTGACCTTTTCCACTCAGCAGCACTGCCTAAAAGCAGCACTTAGCATGGTGCCCAGGGCAGCAGCAGCAGCATTCAGACAGCCTACTGTAAGGCCTCCAGCAGGACACCACTTAGTGGAAGCCCTCCAGCAGGAGCCAGCAGGGGGATGCTCAGTGCTGAGGACCAGTTTGTCCTTGTCTGCTTTCCTTCCTCTCTAGATCTGCACACAGAGTCAGTGCTTTCAGCCCTCTTTACCAAACTGCTTCATCTTATTGTTGGTTCTTCTCATGAGGATAATAATAATAATAATGATACTAAGCCATCCCTCAGGGGCTGTGGCTGCCTCCTTGCTGGGGGTGTTGCAGGCCAGGCTGGATGAGACCTTGAGCAGCTGAGTGTGGCTGAGAGGTGTCCCTGGGCATGGAGGGGAGGTTGGAGCAGATGAGCTCTGAGCACCCTTCTAGCCTGAGCCATTCTGTGAATTTAAAGGAGATTTGATTGAAATATTTCTTTAATCTGCAACTTTGCTTTTGAAAAATGTCTCATCAGAACAGGGAGGGTCTGTGTGTTTGGGTTGGGTTACCTTTTGGATTGCTTTTGCCTTTCCTTGTGCATCTTTGTTATTCCTATTTTAATATTGGAGTGACTGTTCTGGAGTGTGTCCAGGAAAGGGCAGGGAGGCTGGAGAAGGGCCTGGGGCAGCTGGGGGTGAGGAGGGGCTGAGGGAGCTGGGGGTGTGCAGGCTGGAGCAGAGCAGCCTGAGGGCAGAGCTCATTGCTCTCTGCAGCTGCCTGCAGGGAGGTTGGAGCGAGGAGGGGGCAGCCTCTGCTGCTTGGTGCCAAGGGACAGGAGCAGAGGCAATGGCTCCAAACTGCCCCAGGGGAGGCTCGGGTTGGGTGCTAGGAAATATTTCTTGCCAGAGAGGGTTCTCAGACCCTGGAATGGTCTGCCCAGGGTAGTGCTGGAGTCCCCATCCCTGGAGCGGTTCAAGCAGGCAGCCTGTGCCTAGGGATATAGTTTAGGACTGATCCTAAACCAGGTCAAAGATTGGACTGGAGGATATTGGAAGCCTCTTCCAACCAGATGTATTTTGTGATTCTGTGTTTTCTTATCACTACCCCAGCAGCTGAGCACTTTCTGCTTGTGCCTGATTTACTCATGTAGTTGAGTGATGGAACAAAGATGCAAATTGTGAAAACAAAACCATTGTCATTGCTCCTGAAATGTCATTTCTTTTGCCTTTCTGTTTTCAGATCTCCACATGCCTATGAAACTAATGGGAGAAACTAATAGCCCTCATTAGATATCTAAAAAAAACCCCAAAAACCCAAAAAACAGATTTTTCAACCAGGCTGCCTGCACCAGCTCCTTTAGAGCATTTCATTGTCACAGAGTTTGCTGTTTGTGGCTAATGTAGAAGTGGATAAAGATTTATTTCCTCAACTTAGTGCTGTTATGAAAAGGCTTCATCCAGATCTTTCTACTCCAGTTTTCTCTTTCTCTTTTGAAGCCATGGATCCCCACCACAGAGCACTAAAAACTGCCAAGACATTCTTGGTTATTCTGACATCCCTTTACATTGTCAAAAGGACTTTTCTGTTTCTAATCCATGCCTCGTGTAGAATATTGCTTAGTCTGTTTTCTTTCTCATGGTTCCCTGGATGCTGGCAGGGCTGGAGCAGCTCTGCTGTGAGCACAGGCTGAGGGAGCTGGGGGGGTGCAGCCTGCAGAGGAGAAGGCTCCAGGGGGAGCTCAGAGCTGCTGCCAGTGCCTGAAGGGAGCCTGCAGGAAGGCTGCAGAGAGACTTTTGCTGAGGGGGTCTGAGCCAGGCCAAGGGGGAATGGTTTGGAGCTGAGGCAGAGCAGGGTTAGAGTGGAGCTGAGGAAGAAGTTGTTGAGTGTGAGGGTGCTGAGAGTGTGGCACAGGCTGCCCAGGGAGGCTGTGGCTGCCTCCTTGCTGGGGGTGTTGCAGGCCAGGCTGGCTGAGGCCTTGAGCAGCTGAGTGTGGCTGAGAGGTGTCCCTGGGCATGGAGGGGAGGTTGGAGCAGAGGAGCTCTGAGCTCCCTTCCAGCCTGAGCCATTCTGGAATTCTTGTGTATATAATTGCATATAATGTGTATAATAATTGAACCATATCATCATCATCATCGTCATGATCGTTGTCATCATCTTCATCATCTTCATCATTATAGAATCATAGAATCATGGCATGGGAAGGTTGGAAGGGACCTCAAGGATCAGCCAGTTCCAGCCCCCTGCCATAGGCAGGGACACCTCCCACTAGCATAGGTCACTCAAGGCCTCATCCAGCCTGGCCTTGAACACCTCCAGGGAGATTGTAGAGCACAGAAGCATCCATTATCGTCATCATCATCATCATCACCACCATCACCTCCTGTCACCTCTCTTTCCAAAGCACATGTCTTGGGTTGCTGTACCACAGAGGGGCTGGACAGAAGCTTTGCTCAGTATTGTCCAGGGGTGGGTGTCAGTCAGAGGGCAGAAGGAGGAGATAGCTGGGGAGGATTCTGTGCCATGTGGTGTCAGATGCTGTTGAGACATTTGTGATTTTTATTTATTTATTTATTTACTTACTTACTTATTTGTTTATTTATTTATTTATTTATTTATTTATTTGTATCTCTCTTTTATATTTATTTGTATCTCTCTTTTCCCCCCCTTTTAAAAAATTCCTTCATATTGCTTGGGTTTAAGCATGTGGTGGTAGTGAGCCTGGCAGGTAACTTCTGCCACCAAGCAAAGTCAGGTTCACTCCAAATAGATTTGCCATATGTATTTTCATGCTGTCTCCATAGAAGTATTAGAAGGATAACAGCCACGTGCAGAAAAGGAATAGCTACAAAGATCTGTTCATTAAAGCACTGAGGAGTAACAGCTGCTTGGCATTTGCCCTCCCTGTGTCCTGCAGCATGGACTACTACACATTTACAGTGTAAGAATACCTCAGCCCCATCTACCTTGAAGGACATGGAAGTGTTGGAGCCAATCCAGAGGAGGCCACCAAGATGCTGAGAGGGCTGCAGCAGCTTTGCTGTGAGGACAGGCTGAGAGAGTTGGGGCTCTGCAGCCTGCAGAAGAGAAGGTTTCCAGGAGAGCTTGGAGTGGCCTTGCAGGATCTGAAGGGGGCTAAGGGAGGCTGGGGAGGGACTATTGAGAAGGTCTGGGAATGCCAGGACAAGGGGAATGGGTTTGAAGTGTCAGAGGGGAGATTTAGACTGAATGTTAGGAGGAAGTTGTTTGCAGTGAGGGTGGTGAGACACTGGCACAGGTTGCCCAGGGAGGCTGTGGCTGCTCCCTCCCTGGAGGTGTTCAAAGCCAGGTTGGAGGAGGCCTTGAGTGCCCTGTGCTAGTGGGAGGTGTCCCTGGCTATGGCAGGGGTTGGAACTGGCTGAGCTTTGAGATCCCTTCCAACCTTACCATTCTATGATTCTATGATTCCACCTCCAGGAATAAGGAATTTATATTATCCAGCTTCATAGAGTTGTAGAATTATTCTGTTTGGGAAAGATCCTTAAGATAGAATCACAGAGTCACAGAAACACTCAGGCTGCCAAAGGCCCTCAGCATCACCAAGTCCAACCCTGAACTCTATCCTTCAAGGCTCACCCTAAGCCATAGCCCCAAGCACCTAAATTACTTTTAAACACCTCCAGGGTTGGTGACTCCACCACCTCCCTGAGAAGCTCATTCCAGTCCCTGACCACTTTTACTCAGAAAAATGTTTCCTCCTGTCCAGTCTAACCCTGCCCTGATGCAGCTTGAGGCCATTCCCTCTTGTTCTGGCACTAATGACCTGTGAGCAGAACCCAGCAGCAGCCTCTCCACAGTGTCCCTTCAGCCATGAGCTCTGCCCTCAGCCTCTTCTGTTCCACACTAACCATCCCCAGCTCCCTCAGTCTCTCCTCATCACATTTACTCTCCAGGCCCTTCCCAGCTTCCTTGCCCTCCTCTGGATCAGCTCCAGCACCTCCACATCTCTCTTGTATTCAGGTGCCCAAAATTGAACACAGCACTCAAGCTATGGCCTCACCAGAGCAGAGTCCCAGGGTACAATCCCCTCCCTGCTCCTGCTGGCCACAGCATTTCTGATCCCAGCCAGGATGCCTTTGGCTTTCTTGCCCACCTGGGCACACTGGGGACCCAGAGAGTCCAGAACTGGACACAGTATTGCAGCTGTAGTCTCAGCAGAGCAGAGTACAGTGGGTGAAGAACCTTCCTAGCCCAGCTGGTTGTACTTTCCTTGCTGGCCCTCAGGATGCCATTGTCTCTCTTGCCCACATGGGCATATTGTTGGTATGTGCAGAACTTGCTGCCCACCAGCACTCCAAGGTGTTTCTCCATGGGGCTGCTCTCCAGCAGCCCTCCCTGCTCCTGCCGTCACTCCCAACACCACTGTGCTCACTCACCCCCTTGGCTACCTGATTTTTGAACAGCTCCTGTGGCAGTGACTCCACTGCCTCCCTGGGCAGCCTGTTCCAGATGCCTCACCCATTTTTCATCAAAGTGCAAGTTGGACCTGTGAGACCTGGACAAAATCAGTATTTGCCAACCTGGCCTGAGGTGGATGGCATCAGCGTAGGGTGGCGATGGGCTGTGCTGCTTGATGGAATGGTTGCTTTGCAATGTGCCTGGCTCACAAAAATCATTTCAGTGCTGGCAATATTTCCATCTGTGCCAACCTCCCCCCGACAGGAGGCTGTAACTAAACTGATTTTATTAATAATGCAATAGATCATTGGTGACACCAGCAGTGGAAAGGAGCACAGCCATGCTGTGAGCCTCCCTTCCATGGCAGTGCACTGTCGTTCCCCACTGCACTGGCTGGCCTGGGAAGAGCGAGGAAATATGGAGTGAGAAAGCTCACAGGCACCTCCTGAGCACTCCTGCAGAGTTACACTGTGCTTAAACCCAGTGATGGGAGCAGTTCCCTCTCTGCTGTCCTCTGGCCATAGCTCATTGCTCTTCGTGGAGATTCTTCAGCTGCAGCAAACTTTAACCTACTCATTGGTTTGTTACTGGGGTCTTAGCTGGGTGGTTTTGTTAGCTTGAGCAATGCCTTTTCAGGCATAACCCTGGCAGGGTTAGGGGTGAGGAGTAAAGAAATCTGCTCTGCAGCCCCTGTGAACCTATCATCCTCACACCTCCTGTACAGGAGGGAGCATCTCCTGTGAGGCCAGGCTGAGGGAGCTGGGGCTGGCAGCTGGCAGCAGAGGAGCCTGAGGGCTGCCCTCAGTGCTGTGCTAAAGATGTGCAGGGCAGTGTGGGCAGGACCCAGCCAGGCTGTGCCCAGGGGTGGCCAAGGGCAGCACAAGGGGCACTGGGGGCAAGCTGGAGCAGAGGAGGTGCCAGGGGAACAGGAGGGCAAACTTTGTCCCTGTGAGGCTGCTGGAGCCTGGAGCAGGCTGCCCAGAGAGGCTGTGGAGTCTCCTTCTCTGGAGCCTTTCCAACCCCCCTGGATGTGTTCTGTGTGCCCTGCCCTGGGTGCTCCTGCTCTGGCAGGAGGCTTGACCTGGATGATCTCTGAGGCCCCTTCCAAGCCCTCCCCTTGTGTGGTTCTGTGAAGGTTAGGGCAGACAGACCCTTTGGCTTGCTCTCAACCACTTGTTCATTGTAAGTCCAACTCCCCAGACGTAAGTCTCGGGTCCCACAGGCTGAATTTTCACACGGACACTGAGGGTCTTTTGATCTTCAGAAGAAAATCTTCCCAATAATACTGAGGTCTGCTCTCAGCTCTCGTTTCACAAGTCAGAATGCAGGTTTTCTCCTTGTGCTTGCAGCTCCCCAGGCAGAGCTGCTGTGGCTGGAGGAATGTTGCACATCAAACTGCTCCCCCATCCTTCTGCCCTCCACATGGCTTTCATCCCCAGCTCACTCTCACGCAATTATTCTTCATGTACCAGAGCTCCGTGTTTGAAAAACAGAGGGGGAAAAAGAAACCAAAACCAAAAAAAAGACCTTTAGGAGGTATCTTTATTATCCTGGAGAAGATAACATTTCCAAAGCAGGACAAAACAGGGAGGCAGAAAAATAAGCATAAAGAAAGGCACAGTATTAGAGAGCAGCCCAGTGACAGAGACTGGTAAGAGCTGAAAGGTTCTGCCCTTAAAAAGGGGCAAAGAAAAAAATGAATAAAAAACCCAAACCCTTTATTCAGAGCCTTCCTGAACTATCAGGCAACAAATTATCCACTCTCTGAAGCTCTTGTGCCCCTCATGTTCTCTCTGAACAGGGTTTAATTAGAAGTCTTCCTGCAATGAAAATAATCTCCTTTGTGTTGGGGTTTTTTGGTGCTTATTTTGAGGTTTCTGTGGCTGGTTTGGTTTGGGCAGTGGCAGCTTCAGTGGGTTGGTGGTGCTGACCTCACAGCAGGGAGCTGTGTCCCTCCAGCCCCACATCAGCTCTTCAGGGCAATGCCTTTGCTCCAATGCTGCTTTGGCACTCCCTGCACCAGCCCCCAGGCAGGGGCACAGCAGGGCAGTGCCTGAGGCTGCTCTGAAGGCAAAGCCTTCAGGTGAGGCACAGCTCAATGAGAAAAGAAAACCCAAGGAGCGCTGCTAAAGAGCCTTACAGAGCAGATGCACATTTTGGAGGATGTCTGCAGCAAACCACAAAATACCAAACTTTGTGGGAATGTTTGTTTGTAGTAGTCAGTTGATGCTGCAGAAGTGTCTGCAGCTACTAGTTGGAGATCTGTGATGTGTCATCTTGTAAGGGCCTGCAGCAACTAAGGAAAGCAGGAAGGAGATAAAGGAGCAGCAGAGAGATCCTGACAGCAGCCACAANTTCCAGTCCCCAGCAGTCCGTGGTTCTGCACTGGGTGCTGGTGCACCACCAGGGTCCCCTTTCCAAGGTGCATTTTGGAAAGCACAACAGGGTTCCAGTTATTTGCTTCCACGATGAGAAACATCCACTTTTGGCACCCTGGAGCTAATGTTGTGATTTCCATTTGTTTATGTTCAGAAAGCCTTGGTTTGGGTTTAGATTTTGCTTCTCCTGCACTTAGCTTAGCAAAATAAGATGCTGCAGAGACAACTTGGTTTTGTTTTCTGCTGCCTCTGAACAAGTGATTTTATAGCTACTTGGACAGGAATTTTGGAGGATGAGGGAGTTGCTTGGCAACTAAACTGCAATATTTGCAGTGGTACCTGCAGTGTGGTTTCCCTGCTTCCTGGGGAGAGGGCAGAGTGAGTGGCTTTGGTGTTTCTATTTCTCCTTTTAGTCCTTGCTCATGTTGCTGGGTGCTGGGTTTCATTGTCACTCCTTGTTCCTCTTGCTCCTTAGCTCCGAACCCTGAGCATTCAGCAGCAGGACTTACGGTGGGCATCATGCAACTGCTTATCTGGGTTGAGATCCTTCCACAGAGGTTTTGCAAACTGAGTTTATGAAATCTGTGGTGTGTGAAGAGTGTGACCAGCAGGCTGAGAGAGGTTTCCTCCTCCTCTACTATGCCCTAGTGAGGTCACATCTGGAGTATTTGGTTCAGCTCTGGGCTCCCCGGTTCAAGAGAGACAGGGAACTGCTGGAGAGAATCCAGCAAAGGGCTGCAAAGCTGCTGAGGGGCCTGGAGCAGCTCTGTGAGGAGCAAAGGCTGAGAGCCCTGGGGCTGAGAGCCTGCAGAAGAGCAGCCCCAGAGGGCACCTGAGCAGTGCCCAGTAAGAGCTGAAGGAGCTGTGGGGGGCAAGAGGCTGGGGCCAGTGACAGGACAAGAGGCAAAAGGTTCCACCTGAACAGAAGGAGAAAGTTGTTTGGTGTGAGAGTGTTGAAGTCCTGGAGCAGGCTGCCCAGAGAGGCTGTGGAGTCTCCTTCTGTGGAGAGCTTCCAGACCTCCCCCTGGGCATTGTGCTGCTGGGCAGGCTGCTGTGGGTGCCTTGCTTTGGCAGGGGGTTGGACTGGGTGATCACAAATATGAGAGTAAAGACTGCTCTTGGTGTTTTGCATCAAGCACAAAACATTTCAGAGCAATAAAGAGGTGAGAGAAAACCATTCCCATTAAAGCTTTATTGCAATTTCCTTATTTGGTTTTTTTTAAACATCATTACAGGATAAGTAATCTGTAAGCACCCCAGGGGTGTCCACAGAGCAGCATTAAAAGGGGAAAGTGCCTTTTTTTTTTTTTTTCCTGGGTATTTTTGCTTCTAAAAGATGATCTCAAGAGAACATTTGTACAAACTGTTAGATGTGGTGGTGGAGGAGGACTGGGAGAACATTTCTATTTGGAAATACTCTTTGCATATCATCAATGAATAAAACATAGCCCTTTGTGTGCACATTAGATTATGTAGCATGACTAATCTTGGAATACTTTCTGGCTTGCCTAAATTCCAGAAAATTAGCAGATTAGCTCAAGTTGCCATTAATAAAAGATAAAACTGCCACCTTAAGACTCAGCTAAGAAAGGAAAAATAAAGAAACTCAACAAAGTACCATAAAGGCTTCTGAAAACTGTTCCTGTTGGCTGCCCAAGGTCTGTCAGCAATAATAGCAGCTGCAGAGTTGGTGACTTCATCCTGCTGGAGTCTAATGGGAGGTAGCTGGGGGGGGGTGCAGCCTGCAGAGGAGAAGGCTCCAGGAGGAGCTCAGAGCTGCTGCCAGTGCCTGAAGGGAGCCTGCAGGAAGGCTGCAGAGAGACTTTTGCTGAGGGGGTCAGAGCCAGGCCAAGGGGCAATGGTTTGGAGCTGAGGCAGAGCAGGGTTAGAGTGGAGCTGAGGAAGAAGTTGTTGAGTGTGAGGGTGCTGAGAGTGTGGCACAGGCTGCCCAGGGAGGCTGTGGCTGCCTCCTTGCTGGGGGTGTTGCAGACCAGGTTGGCTGAGGCCTTGAGCAGCTGAGTGTGGCTGAGAGGTGTCCCTGGGCATGGTGTGGAGGTTGGAGCAGAGGAGCTCTGAGCTCCCTTCCAGCCTGAGCCATTCTGGGATTCTATGGCAGGGGGTTGGAACTAGATGATCCTTGAGGTCCCTTCCAACCTTACCATTCTATGATTCTATGATGGAATAAAGGCAAAACCTAATTTTATAGCACATAGAGCCACCACTCTCAACCATCCAGGATGCAGTTTAGAAGGAAGCTCCTGTTGTGTGTTCTGTGTGATTCCTTACCCTCCAGCCTGTGAAAAAGTATAGTACAAGTGTTATTTTCTGTTCCAACAAAGTCATTTTGCTTTGGCAGGGTTCAGTAATTAGCTAGGGTTAGGTCGGGGAGGTGAACTGATTGCTCCCTCCTCAGTTTATCCTCCCGAGGGATCTTCTGATCATCCAATTCAAAGGCTGACCTTGCTTTTGGTTATATAAGGAATATTGCATTCAGTTTGACCTTCAGAATGGAGATTGCAAAGAAAGATGAAAGGATTAGCTGGAATTGAACACTACGCCTGGCATGCACAAAGAGGGGGGGAGAAGAAAATAGCTGAACTCGCGTTGCCTATAAATTATGCATCAGAAGCCTTGTATGCTAATGTTGTAATCTTATGTCACCAGGCTCCTTGCATTAGCTGGGTGTGTAGGTGTCTTATTAGGTGAAGAGTAACAGCCCCTGTAAAAATAACCCAGGCAGAGAATAGTCCTGGGGGGAGGAGATAAACTTGCTTATAATCCCAGAAACCTAAAGCGCATCAAATCTGTGCACAGCCTCCGAGGTTTATGTAAGTACAAGATTTGCCAGCAAGCTCTGCTGCCTCCTTGGGTTTGGGGGTTTTTTTCCTCCCCTAACAGCAGCCAACTTACATAATCCCAGATTTCACGGGAGGGGGAGACACGATGGACGTGTTGTGTGCTCTCCATGCCCTCCAGTTAGCACTGGGAGCTGAAGGCAGAGCTGTGTCACCCTTGCTGCTTGGCTTGGCCAGGCTCCCGCTATAGCCCTCTCCACCCTCACCTGGGGCTGCCTCCAGCACCTGCTGGCATCACCCTGGAGAAAGGGACTTGCAGTAATTGCCGTGATGGATGGTTTCTATCAAGCACCTCTTACCCCTGGGAACTACTACTGAGATGCCCCATCTGAGAAAAGGCAAATGAAGTTTGACCCTAAATAACCTGCGAGCAGCATCTGCGAGCAGCAGTTTTTTTCAGCTCCTTGCTTCTCCTTGGGTGCAGTTCTGGTTTGATGTCATTCTGCTTGAGGAACTGCTTCTTACACCTTGGATTGTGATTTAAAAGGCTTGCTTCTGGTTTTGTCAGGATTGCTGATCCTTGATATAAATCTTGTTTACTGAGTGACAAGAAGTATCAGAGGAGAAAGTCTTCAGGTAGAGAATGGGGATTCGTGGAGACCTTCCACTAATATGATTTATGGCAGCCAAAAGGAGTTCCTGTAGAACTCACTGCTGCTTACCATAGCAAAAAAAACCCAACCCAAACCAAGTTAGAACTTTTCTAAGTTGAGCTTTATATGTATCTTAAAGTCTTACAGCTCATCTAGTGATGCCTCCTAGTAATGGTGTGTGAAGCCATTGCTGGCTTTAAGCACTCATGGGTAGTGACAACCATCGCAGCAGTGCAACTAACACCTAGAGGGATTTGAAGAGCAAGAGTCTTCAACCTCTTGGGTTTGACATATTGTTCTGCTAACTGTTGCTCTTCTTAGGCACAAACCTGTTACTCTTCCACCAGACACCTGCCTCCCAAAGGCCTGAAGGGATCCTGCAGGAAGGCTGCAGAGAGTTCTGCTGAGGGAGTCTGGAGCCAGGCCAAGGGGGAATGGTTTGGAGCTGAGGCAGAGCAGGGTCAGAGTGGAGCTGAGGAAGAAGTTGTTGAGTGTGAGGGTGCTGAGAGTGTGGCACAGGCTGCCCAGGGAGGCTGTGGCTGCCTCCTTGCTGGGGGTGTTGCAGGCCAGGCTGGCTGAGGCCTTGAGCAGCTGAGTGTGGCTGAGAGGTGTCCCTGGGCATGGAGGGGAGGTTGGAGCAGAGGAGCTCTGAGGTCCTTGCTAGCCTGAGCCACTCTCTGAGTCCAAGACATGCCCACAAGCTAGCAGCCCAAGATTTCATCTGGACTTTTTTTAACCTCTCTTTCCAATCCCCAGTTATTTCTGTTTCATACTTTAAAGTCTTTGCTAATTCCATTCCCCAGGACTCACACTGCTGATACAGTGCCTTTGGCAAACTGCACCACCTTAGCTGTCACTGCTGGAATTTTTATCTTGGCAGCAGGAAAAAAAAAAAACCCAACAACCAAGGCACCACTGGGCAGAGCTATATAATCTTCAGCACATTTCTAGGGCTGATTTGATTTAGTGTTCGTTCTGACACAGAGGTGCTGACTGTCAACACATAATCTGCCTATTGATTAAATCAGGAGAGAGAAGACACCAATGATAATGAGAAAATAGAAGTTCCCCTAGGATGACCTGGAGCTGCTACATCTACCTGCTAGGAGTTGTGCAAATCAGAGAATGGCTCAGGCTGGAAGGGAGCTCAGAACTCCTCTGCTCCACCCTCCCCTCCATGCCCAGGGACACCTCTCAGCCACACTCAGCTGCTCAAGGCCTCAGCCAACCTGGTCTGCAACACCCCCAGCAAGGAGGCAGCCACAGCCTCCCTGGGCAGCCTGTGCCACACTCTCAGCACCCTCACACTCAACAACTTCTTCCTCAGCTCCACTCTAACCCTGCTCTGCCTCAGCTCCAAACCATTGCCCCTTGGCCTGGCTCAGACCCCCTCAGCAAATGTCTCTGCAGCCTTCCTGCAGGCTCCCTTCAGGCACTGGCAGCAGCTCTGAGCTCTCCCTGGAGCCTTCTCCTCTGCAGGCTGCACCCCCCCAGCTCCCTCAGCCTGTGCTCACAGCAGAGCTGCTCCTGACCTTTGAGTCACAAATGAACCTGTGAAAGTAGAGCCAAAATTGCTCAGTTTCACCCCAACACCTGCAAAGTCTGGGCCTGGCTGTGCAGGGATTTCCAGGATGCAGGTCTGGACCACACCAGGATCTCTGTGTTTGAATTTTAAGGGCATTTCAATGTATTTTCTGGGGTTTGGCTATACATCTTACTGGCATGTGCTGTGGCAGTGTGCTTAGAGCCACTTCTCTTCCTGAATGCAGTAATTCAATAATATTTATAAAGGAGGGGGGCAGGGAGGGGGGGGAATCACTTTGTCTGCTTTGAATCGACCACCCGAGCTGGTTGCTCATCACAAGCTTGAATGATCTCATTTGTCAGGAAGCCCAGAAAGGTGGGGCCCTGTTCAATCCTCAGGCAGATTAAACTTTTAGGCAAATTTTAGACTGAATTGTGTCTCTTGCTTGCCAACACATTTGTTTGCAGCAGCATAACCTGGTGTGAACTGTCTCTCAGCTTGAAATGCAGAAATGAGTGCCTTCTGCTCTGGGGACAGGCTGAGGGGGCTGGGGGTGTTCAGCCTGGAGAACAGAAGACTCCAAGCTGACCAAAGAGCAGCCTGCCAGTGTCTGAAGAGATCAATTCAATGATTCTGTGTTAAA
>VWZE01004245.1:156296-179793 GCA_013396675.1 Eubucco bourcierii
CCTCCCTCTCTCTCCCTTCCTTCTTTCTTCCCTCCCTGTCATGTTTTTACCCTGAATAGCTACACACAATAGCATTTCCTCTCAGATGTCTCGCAGAGTTAAAGATGGAAGTGCCTGTAGGAGCAGTTAGTTCAGTGAGCAAGCAGAGCCTAGAGGAGCCTCTGCTAATACTTCTTGAGATTTTTTGGTTTTGTGGAGGGCTTGGAGACTTGCACTGATCACAGCACAGCATGGCTGGAGTTGGAAGGGGACCTCTGGAGATGGAGTCCAACCTCCCTGCCAGGGCAGGTTCACCTAGAGCAGACCACACAGGAACACAGCCAGGGCAGATTGAATGTGTCCAGAGACAGAGTTTATATCACCTCTCTGGGGTCTATCACCCTTAAATTAAAGAAGTTTCTCCTTGTGTTTAGATGATTCTGATGTTCAGGTCTGCAGCCATTACCTCTTGTCCTCTTGCTGGGCACCACTGAACAGAGCCTCCTCCCATCCTGCTGACACCCACCCTTGAAATACATATCAGCATTCATGAGATCCCTCTCAGTCTGCCCTTGCACTTGCTGAGCTTAAAGGTCTTCTGTGGTACTAGACAAGGGGATGATGATTCCTATCAGCTTCAGCTGGGGTCTCTCCACTGAGATAATGTTTAGCAGGAAAGGAGCTGGAGAGTTTTGGCATTGATTCTGAGACTGTACCACATCAGAGCTGATTTTAGTGCTATTGCTAACCCTCAGCAGTGGTCATGCCTAGGAAAGGAGCCTTCATTTCAACAGGACAGCTTGAGGAATGAAAGATGTGAAGGGGACAGCATTGGGCTCTAAGAAGAAAAGACAGCTTCTCTGTGAGTAGGAACATGGGACTTAGCTTGTTACATCTAGGGTGGGTTACAATCACAGGATCATAGAAGGCTTTGAGTTAGAAGAGACATTAAATATCATCTAGTTCCAACCTACTGTCAAGGGCAGGGGCACCTCCTACCAGAGCAAGGTGATCAAGGTCCCAGGCAATCTGGATTTCAACACTTTCAGGTTTGGAGACTCCACAACCTCCCTAGGCAACCTCTTCCAGTGCCTCTGCATCCTCACTGGGAAGAATTTCTTCCTAAGGGCAAATTTACATCCAGCTTCTCCCAGTTTGAAGCCACCACTCCTGCTCAGGGAAGTTGTAGGTGCCCGTCCCTGGATGAGGCCTTGAGCAACCCAGGCTGATGGGAGGTGCCCCTGGGCATGGATTGGAACTAGATGATCTTTAAGATCCCTTCCAACCCAAACCCTTCTATCAAACACTTGAGCTGAAATGTAGAAACTCTGAATTGCTGAAATACTCTTTCATCTAGAATCCATCATGTTCCTGCTCTCTGGAGAGCCTGGATGGAACTTAACAATGCCCACTTGCTTGACCCATCCATCCATATGTTCAACCAGTTTCATACAGGTGCAAATCTGGAGGGAAATGCTTGCTGCCAGATTCAAGATTGCTGCAGTAGGCTGCATCTGTAGCTGACTGTAATGCGAAGCTGTTTGCTTTGCTTGCATTCAGTGCCATATGTTGTCTCTTTGTGCCAAGCACCACACCAAGCATTTGCATGCTGTTGTCAGTAATATTTCCTTCAGGAGGAATGCCACATCACTTAAAAATCCACTCTCTAAAGCAAAATGTATTGCTCACAGCCAATTTTAGTCTAGGAGCAACATGACTGCTCTTCTTTTTTGGTGCAAAAGTGCTTCCATAATTCAGGCTGTCCAAAAAAAATAAATAAATCACCTGGGAGGTGATGATTGCATAGAGAACTGAGGGAGGATTTCTATGAGGAGAGTCTGAGGGAGCTGGGGATGGTTAGTGTGGAACAGAGGAGGCTGAGGGCAGAGCTCATTGCTGTCTGCAGCTACCTGAAGGGACATTGTGGAGAGGCTGCTGCTGGGCTCTGCTTACAGGGAACTGGAGACAGCACAAGGGGGAATGGCCTCAAGCTGAGGCTGGGGAGGTTTAGATTGGACATTAGGAAAATGTTTTTCATGGGGAGAGTGGTCAGGGACTGGAACGAGCTGCTCAGGAAGGTTCTGCAGTCACCCAGCCTGGATCTGTTTAAGGGGCTCTCTGATCACATTCAGTGCTTCTGTGCTCCACAACCTCCCTGGGCAACCTGTGCCAGTGTCTCACCACCCTCACTGTAAAGAACTTCTTCCTAACATCCAGTTTCAATCTCCCCTCTGCCACTTCAAACCCATTCCCCTTGTCCTGTCCTTACAAGCCCTTGTCAGTAGTCCCTCCCCAGCCTTCCTGTAGCCCCCTTCAGATCCTGGAAGGCTATTCTAAGGTCTCCTGGAAGGCTTCTCTTCTCCAGAAGTGCTGAAATATTTGTTTGGTTGTTTATTTTGATCCTTGGAAGTGCTGCTATTGCTTACTAAAAATGCTAAATTAGATTTACAGCAGGCAGATGGCTTTAGAGTATTGCCAATTCTAGTTTACATCTTTGGGTTTTGTTTGGTGTGTTTTGGTTTGGTTTGGGTTTTTTAAATTATTTTTATTTTATTTTTTTATTGTTTGCTAATTTTCCTTATTTCCCTGCCTGGGCTAGCTCCTAGTGTCTGCTAGATCTCAGAGCTCTGCTATGCTGCTCATAGCACCTGTTAGAAAACCTTTCACAGTCTCACAGTACCACCAAGGTTGGAAGAGACCTCAAAGCTCATCCAGTCCAACCCATTCCCACAACCCTCAAGACCAGACCATGGCACCAAGTGCCACGTCCAAACCTGCCTTGAACACCTCCAGGGACGCTGACTCCACCACCTCCCTGGGCAGCCCATTCCAGCAGTCAATGACTCTCTCAGGCAAGAACTTTCTCCTCACCTCCAGCCTAAACTTCCCCTGGCACAGCTTGAGACTGTGTCCTCTTGTTCTGCTGCTGCTTGCCTGAGAGAAGAAAGCAACCTCCTCCTGGCTACAACCACCCTTCAGGTAGCTGGAGACAGCAAGAAGGTCTCCCCTGAGCCTCCTCTTCTCCAGGCTAACCAATCCCAGCTCCCTCAGCCTCTCTCCATAGGGCTGTGCTCCAGGCCTCTCCCCAGCCTCGTTGCCCTTCTCTGGACACGCTCAAGAACCTCAATGTCCTTCTTCAATGGAGGGGCCCAGAACTGGACACAGCACTCAAGGTGTGCCCTAAGCAATGCAGAGTACAAGGGGAGAATGAGCTCCCTGCTCCTGCTGGCCACACTATTGCTGATGCAGGCCAGGATGCCATTGGCCTTCTTGGCCACCTGGGCACACTGCTGGCTCATGTTCAGGCGGGTGTCAATCAGCACCCCCAGATCCCTTTCTGTTTGGCTGCTCTCCTGCAGCATCCTCTTTCATAGAGGATTCCATGAAGTTTACACCAATGTCTCATGGTTGCTGCTTTAGCCTCCAGATAATCAGAGGGAACTTATCTGGGTGCTAATGTGGAAGCTGTTAAGCGGCTGTGCACCGCTTCCACTGCAAATCAGCACTAATTAAAACATAATTACTCGAAATTGTCCTGATGCTTCAGAAACAATAATAGAAACACGGAAGGGGAAACGGAACCAATTGCTTTCAGATGAGGTCCTCCTCTTATCTAGGCTGGTACAGGGATTTTAAACCTCATTCTGTTGGAAGAAGGAGTAGGCAGGCAGAGGTCAAGTAGTGCCTGGAGCAAATCAGTGACCCAGTCTGGTCACAGTGTGAAGGACCCACACTAAGTGCTGTGATCTGTTGTTGTTGTAGCAGAGACTTTAATCTAGCAGGCAGTGGTGCAGGGTCTGCTCGGCACCAAGCTGCTGTGAAGAGCCAGGGAGCAAGAAGTGCAATGAAAGCATGAAGGTAAGGTTTAAACCAGCAGCAGGGTGCAAAGTGAGCATCAAAGCTTGCTGCTGCAGGAGGCTGTGCAGGCTCATGGCTCTGGTGCCTTCAGAAAGGCGTGGTACAGAGATGTGAACAAAAGGTCCACCAGCAGACCCCCTCTGAGCAGGGGCGTTCCTGCTGGGGTCACCAAACTGCCCAGCACTTGGCTGACTGTTGGCTTGCAGTGGCCAGACTGGAAGCCCCTGAAAACGTGGCTGAAGAAGTTGCCCCTGTCTGTGCTGTGCTAAAGTCACCAAGGAAGTGAGTGTAGGAGTGAGAAGAAATTAAATACTTTGATATAATTAGTTAAATTTAATAGACCCAGGGGATTGGTTTGGTTGGAAGGAATCTTAAAGGTGATGGATGTTAGCACAGCACTGCCAGGTCACCACTAAACCATGGCCCTCAGCACCACACCTGCATGACCTCAAAATTCCTCCAGGGAAGGGGACTGCACCACTGCCCTGGGCAGCCTGGACCAGGGCTTGAGAACCCTTTTGAGGAAGAAACAGTTCCTCATGCCCAGCCTGAGCCTTCCTTAGCACAACTTCAGGACATTTCCTCTCATCCTGTCGCTTCTTTCTGAGCAAAGCCCAACCCCCTGCTGGCACCAGCCTCCTTTCAGGGAGTTGTAGAGAGCCAGAAGGTCTCCCCTCAGTCTCCTTTACTCCAGGCAAACAACCCTCAGCTGCTCTTCAGAAGATCATGCCTGGTAGCCCTGGAGGGCTACTTGGTCCAGGTACTCAGCAAACGCAGTGTGTGCTCATTTCTGGTGATCCTCAGTGTCAAGAAAAGGTCATTGTGAGAAGTCAGGTGTGGAAAGCATTGGAGCTGCAGGGTTGAGCTGCTGGGGCTGCAACCTGCTTTCCCAGGCAAAGCTTTTTGCTGTAAAGAAAACAGCTACAGGAAACAAGAAGCTAGAGAAAATAAGCAAAGAAAACAGGGAGCCCATCCGAAGAGCATAAGGGAGGCTTAGTGCTGAGGTGTTGCAATGGAATCTTGAGCTGCTTTCAGCAGAGCAATAAGAAGCAGTCTCTCGGGCAGGGTTCTCTTACTTCTCCTCCCTTTGATTTTGTGTTTCTTTGTTTACAGTCTCACAGTTGCAGCCATTCAGTGCTCCTCCAGACAACGGAGAGCAAACCCTGCAGATACAGTGACAGACATGGCAATTACTGTAACACCAGGGCTTAGGTGTCTGCATCAATCACATCACACCCAGGCACCTGCAGGCTTTGCAAAGATACCCCAGAGGAGGGAAATCTCTGCAAATGAAAGGATCTGCCACAGCACCCCAGACAGGGCCACAACCTTTCAACTTCTTCACAAGGTGATGGATTTTGTGCCAGTGGAGCTGGAATTAAAACCAAGCCCCAACAACTGCTCAGGGGAATATAGAGTAAATGGAGGTGGGGTGGGATGTGATGTGAGAAAGACAGGAGCCTTCCTTGGAAGAACTAAATGAAAACACAGGAAGTATTTATTAGGCTGGAACAAAAGAAAACTCTCTCCTGAGACTCTGGAAGGTATTTCTGAGAAGTTCACCTAGACTAAATTGTTCTACCAAGGCTGAGGGAGGATCTATTAATGTGAAAAAATGTCCATTGGCTGTCTGCCTGCCTCGGGTGACACGCAGAGGACAGGCAGAAAGCAAATGCATGTTTTGATTCCTGTAGGGGACTCACTACTGAGCATCTATTGTGTCTAAACCCGGCTGTGTAATTAGGAGTAGTTTGGGAAGCAGATGGCTCTTGCCTGCTTGTCTGAGGAGCTTTGGGGAATTGCAGGTTCCAGGACAGGAATGCTAATCAAACCACATCGGCTTTAAGCTCGACTCGTGGATTTTCATTGCTCACTTTTCAAGCTGCAGTGGGAAGCTCCTCCAGGGCTGCACCTCTCCTGCAAAAAGTACTGTCTTGTGCTTTGGGGAGAGGCAGGACACAGCACAACACCCACAGCCACCACCTTCCAGTCCTTCTCTGTCATGCTGCTCTGGAGTCCTGGCCTTGAAGCTTGTTTTCCTCTTCCTTCTGTCTTCTAACTCACTGCCTGCACAGCTGTGTGACAGCATTTCCTGGTGTCTCCTTCCTGAGAGAGACAAATCCTAAAGCTTCTCCCACTATTCGTTCTGACATCATAGAGTTAAGGTTAGGAGAGACCTCTAAGATCATCAAGTCCAGTCACAAATCCAGCACCAAACCATGCTTTAACTTATAGAATCATGGAATCATAGAATGGTAAGGTTGGAAGGGACCTCAAGGATCAGCCAGTTCCAACCCTCTACCATAGGCAGGGACACCTCCCACTAGCACAGGGCACTCAAGGCCTCCTCCAACCTGGCCTTGAACACCTCCAGGGAGGGAGCAGCCACAACCTCCCTGGGCAACCTGTGCCAGTGTCTCACCACCCTCACTGCAAACAACTTCCTCCTAACATCCACTTTCAATCTCCCCTCTGACACTTCAAACCCATTGCCCTTGTCCTGGCATTCCCAGACCTTCTCAATAGACCCTCCCCAACCTTCCTGGAGCCCCCTTCAGATCCTGCAAGGCCACTCCAAGCTCTCCTGGAAGCCTTCTCCTCTGCAGGCTGCAGAGCCCCAACTCTCTCAGCCTGTCCTCACAGCAGAGCTGCTGCAGCCCTCTGAGCACTTTGGTGGCCTCCTCTGGACCTGCTCCAACACTTCCATGTCCTTCCTGTGCTGGGGGCTCCAGATGAATAGAATTATGAATTGAATTATGATTAGAAACATTTCTCTCTGTACTACAAGTAGACTCCAGATCTTTTCAGCTCTATTAACCTAAATATAAACTCCATCACTAAATTAGAGATAGCATCATCTCAACTATCCCATGAGAGCTCATTTCCCATAAGACAACTCTGGCTTCTGGTCAGCCCTGAACTGGTGAGGCAGCTGGACTAGATGACCACAGGAGGTCCCTTCCATTCTGTTCCATGTATTCTCCCTCTCAACAAGAACCAATAAAGAGATTGAAAGTGGATGTTAGGAGGAAGTTGTTTGCAGTGAGGGTGGTGAGACACTGGCACAGGTTGCCCAGGGAGGTTGTGGCTGCTCCCTCCCTGGAGGTGTTCAAGGCCAGGCTGGAGGAGGCCTTGAGTGCCCTGTGCTAGTGGGAGGTGTCCCTGCCTATGGCAGGGGGTTGGAACTGGATGATCCTTGAGGTCCCTTCCAACCTTCCCATGCTATGATACTGTGATTCCATGTCACCTCCCACTAGAACAGGTCACTCAAGGCCTCATTCAACCTGGTCCAGAACCCCTCCAGGCAGGGAGCCACTTTGGTTCAGTGCAGTGCTGTTTGATGCTGCAAACCAGGGCAGGGTTCATTGATTTAAAATGGGCTGTCAGAGATTTATACTACTTCAGTGGACAGAGCAGAGCTTTTCACTCTGCTTTTACAGATGTTTAACCAAAGGAAAGCATGAACCAGGGACTCTGCATTTGAGGTTGAGGCAGAGGGGATACAAGAGGCATGGTGTTTCAACAGGTATCCTGATTTTGTTTGGAGAAAAAGGTGCCAATTTATTTTATTATTTTTTTCTCTGAATGTAAAATTACCAATTTAATTGGGCCCAATCTAGCATGATTGCTTTTATTTTAGAGCATCACGGTGATGAATCATGCTGAGATAATTGGCTTGAATAAACTGTCCCTACCTATGCAAATAAAAGAGGGGAGGGGGGGAATGGAGCTATTCTGAACATGGCAGGAGGGGAAAAAAGCTCACAGTGCTGCTGAGGATGAAGGCTAAGATTAGTGCTCATCAGCAGCACCTAGCAAGGCTTCTTAGTGGTTTATTTTATACTTCACATGCAAAATGTGTCAATGAATCTTACCTTTTAAGATAAATCCACAGTGCTGTAACTACAACCAACCTTGTTGGGCACTGAGTAAATCTAGAGCAACTTCTGGATATGCTGCAGCTGACCTGGTCTTGTGCAGCTGTTGGTAATAGAATCCTAGAATGGCTCAGAAGGGAGCTCAGAGCTCCTCTGCTCCAACCTCCACACCATGCCCAGGGACACCTCTCAGCCACACTCAGCTGCTCAAGGCCTCAGCCAGCCTGGCCTGCAACACCCCCAGCAAGGAGGCAGCCACAGCCTCCCTGGGCAGCCTGTGCCACACTCTCAGCACCCTCACACTCAACAACTTCTTCCTCAGCTCCACTCTCAGCCTGCTCTGCCTCAGCTCCAAACCATTGCCCCTTGGCCTGGCTCAGACCCCCTCAGCAAAAGTCTCTCTGCAGCCTTCCTACAGGCTCCCTTCAGGCACTGGCAGTCAGCTCTGAGCTCCCCCTGGAGCCTTCTCCTCTGCAGGCTGCACCCCCCCAGCTCCCTCAGCCTGTGCTCACAGCAGAGCTGCTCCAGCCCTGCCAGCATCTTTGTGATTAACACCTGTGGGAGAATTCCACTGGAGAAATACTGCTGGAATTGCAGCCTTTGGAGAGTTGCTCTTCAAGGCTGAAATTTTGTGGGAGTCTGTTTATAAAGTTTAAGGAAATTTGAAGCATTTAAATCAGAAAATATTAACCTAATTTGTAAAGTTTTGTTTATCAGCACACTGCAACTTACTGCTTGAGTCTGCTGAGAGGTGAGATTGCTCCCAGGCACACATCTCCGCTCTCCTTCCTTCTACCCATCAGGGGTTTCATGTCACACTAGATGATGAAATTTAAGAAGAAATCTGTTGCAGAGTAATCATCAAAACCATTAAATTATAATTGGAAGTGAAAGATTGGAGGTAAAAGCAAACCTTCAGAATAATTAATTATCATTGAAGAAGTGCAGAGCAGTGGCTGTGTGCACAACTTTTGAAATCATTTTAGCTCCACTGTGGTGTTAATGTTAGAAGTACTTGGTTAGGAGACAGCAAAGTTGCTGTGTGCAGTATGGAGCTAATGAATGACAATCACAGGCTGGTTTGGGTTTGAAGGGACCTCCAGAGATCATCCAGGCCAACCCCCTGCCAGAGCAGGGGCACCCAGGGCAGGGCACACAGAACACATCCAGGGGGGTTGGAAAGGCTCCAGAGAAGGAGACTCCACAGCCTCTCTGGGCAGCCTGCTCCAGGCTCCAGCAGCCTCACAGGGACAAAGTTTGCCCTCCTGTTCCCCTGGCATCTCCTCTGCTCCAGCTTGCCCCCAGTGCCCCTTGTGCTGCCCTTGGCCACCCCTGGGCACAGCCTGGCTGGGTCCTGCCCACACTGCCCTGCACATCTTTAGCACAGCACTGAGGGCAGCCCTCAGGCTCCTCTGCTGCCAGCTGCCAGCCCCAGCTCCCTCAGCCTGGCCTCACAGGAGATGCTCACTGCCTGCAGCAGCTTGGGGGCTCTGGGCTGGGCTCTCTCCAGCAGCTCCCTGAGGTCTGTCTTGAGCTGAATGGCCCAGAACTGGACACAATATTCCAGCTGTGGCCTCAGCAGGGCAGAGCAGAGGGGCAGGAGAACCTCTCTGGACCTACTCATCACAGCCCTTCTGATGCAGCCCAGGATGCCCTTGGCCTTCTTGGCCACAAGGACACACTGCTGGTTCCTGGGCATCTTCCCTACCACCAGAAACCACCAAGTCCCTCTCCTCTCTGCTGCTCTCCAACCTGTGCTGGTCCCTGGGGCTGTTCTTCCCCACAAACAGGTCTCTACACTTTGTCTTGTTCAATTTCATTCCCAGCAAGCAGGACACGGAGAAAGGCAGCCAGGAGGCCTGCATGCTTAAGTGAGCAACTGCTAAGCCAGCCTGAGTGGGAGAGTCTACAGATCATGGGAGGAGGGGCTGGCACCTGGGAGGAGTGAGGAATGTTGGCAGAGGGTGTAGGGAGACAACTAGGTGACCCTGCTCTGGCAGGGTGGCTGGACTGGATGAGCTTTGGAGGTCCCTTCCAGCCCCTGACATTCTGTGATTCCTCCCTGCCCAAGTCTCCAGCCTGTTCAGGTCTGGCTGAATGGCAGCACAGCCTGAGGGGTGTCAGCCACTGCTGCCACTGCTTCCACACCTGGGGAACATTCTCAGTAGCTGACAAATGATTGCTTTTAAAGAGAGCAGGGACTTCTGGTGGTTATTTCTTCTTTGCACAACGCAGGAGAGTCTAGAGGTTCATAATAGATTTTTTTTTTAATAACAATAAAGAGGTTATTTGAATCCTTACCAGTGATCAAGTGATACTGGCAGATGGTAACATGATAAATGAAGTCTGCAAGGAGAACTATCAGTCTGAGCCAGCAGTCCCAAGAAAGATCAGATTAAAATAGCTTAGATAGAAAACATGAGGAAAAAAGAAGACATGAGCGTGGATGGATGAAAAAGGATGAGTGAGAGTTAGCAGCAAATGAAAGGGGAGAAGCAGGAGCAAAGAACAGAGCAATAAATGGCCAAGATCCAGCTGGGTTTGGTATCAGCCTCACGCAGCAGCAATATTACCTGTCCAGGAGCTGGCAGGGGGACAACGAACGGCGTCCATCTGGGACAACTTCACAAGTTGTCACATCTCTCTGGACAAATATGGATGTGGTTGGGATGTTTGGGTCTGTAGGGAGTCAGGGTAGGTATGTGAAGGTGAGAAGCAAAGCCTGCTGTGGAGCTGTGCCTGCTGTGCCGTGGAGGGAGGCCACGCTCGAGTGTTTGGGAGGCGTTGGGAGCCTGGAGGAGTTGGCTGCAGTGTCTGTACTTGTAGCTATCACATTATATGGATTTTTACTTAATATTCCTTTACATTCTTTCCTCTTTTTTTCTGACTTTTTTTTTTTTTTAAATTTTTATTTTTATTTTGCCTCCACCAGCAGGGAAATAAGGAAGGAGAGGAAAGAGCCTTTAATCTTCTCAGCTTGTGTGATGTTTCTCCTGACAATCTGCAGCCACAGAACAGGTTGCCCTGGGGCTGCTTGCAGCCCACAGGTGCTATGGGATTATCTATCCCAGCAGAAGGGATGGCTGTGGAAGGGGAGATCAGCCGAGGCTGTGCTAGCTCCTCAGCAGCAGTCCCTGAGGGTTGATGAGACTGAAGAGTTCTCTTTGGGGCACAGAGCTCAAGCTTTGTGCTCAAAGACAAGTGTCAGTGTACTTAGATGGCCAGCATCTTGTTAAAGAAGCTGAGCTGATGGATGTGCTGCTCCCAGAGGGGTGAAGCTGTTTGGACATACCTGGGGCTCACTCTGTTTTGTTTCATAGAATCATAGAATGGGAAGGTTGGAAGGGACCTCAAAGATCATCCAGTTCCAAACCCCTGCCATAGGCAGGGACACCTCCCACTAGCACAGGGCACTCAAGGCCTCATCCAACCTGGCCTTGAACACCTCCAGGGAGGTTGTGATCTTTCATCACATTCTGTGCTTCTGTGCTCCACAACCTCCCTGGGCAACCTGTGCCAGTGTCTCACCACCCTCACTGCAAACAACTTCCTCCTAACATCCACTTTCAATCTCTCCTCTGACACTTCAAACCCATTCCCCTTGTCCTGGCATTCCCAGACCTTCTCAATAGTCCCTCCACAGCCTTCCTGGAGCTCCCTTCAGATCCTGCAAGGCCACTCTAAGCTCTCCTGGAAGCCTTCTCTTCTGCAGGCTGCAGAGCCCCAACTCTCTCAGCCTGTCCTCACAGCAGAGCTGCTGCAGCCCTCTCAGCATCTTGGTGGCCTCCTCTGCACTGGCTCCAACACTTCCATGTCCTTCCTGTGCTGGGGGCTCCAGAACTGCACACAGGACTGCAGGTGGGGTCTGAGGAGAGCAGAGCCAAGGGGCACAATCCCCTCCCTTGCCCTGCTGCCCACACTGCTCTTGCTGCAGCCCAGCACACAGTTGCTGTCTGGGCTGCACTCACACTGCAGCCTCAGCTTGAGCTTTTCATCACCCCACACCCCCAGGGCCTGTTCCTCAGGGCTGCTCTCAGCCATTCCCCACCCAGCCTGGAGCTGTGCTTGGCATTGTGCCTACCCAGGTGCAGGACCTTCCACTTGGCCTTGTTGAATGTCCTGAGGTTGGCCTGGGCACAGCTCTGCAGCCTGTGCAGGTCCCTCTGGATGGATCCCTGCCCTCTAGCAAGTGACTGTGCCACACAGCTTGGTGCCAGCTGCACACTTGCTGAGGCTGCACTGATTCCTCTGTCCATGGCACTGACAAAGATGTCAAACAGCACTGGTGCCAGCACTGACCCCTGAGGGAGCCACTTGGCACTGGTCTGCAGGTGGCCATCATGCCCTTGCTCACCACTCTCTGTGTGCCACCACCCAGCCAGTTCCTTCCCCAGCAAGTGGTTTCCCTGTTTGTTTTGCCAAACGGGAAAGATTTTGCTGTCTCTAGGAGGATGGAGGCAGCCAAATGCAAACTGAGAGTCCATGTGGGAAGGGGTGGGGAAATGAAACAGGAGGTGTGCAGCCTGAGCCCCACTGCAGTTTGTGTGCTTCTCTCAGCCCTGCCAGAGCTGCTCACTTTCAGTGTGTGCCTCGAAGCCCCAGGGGAGCTGTGTGCAGGCTGGAGGAGCCTGGCTAGGCAGTTGGGTGTGTTCTGTGACCAAGCAGTGTCAGAGCCACTGGAAGAAATGATTTTTTTTTTCTTTTTTCTTCTTTTTTTTTTTTTTTTTAATTTGCTCTGCTTATTGTTTGAAACCCAAGAATCATTTCTCTCTTTATTCAGCAGCCAGCTCCATTTTTCTCTTTCTTTTGAGAGACCAAATGACTCAAGAGCTGCAACAAATATTGAAGGTTTAGAATTCATAAGGCAGTTTGTAAAAGTATCTCTCTGAATGTATAAATCATATTGGCCATTTAAAAGATTTTTTTTTTTTTTACTGTAACAACTGGGAATAAATTGGAGTCTGAGATGGTTTTCAAGGACTGTGAACAACAAAATCACCACACAAAATCTCTCTGCAGCAGCTCAATGTACCAAGGGGAGAACAATCGATTGAGAACCCCAAATGTATGATGTCCTCCTTCAAATCAATGGAAGGAATTGCTGAAGATGTCATCATTAAATACAGGAAGGTGTATTGCTGGGCCAGCAAAGGTGTTTTTACACAGACTGAGTTACTGCAGCAGTGCTCTTCTCTTCCAGTTGGCTTACAGCAGCTCTTGTGTGTGTGATCATCCCTCGTCTGAATTGATGGCAGCACTCAGCAGCTCCAGCTGGAGCAGGGGCAGCTGTGTCCTGCATGCAGCAACAGCACAACGACTGCTGCACATCGGGGTCCTGAACAGTGTGACAGACAGCTCACAGCATGGGGCGGGGTGGACGGGACAGGCAGAGATCATCAGAGCAGCAGGCTCCAGGGACACCTAACAGTAGCCTGCCAGGACCTGAAGGGGCTACAAGCAGGCTGCAGAGAGACTGTTCGCAAAGGGCTGCAGGGACGGGACCGGGGCAATGGTTGCAAACTAGAGCAGAGCAGATTTAGTTTGGATGTTGGGAGCAAGTTCTCACCTCGAGGGTGGTGCAACACTGCAACAGGTTGCCCAGGAGGGTGGTTGGGGCCCAATCCCTGGATACATTCCAAGTGAGGCTGGACAGAGCTCCTGGCAATCTGATCTAACGCAGGATGTCCCTGCTGACTGCAGAGGGGGTTGGATTGAATGACTTTTGGAGGTCCCTTCCAACCCAGAGCATTTTGTGAGTCTATGATTCTTTCTAGTCCAACCCTACCTTGCTAATCCAGGTGTGCCTAGGTTGGGTTGCCCAGGAACATAATGTCCAGAAGGGTTTTGAAAGTGGTGGAAGCTCTGTCGCTGGAGACATTCAAAGTCAGTCTTGATAGGGCTCAGAGCAACCTGCTCTATGAGGACAGGCTGAGAGAGTTGGGGCTCTGCAGCCTGCAGAAGAGAAGGCTTCCAGGAGAGCTTGGAGCAGCCTTCTAATATCTGAAGGGAGCTACAGGAAGGCTGTGGAGGGACTATTGAGAAGGTCTGGGAATGCCAGGACAAGGGGAATGGGTTTGAAGTGTCAGAGGGGAGATTTAGACTGGATGTTAGGAGGAAGTTGTTTGCAGTGAGGGTGGTGAGACACTGGCACAGGTTGCCCAGGGAGGTTGTGGCTGCTCCCTCTCTGGAGGTGTTCAAGGCCAGGCTGGGGGGGGCCTTGAGGGGCCTGTGCTAGTGGGAGGTGTCCCTGCCTATGGCAGGGGGTTGGAACTGGCTGATCCTTGAGGTCCCTTCCCACCTTACCATTCTATGATTCTATGTCCCTGCTCACTGCAGGGAGATTGGACTAGATGACCTCTGGAGGTCCCTTCCAACCCAACCCATTCTACAGTGGTCAAATATGTTGACCAAGCATTTCCTCCTGTGCTGTTGCCCAGAGGCTTTTTCATGCCATATGGAAGGAAACCACAAGTTGAGAACCAGAGGCAAGAAGAGGCTGTGAAGCAAACTAAAGTGATGATCATGATCTGGCCAAGAGTCTGTTTGAGTCTCTCAGGTTGTTTTGCTTGGTTGTAGCACAGTGGAAGGAAGCTCAGATGAAAAGTGCTGGCACTGAGACTGTTCATTGCCAGGAGATGATGCTCTGAAGCTGAATGGCTACTGGGAGGTGGAGCTGAGTGACAACCTAACAGCAGCCAATTAGGTCAAGCAGCAGGTTTTCATTTACTTGTTTTAGGCAGCCTTTAAAAGAGGTTGGGAATGAAGATACTGAGATTGCTGCAGGTGGAAGGTGTCATTTGGGGCAGTGAAAGAAGGTGGTAGAAGTGAACTCCATCAGCAACAGTGTCACTGGTAAGGAAAGGGTTGACACTTGACTGAAACTGATAAGAAACTGAAGGAAAAAACCCAAACAAACCACAGAAATTCAGGATGGAATCTTCAGATATTCCTAGGAAATGCAGAAAACCAGATGAACCTGGAAGGAAGCACAGACGGAGGGAGGGAGAATAGAAAAGTAGGTGAGGAGAGAATTGAGTTTGTTGGAGTGATAACCATTAAAGTAGGGCTGTTAACCAAGACCTCCCACTGTGTGATAGCTGAGAGAGTTTTCTGGAGCAGGAGATGTTCTTGCACATCTTGCAAGGACAGATTGAGAGTTCTGGAGCCTGCAGAAGAGCCTGCAGAAGAGCAGCCCCAGAGGGCATCTAAGCAATGCTCAGCAAGAGATAAAGGACTTGTGGGGAGCAAGAGGCTGGGGCCAGACTCTTGCCAGGGGTGCCCAGGGACAGCACAAGGGGCAGTGGGCACAGACTGGAACCCAGGAGACTCCATCTGAACATGAGGAGAAAGTTGTTTGGTGTGAGGGTGCTGGAGGCCAGGAGCAGGCTGCCCAGAGAGGCTGTGGAGTCTCCTTGTCTGGAGAGATTCCAAACCCCTCTGGGCATTGTGCTGCTGGGCAGGCTGCTGTGGGTGCCCTGCTGGAGCAGGGGTTTGGACTGGATGATCTGCAGAGGTCTCTTCCAACTCCCACCATCTGCTATCTCTGTCTGACACTGCTTACCACTGTGCCATGGGGTTGTAGAGATGCCCATCAGGAGCCTAAAAGCAGGCAGTGTGGAAGCACCACGTTCTTGCACTCTTGTCATCACCACAATGAGGAGAGTCCTGAACCAGTAAATCAAAGAAAAAAAAATGAAAAAAAGGAGAAATTTGCTGATTTGATCTCTCTCACTCTGTGAGTCTGTGTGGGACAGACTAAACCCAGGGTGCTGAGGAGAGCCTGAGACTTTTCCAGTGCATGAGGAATGCCTGCTGAACGACTTGGTTTTCAGCAGATAATGTTTTCCCCCGCTGGTGTTACCTCTCTAAGCCAGCTCCTCCCTGTCTTCATCTTGATGCCAGCTCTGATCAGTGAAGATTTCTTCCTCTGACCTAAAGCAGCTCCCTGGAGCATTGGTCCTTTTCACAGGAACAGATTTGCAGCCACTTACAGCAGTCCCAGTGGGCTGCAGGCATTGATGCAGCACTGCAGCTCCACACCCAGAACCTGTGCCATCAATAATCCAGGAGCACAGAGTTCTCTCCACAGGTTTTTTTTTGTGCCTTAGTCATTAAGACCACTTAATAAGCAATTTGTCAAGTCTGGTAGCTAAAATTAGCAACCTTCAGAATGGATGAAGGAGATGCTCAATGGATGTCCTTGCACAGGACAAAAATAGCTGTTTTGGAAAGGGGGAAGGAGGAACTGTGTGTGGGGAGGGAATAAGTCTGGAATTTTAAACGGATGTAATTGTTGCCTGTGAGCACAACCTGTGTCCTGTGAGTCACATTAAATGATCATAGAACCATAGAATAGTTTCAGTTGGAAGGGGCCTCTAGAGCTCATCCAGTTCAACCTGAATTAGTTGGGGCAATTAGTGAGGCAGGAATTATAAAATACATAAATATTTTATTACCATTTATTATTTATTATTATTATGAGATCTGGGGGGATGAAAAGCTCAAGCTGAGGCTGCAGTGTGAGTGCAGCCCAGACAGCAACTGTGTGCTGGGCTGCAGCAAGAGCAGTGTGGGCAGCAGGGCAAGGGAGGGGATTGTGCCCCTTGGCTCTGCTCTCCTCAGAGCCCACCTGCAGTCCTGGGTGCAGTTCTGGAGCCCCCAGTACAGGAAGGACATGGAAGTGTTGGAGGCAGTGCAGAGGAGGCCACCAAGATGCTGAGAGGGCTGCAGCAGCTCTGCTGTGAGGACAGGCTGAGAGAGTTGGGGCTCTGCAGCCTGGAGAGGAGAAGGCTTCCAGGAGACTTTACAGTGGCCTTGCAGGATCTGAAGGGGGCTCCAGGAAGGCTGTGGAGGGACTATTGAGAAGGTCTGGGAATGCTCTGCAGCCTGGAGAGAAGAAGGCTTCCAGGAGAGCTTGGAGTAACCTTCCGGGATCTGAAGAGGCTACAGGAAGGCTGGGGAGGGACTTGATCTTGAAGTTTTTTTCCAGCCAAATAAATTCTATGCACAGCTCCAGTTCTATGTCTCCTGCCCCAGCTCAAGAGGGACACAGAACTGCTGGAGAGAGTCCAGCCCAGAGCCACAGAGATGCTGAAGGGAATGGAAGAGCTCTGGTAGGAGGAGAGCCTGAGGGAGCTGGGGCTGTGCTGCTGGGGGAGGAGGAGACTGAGAGGTGACCTCAGCAATGATGATAAAGACTCACTGCAGGTGAGTGCCAGGAGGCTGGAGCCAGCTCTGCTGGGTGATGCCCAATGCCAGCACAAGGGCAATGGTGGAAGCTGAGGCAGAGGAAGTTCCATGGAAACATGAGGAGGAATTTTTTCCCTGTCAGAGCGACAGAACCCTGGAACAGGCTGCCCAGGGAGATTGTGGAGTCTCCTTCTCTGGAGAGATTCCAAACCCACATGGATGTGTTCCTGTGTGATCTGGTGTAGGTGACCCTGCTTTGGCAGGGGGGTTGGACTGGGTGAGCTTTGGAGGTCCCTTTCTGCCCCTAGCATTCTGTGACTCTGTGCTTCCATGTGAACATGTGCATGTGGGCATCCAGAAGTCATAGAACACAGGGGTTTGCACCATTTCTCCTGTTTGGCTCCAAGTTAACCCTCAGGACTGTTAACTGAGGTCATTTGCTTTCCAGATGTGTCTGTGTGGATGTTCTGTTCAACTACAACAGCTGCACTTGATGCTCCTGAAGGTCTCTTCCAACCACGGTGGTTCTTTGATTCTATTCCTCCATGAAAATATTTCAGCTACGGCACTGAATAAGTCAGATTCTGCCCAGGCAGGGAGAAGAGGAACAAACTGCAGCCTCTTCTTTGGTTTTTGTATAACTTCCATCAAAAATATCACAGAGTCACAGAATGTTAGTGGTTGGAAAGGGCCTCCAGAGGTCACTGAGTCCAACTCACTGCCAAAGCAGGATCCTCTATGGTAGTTCACACAGGAATGGATCCAGGTAGCTTTGGAAAGTCTCCAGAGAAGGAGACTCCACAACCTCTCCAGGGCTCTGTCAGCCTCACACCAAAGAAGTTTGTCCTCAAGTTGAGGTAAAAGCTCCTCTGTTCCAGTTTGGATCCATTGTTCCTTGCCTTATTGCCGTGCACCTCCCAGAAGAGCTTGGCCCCCTCCACTTCACAGCCACCCCTCAGCTAGTGATAAACACTGACCAGAGCTCTTCTCAGCCCTCTTTTCTCCAGATTCAACAGCCCCAAGGCTCTCAGGCTCTCTCCACAGGGGAGATGCTCAAGTCCCCCACTCATCCTTGCAGATCTCTGCTGGACTGTCTCCAGCAGGTCTCTGTCTCTCCTGAACTGGGAAGCCCCAAACTGGAGACAGTATTGCAGGTGTGGTCTCAGGAGGGCAGAGCAGAGGGCAACAAGAACCCCAGGATGCCAACTCCTTTCAGTTTGTGACTAATGTGTTGGAAAGTGACTCACAGTTCTCTGACATCGCCACCAAAAAATGCCACTTAGCTGATTTTTTTTTCCCCTATGGATTTCAACAGGATCCAAGATCTAGATCCTTGGAAACCAACTTGTGTGATTCTCTCAAACAAAAAGAAGTGACTTCTTCTTAGCTATGAAGTCAATCTTCTCCTGCTGTCATTGCCAAGGGTAGAACACAAGGTCCTGCTGCTCAGACACTCCTCTCTGTGGTCCTGCTTTCCTCTTTTGGAGGCTGCGATGTGGCTCTCTGAGTGACGCCTGTCAGCTGTCTCCAGGCTGCTTTGTTGGCTGACTCACAAAATGCTGCTGCAGGGGTGAATACAAAAAAGCACAGTGACTAATGGGATTGATGGGAAGCAAGGCCAAGGGGCACTGTCTGGGAAGTAAAGCTGGACACCCAAATCCCCTAAAGGACACGGCAAGTGGCTGACCACGTTTGCAGGAGGGACATAAAACACAGAATGGGCTAGGTTGGAAGGGACCTGCTCCAGGCCTCCAGCTCCCTCACAACCTTCTCCTCCTCTTCAGACAGAACTTCTGGGTTCCAGTTTGTGCCTACTGCCCTTTGTCCTGTCCCTGGGTACCAGTTTGTGCCTACTGCCCTTTGTCCTGTCCCTGGGTACCATTGAGAAGAGCCTGGCCTCAGCCTCTTGCCGCCCACAGCTCATTTAGCTCTTGCTGAGCATTGCTTAGATGCCCCCTGGGGCTGCTCTTCTGCAGGCTCTCAGCCCCAGGGCTCCCCAGCCTTTACTCCTCACAGAAATAATCCAGGCTCCTCAGCAGCTTTGTAGTCTTCACTGAGCTCTCTTCAGCATCTCTGTGGCCTCTACTGGGCATTCTGTCTCGAAAGTTCTCTGTCTTGAACAGGGGAGCCAGAACTGGACCCAGTACTCCAGGTATGGTCTCCCTAGGGCAGAGTGCAGGATGAGGACAGCCCTTCTTAACCTGCTGGCCACAGACCTTAATGCACCCTTCTTAGTGACCTCTTAATCAAACTTGCCCTTTTAGGCTTCAATTATCCATGTGGAAACAGCATTTATGATGTCACATTCCAGTTGGCAAAGCCCCTCAGGATCACCAAGCCCAACCCAGATCCCTACTCAACAAAATTCACCCTTAAACCATATCCCCAAGCACCACATCCAAACAACTTCTAAACACAGCCAGGGTCGGTGACTCCACTACCTCCCTGGGCAGCTCATTCCAGTGCCTGGATGAATAAGAATGATGGAACTCATTTTGTGCCCAAATTTTAGCTCTTCCCACTTAACACCGTTGGTTGTCGCAGCCTTTGGCAGCTTCTGCATCTCTTGTGTGCTGTTAGTAAGAGGGTCCCACACAACCCAGTATGGACTCTCTGCTCTTCCAGCTGGAGGGAAGAGAGTAGTTGGAGGAGAGCAGTTGGGTTGGACTTGCCCAGTAATTAGCTGTATTTTGTGAGCACCATGCTGTGCAGCTTCAAAGCCAATAGAACAGGTGTGAAGGAGCACCCCCAGCTCTCCTTTCCTCACTGGAAGCTGCTCTGCAGTGGCTGCCAGCAGGAGCCTGTGCTTCTTGCAGAGATCTTTTCTTACCACACAGCCACATCTGCTCCATATAACAAGCCAGCACAGCTTAGGTGCCATTAACCAGCTATAGAGGAGGGTGTGCTGCCAGACCTGAGGGGTGCTCACACCGCTTCTGACAGGATTAACAGCGTGGGCAGATTGGGCTCCCTGCGTCGATCAGCAGGTTGATAGCAAAGCTGCCATGGGAACAGGGGCAATATATTATTTTCATCTATCAATCATCTCTCAGGGCTTGACTGGGAGGTATTGAGGCTGCAAAGGTGTTTAGCCACTACTTTAAGGCAGGGTGTTCAGCACAGATGTAAAATGTAATTGCATCTTGCTTTGCCCTTTCAGCTCTGGCATGTCCCATGGCACAGCTCCTTTCCCTCCCGGTCTGCTGCCAACGTGGCTCACACAGATTCCTCTGCAAAGTTATAGCCACTGAGGCAGGAGGTAGGACTCCTGCAGCCCAAGAAGGAGCTGAAGCCTGGGACAGAGCTGTCAGGTGAAGGTATGACAGCTCCTCCAGAAAACCCCATTAATTAACACCTGTCAACCCTGACAGGCAGAGGCAATTCCCACACCAACAGGGCTTTGAGGGTGCCAAATGGGTTCTCCTTATTCCCTTGACATCTGGACCACAGAATCTAATTGAAGACAGAAGATGGTCTTGCTGTTTGCATCTGGCTTCTGAGTGCATCCAAATGAGTACTCCCTCCCTGGAGGTGTTCAAGGCCAGGTTGGAGGAGGCCTTGAGTGACCTGTGCTAGTGGGAGGTGTCCCTGCCTATGGCAGGGGGTTGGAACTGGATGAGCTTTGAGGTTCCTTCCAACCTTGACCATTCTGTGATTCTATGAGCAGAATCTTGCTGCAAACAGTGGAAGAGCCTGGATAGCACTGAGGGCACACGAATGGTCCTCCCAGCACAGGGGAGACAGCAGCAGGAACAAGCAGTTAATTACAAACAGCAAATTGGTCTCACAGGACAAGATTTGAGGTCACGGTAAATAAATAAATAAAAGGATTACAAACCAAACAAACTGAACCAAGTTGTTTTGTTGATGCTTAGCTGTCTCGAGGTGATAAGGCAGTGAGTGCTTGAGAGGCAACAGCAAATAACACCTGGTGTTCATCCTGGGCAGTAGTTATGATTTGTGAAATCAGCAGAGGAGATGAGTAAATGCTGAGCAATCCTTCACAGAGGAGTGAGGGAAGTCACTGTCCTAGCAAGAGAAACTGCTGCTTTGTTCTGAAGTGGGGAGAGGTTTTATGCAGCCACTGTGAGCAGCACTAGGGCAAGGGGTGGTGGCTCTGAACTAGAGCAAGGCAGATTTACACTGGACTTTAGGAAGAAGTTCTCTGCAATGAGGGTGGTGGAACACTGGGGCAGGCTGCCTGGGGAGGTGCTGAATGCCTCACCCCTAGAGACAAGAAGGTCAGGTTCAACAGCAACCTGATCTAGCTGGGGATGTGCCTGCTCACTGCAGGGCTGTTTGGACTAGGTGGCCCTGTAGTGGAGGGGTAATGAATTAATTAAAGGTCCCTGTAGTGGAGGGGTAATGAATTAATTAAAGGTCCCTGTAGTGGAGGGGTAATGAATTAATTAAAGGTCCCTGTAGTGGAGGGGTAATGAATTAATTAAAGGTCCCTGTAGTGGAGGGGTAATGAATTAATTAAAGGTCCCTGTAGTGGAGGGGTAATGAATTAATGCGAGATGATCTTTTCAAAATGAATATTGTTCATTAACATTCGATATTCAGAACTGTCCCCACTAATTTTGATAATACTTAGTTCTTTGTGTGCTCAGGGACACTTTATACAGGTAACAACACAGGGTCTAGAAAGAAGTAGTAACAATATGGCATGAATTGAACTCAGTTGAGCTGGCAGAGAAGGTTGCTGCAGTCAGTGTGCTGCTTTGGGTCAGTACTCTCCAGTGTCTGCAGGGGGCTGCAGGAAAGCTGGGGAGGGACTTTTTAGGGTGGCAGGTACTGACAGGACTGGGCAGAATGGATGCAAGCTAGAGGAGGACAGATTTAGATCAGACATTAGGAAGAAGTTCTTCAGCATGAGGGTGGTGAGAGCCTGGCACAGGTTGCCCAGGGAGGTGGCGGAAGCCTCATCCCTGGAGGTGTTTAAGGCCAGGCTGGATGTGGCTCTGGGCAACATGCTCTAGTGTGAGGTGTCTCTGCTATGGCAGGGAGGGTGGAAGTGAATGATCCTTGGGGTCCCTGCCAGCTCTGACAGTCCTGTGGTAATATTCTTGGAAGGCTTTTCCTTGTCTCTCCAGCTGGGATTTGTGTATGTGTTTAACTTACATTCTTGCAGCTGCTGTTGCTATTTTAGCTTTTTTTAAAATCTCATTTTATTGTGTTGTAAACTTCTTTTGCTAGAAAGCTGGGAGGTTTCACTTCCTTCTGTGTGATAAAGTGTGCTAAAAAAATGCATGACTGTGAAGGGGAAAAAACAACCCCATAAATAAATAGTGTTGGATTTGCCCCCAGCTTGCTTTTCATTTTGCCTCTGCAAGCCTTTAAAAATATCTGTAGTAGGGGAGGCAGGAGTTGGTTTTGCAAGGGAAGCTTTTCAGCTGGGCTGCTTCTCGTGCTTCCAATTTAGCTTTCAAGGACTTTCAGTTCCTGGTGGCTCAGAGAAGCAAAAGGCTTCGACCAAAACTCTGAGCTCTCAGAAATGCCAACCAGAGTGTTTAAGGCAGCTGAAAGTATTGCAGAATGTCAGCCCAAACTCTGGACAATTAAGGTATTGAAGGGTCTAAGGAATGAATTTTATGAGGAGCCACTGTGGGAACTGGGATTGTTTAGAGTAGAAGCTGAGAGAACTCACTGCTCTCTACAATGCCCTGGAAGGAGGCTGGAGCCAGGTGGGAGTTGGTCTCTTCTACCTGCTGTTAGGTGAATAGAAAGAGAGAAATTGTGCCAGGGGAGGTTTAGCTTGGAGGTGAGGAACAATTTCTTTCTTGCCACAGTGATCAGGGCTTGGAACAGGCTGCCCAGGGAGATGTCCCCATCCCTGGAGTGTTCAAAATATGCATGGGGACATGGTTTGGGGATGTGGTTTAGTGTCCACAGTGGTGTTAGGTTCACAATTGCACTTGGCAAACTTAGAGAGCTTTTCCAACCAAACCAATTCACTGATTCTATGAGCTCAAGAGGTAACTAAGCTGGATCTCAGTGTGAAACAACTGGGTAAGGAGCAGCAAAGAGCAGAGTCTTCTCCAATCTTCATTTGAATCCTGGAAAAGTGAAGAGCTCAGAAGAACCCACAAAGGAATAGCAGGGAAATTATTCCATCTTCTATTTTATGGCCATGCTGCTTTCCCATGAAATTCCTGTGTTTGAATCCATTTGGGTGGGGAATGGCTGAGATCAGCCCTGAGGAACAGGCCCTGGGGGTGTGGGGTGAGGAAAAGCTCAAGCTGAGGCTGCAGTGTGAGTGCAGCCCAGACAGCAACTGTGTGCTGGGCTGCAGCAAGAGCAGTGTGGGCAGCAGGGCAAGGGAGGGGATTGTGCCCCTTGGCTCTGCTCTCCTCAGACCCCACCTGCAGTCCTGGGTGCAGTTCTGGAGCCCTCAGTACAGGAAGGACATGGAAGTATTGGAGCAGGTCCAGAGGAGGCCACCAAGATGCTGAGAGGGCTGCAGCAGCTCTGCTGTGAGGACAGGCTGAGAGAGTTGGGGCTCTGCAGCCTGGAGAGGAGAAGGCTTCCAGGAGAGCTTGGAGTGGCCTTGCAGGATGTGAAGGGGGCTCCAGGAAGGCTGTGGAGGGACT